>JANAVB010037619.1:6699526-6847026 GCA_029216955.1 Iris pallida
TCATTACAACTTCGGAGAAGAAGACGGAGGATTGAAGGTCGCCATTCGAAGGAGATCGTGTTCGGGTAATCTCTACTCGTCGTTCTCGCTCTTCGTAGCCTTGTAATCATTGTTCTTATCTCTGAGTGTTGTGGGGATCCGATTTGGATCGGGAGGAGTTTGTAGAGGGTGTAATTCTTCTATTCCATTAGTGGAGGCTTCTCAGGGTTGGACTCCGATCGTCCGTGGTTTTTTTCCGCAAGGGTTTTCCACGTCAAAAATTCTCTGTGTCTGCGTGATTGTTTTGTGTGTTTGTTTTTGGGTTCGTGCGTTGTATTGCTCGGTCCTCTCGCAGGTACTCTCCGGTTTGGGGAAAGGTTTCGCGTTTCTTTCCCAACAGAGTGGTATCAGAGCCAGGTTCTGGAATTCAGAAGGAGTGTCAGTAGTTGACAGAGAAACCAGAGAGGAGAGATGGACGCGAAGCCGGTGCGCATGGTGAATCTGAACGGCACAAACTATCATTATTGGCGGAGCAAGATGAAAGATTAGCTATTTGTCAAGAAGCTGCATCTACCCGTGTTTGCATCCGAGAAGCCCAGTGATAAATCCGATGAGGACTGGACATTCGAGCACATACAGGTGTGTGGGTACATACGGCAGTTTGTTGATGAGAACGTGTACAATTACGTTGCCAATATTGAGCACGCAAAGACGTTGTGGGATAAGCTGGAGTCTTTGTACGCGAAGAAGACCAGGGTAAACAAGCTGTTCCTGATCCGGACGATGATGGGTCTGCGGTACAAAGATGGGGCGTCTATTTCGGATCACTTGAGTGAGTTCCAGGGCGTGGTTGACCAGCTATCTTCTATGGGAGTCAAGTTCGACGACGAGGTTCAGGGACTATGGCTGCTGTGTACATTGCCAGACTCGTGGGAGACCGTACGAGTATCTATGACCGCTTCTGCTCCAGAGGGCGTGGTCAGTCTGGAGTTTGCCAAGAGCGGGGTATTGAATGAAGAGATGCGGAGACGTTCTCAGGGCACTTCATCCACATCCCACCACTCAGAGGCATTGGTTTCAGAGAGCCGCGGAAGGGGCAAAAGCAGGGGTCCAGGTGGTGGCAGAGACAAGAGCAGGGAAAAGTCCAAAGGTCGGTACGAGGACTCAGAGTGTTACCATTGCGGTAAGAAGGGCCATATCAAGCGGAATTGTTTCGCTTGGAAGAGAGAGAAGAAGGGCGACAAGAGGAAGCAAGAAGAGAACACTACAGCGGCAGCCTCGATGCATGGAGGCGATATGATCGTCGTAGGTGATGAGGTCATTACTAACCTCGCCCGCGATGACAATTCTTGGCTGGTGGACTCAGGGACTTCAGCACATGTATCTCACAATAGGGCACTGTTTGCCACTTACACGACAGGCGACTGTGGCGTGTTGAAGATGGGCAACGGAGATGTGTCGAAGGCGGTTGCCGTTGGAGATGTGCATTTGAGAACGAAGACGGGTACGGTTCTTGTTCTCAAGGATGTTCGTCATGTCCCTGGTATCCGTTTCAATCTGGTGTCGGTTGGAAGGTTGGATGACGAGGGATTCTTCAGTCTCTTCGGGAATAGTCAGTGGAAGCTTTCCAGGGGTTCGATGGTGATTGCCAGAGGAAGCAAGAAGTCCGGTCTCTACTATATGGAAGGGAGCACAGAGGGGGAACAGGAGGTAACGCAGTCAGTGATGCGTCTACCGAGTTGTGGCACAGGCGGCTCGGCCATATCAGCGAGAAGGGGATGAGCTACTTGGTAACAGGAAGGTGATTCCGGGGCTCAGGTCTACAAAGTTGGAGAAGTGCACGCACTGTTTAGCTGAAAAGCAAAATAGGGTATCTTTCCAAAGTCACCCAAGTTCGAGGAAGCCGGTGTTGCTCGAGTTGATTCACTCGGATGTCTGCGGTCCTATGAAGGTAAAATCTCTTGGTGGTGCTTCTTACTTTGTAACCTTTATTGATGACTGTTCCAGGAAGGTTTGGGTCTATGCCTTAAAGACCAAGGATCAGGTGCTGCATACTTTTAAGGAGTTTCAGGCCTCTGTTGAAAGGAAGACGGGCAAGAAGTTGTTATGTGTTCGGTCCGATAATGGCGGCGAATACATTGGTCCCTTTGATGCGTATTGCAGAGAGCAAGGGATACGACACCAGAAGACTCCGCCAAAGACACCTCAGCTCAATGGTGTAGCGGAGCGCATGAACAGGACACTGATGGAGAGGGTACGGTGTTTGCTGTCAGAAGCAAACTTGCCGGGCAGTTATTGGGGTAAGACTCTTCTCACAGCTGCTTATATTATTAATCTATCTCCTAGTGCTCCTTTGCAGGATGATGTGCCTGACAAAGTATGGTACGGCAAAGAGCCGTCATACAGTCACCTACGGACGTTTGGCTGTAAGGCCTTCGTGCATGTACCGAAGGACGAGAGGACCAAACTTGAGCCGAAGACGAGGCGATGCATCTTTGTCGGCTATGGTCGGGATGAGTTTGGCTATAGACTCTACGACCCAGTAGAAGGAAAGCTCTACAGAAGCAGGGACGTGGTGTTCGTCGAGGATCAGACCATGACCAACACTCAGGATTCCGAGACGCCTTCTGAGGCTGAGGAATTGCCTGAGTTAGAGTCATTTTGCTTCGAGCAGTTTCCAGAGGACATCGCAGAGGATCCAGTTATGGGGGAGCCGGTACATGGAGTTGCTCCCAACCTTGATCATCAGCCTGCTGATGGTGGTCAGGGTGTCCCTCAGGAGGATGAGCATGCCGGAGAGGTAGTTCATGAAGGGGAGGAGGCTGTCGGTATACAGCCAGCACCAGTGGCTCCATCGAGAAGGAGTGACAGGGATTGTCGACCATCTACGAGATACTCACCGGATGAGTATGTGCTATTGACTGACGGGGGAGAGCCCGAAAGTTTTGCAGAGGCTATGGAAGACGAATGCAGGCAGGAGTGGATGGTGGCTATACAGGAGGAGATGAGTTCTTTGCACACCAATTCCACTTATGATCTGGTGCGGTTGCCAAAGGGCAAGAAGACTTTGAAGAATCGATGGGTGTTCAGAGTGAAGCAGACGGAAGATGCTACTCGCCCTCGATACAAAGCGAGGCTGGTAGTCAAGGGCTACGGTCAGCGGAAAGGCGTGGATTATGATGAGATCTTTTCGCCTGTCGTCAAGCATTCGTCTATTCGGGGGTGCTAGCATTAGCAGCCAGTCTCGACTTGGAGGTCGAGCAGATGGACGTGAAGACAGCATTCCTCCACGGTAATCTTGAGGAGGAGTTATACATGGAGCATCCAGAGGGATTCTGTGAGAAGGGCAAGTCACATTTGGTCTGCTGGTTGAGGAAGAGCTTGTATGGTCTGAAGCAGGCTCCGAGGCAGTGGTACAGGAAGTTCGAGTCGTTTATGGGGGAGCATGGCTATGCACGGACGACGTCGGACCATTGTGCATTTGTGAGATATTTTGCCGAGGATAATTTCATCATTTTATTGCTCTATGTTGATGATATGCTATTAGTGGGTCAGAATGCCATTAGGATAGCGGAGTTGAAGCGCCAACTGGGCGCGGCCTTCTCTATGAAGGATTTGGGCGCAGCGAAGACTATTCTTGGGATGGAGATCAGCCGAGAGAGAGAGAGTCCAAGCTGCTACACTTGTCCCAAAAGAAGTACATTCACCGGATACTTCAGCGTTTTGGGATGGACGGGTCGAAAAAAGTGAGTTCCCCCCTCGCGGCTCACTTTAAGCTCACTGAGGAACAGTGTCAATCTACCGAGGACGAAAAGGAAGATATGGAGCGGGTTCCATATGCCTCAGCTGTGGGAAGCCTTATGTATGCTATGGTGTGTACGAGGCCAGATATTGCTCATGCAGTTGGTACGGTTAGCAGGTATCTTTCAAATCCTGGAAGGGTACATTGGAGTGCGGTCAAGTGGATTCTACGATATCTTCAGGGCACTGCTGGTTGGAGACTTTCCTTTGGTGGTGACGAGCCGAAGCTGGTTGGGTATACCGACGCTGATATGGCTGGAGATGTAGACACGAGGCGGTCGACTTCGGGCTACGTGATGATGTTTGCGGGAGGAGCAGTGTCGTGGCAGTCGCGGTTGCAGAAGTGTGTTGCCTTGTCGACGACGGAGGCGGAATACATTACGGCGACGGAGGCTTGCAAGGAGCTATTGTGGATGAAGAAGCTGTTGCAGGAAATGGGACTGAAGCAAGAGCAGTATACTTTGCTTTGCGACAGTCAGAGTGCGATCCACCTTGTGAAGAATCAGACGTTTCATAGCCGGTCCAAGCACATCGAGACCCGGTATCATTGGATACGGGATGTGGTTGAGAAGAAGGACGCGGAGCTTGAGAAGGTTCATACAGATGACAACGGAGCTGATATGTTCACGAAGATTCTACCAAGGGGGAAGTTTGAGTACTGCAGGCAGATCGTCGGGATGACGACATCCTCCCCATAGTTGTGAAGGGAAGATTTGTTGGAGTGGGTGGGGTTCCCAACCTATGTGGAGAAGATCCCCGGAGTGCGACGAGCGCCGTTCGTGTGTCGAAGAAGCTCGGGAAGTAGGCGACGCGGAGTCGCTGCTGCTGTTGCTGCCCAGAGGGAGGTTCTGGAACAGGGGATCCGAGTTCGGGCCGAACTCGGTCCCATGGCGAGTTTGGGCCGAACTCGGTCTGGCCACTCCAGCATTGTGGCGTGAGGTTCTGGATGCTCGACACAGAGTTCTGGCCGAACTCTGTGTCGTCGGGGGCTGAAGCGGATTTCTGGATGAGTTTTCATCATTGGATCTAATCCAACGGTCCAGGTTTGCTGCGGGATTAGGGAGTTAAATTGAGTTTTCTCAACCCTAATTCATTATCTCATCGTAACGTAACACAACTTTGAGAGAGAGGAAGGAGGCAAGAGTGTCATTATAACTTCAGAGAAGAAGACGGAGGATTGAAGGTCGCCATTCGAAGGAGATCGTGTTCGGGTAATCTCTACTCGTCGTTCTCGCTCTTCGTAGCCTTGTAATCATTGTTCTTATCTCTGAGTGTTGTGGGGATCCGATTTGGATCGGGAGGAGTTTGTAGAGGGTGTAATTCTTCTATTCCATTAGTGGAGGCTTCTCAGGGTTGGACTCCGATCGTCCCGTGGTTTTTTTCCGCAAGGGTTTTCCACGTCAAAAATTCTCTGTGTCTGCGTGGATTGTTTTGTGTGTTTGTTTTTGGGTTCGTGCGTTGTATTGCTCGGTCCTCTCGCAGGTACTCTCCGGTTTGGGGAAAGGTTTCCGCGTTTCTTTCCCAACAGAAGCAACTATG
This sequence comes from Iris pallida, assembly GCA_029216955.1. Lineage (NCBI taxonomy): Eukaryota > Viridiplantae > Streptophyta > Magnoliopsida > Asparagales > Iridaceae > Iris > Iris pallida. The sequence goes on from JANAVB010037619.1 coordinate 6,704,846, forward strand.
GAAGATTAAAAGTATATCGCCAAAAGTGCAATTATGTGTTTGGAGAGTTCTAACTAACTCTATAGCAGGGAAAACTACTCTCCATCGCGTTCTACAACACATAGATCCCTTGTGTCCTATTTGTGGATTGGAAGCTGAAACTACAGACCACCTATTTCTCAAATGCAACATTGCAAGACTGATATGGTTTGCATCTCCCATTGGTCTCCCTCCAACGCTTCATTCAAATAATTTAGAGGATATCCTGAGTATTCTCCTTAACTCCAAATTAAGACCCAAACTTGTTTATTTACTCCAGTTGCTTGATCTGGGCTATATGGAAAGCAAGGAACAAGAAGGTGTTTGATAATAAAGATCTCAACATACATGAAGTGTTATCTAGAGCTTCACACTTATCTATGGGGTCAGCAATTACAATCAGTCACTCAAAACCAAAGTTCATCGGACCAAACGTTCCCAAATTATTATGGACAGCTCCTCCTGTGGACTATCTTAAATGCAATTTTGATGGAGCATTCATAGAAGACAAAATGGCTGGGGCTGCAATCATTTGGAATGCTAGAGGCGAATTCATGGTTGCTACCGCATCATCCAGGGATATCAAAAGTGATTTTTTTAAGGCGATTCAGAGATTAACGTAAACGCAGTGAATCTGACCTCTCAGATTGTTCCTATGGAAAATCAGATACCAAGTGGAGGCGGCAAAAAACACGCTGCTAATTTCAAATAATTTCAATGTTACTTTCTCTCCGAGATCTTCAAATACTATAGCAGATGCTCTAGTACACTTCTGTTTTACATTGTGTATTGACATCAATTGGCTCTTTACTGAGCCTCCCATATGTATTTCAGATCAGCTAGAAGCTGAATCAAACATGTTTGTTTAATTTTTTTAATGAAGAATTTTCATGTTCGAAAAAGAAATGGAGTTTGTAATGTAATTGAGTTTCTAATAGAATAGAATAATAACTGCATTATTATGTTTAGTTGGAACAGGTAATCAAAACCATGTATTACTGTAATATCAATTACATTCAAATGTTTGGTTTAGTACGAAATGTAATCGAATAATACTTGTCATTTGTCTCATTGTCACAAATATATCATTGATATTTATATTTTCTATTTTGGCCAACGTTAACATCTATAGATCACAGTCGTGAAACGTTCCACAATGAGGATGTTCCATCCTATAACAAATCTCCCACAAGATATATGGAGAGGTGAGGAAGAGAGTTTTAGAGATAAGTTATGTGAATGAGGATATTATGGTTCTCCGTATCAGAGCAACTAATATAAATATTTATAGGCGTATTGTAATCCTAATGAGTGTGTTGACTTATTGGCGAATATCTATATTGGATTCGGCCTATGTAGTCAACTGATCAGTCTAGCTGTGTAATGCATGTTGGAGTCCAGTCTCGAATAGGAGTAGCTATTTTAGGTATAATATGATTCCTATTTTATGTCGATTTAGAAAATCTGAGTATGACCTATAATAGGATTTTATCATCTTATATACATGGGTTGACGGTGGAGGCACAAAGACTATAGCACAAAAGGTAGAGATTCGGGTTGCTCGTCGACAGAAAATGTAAGAGAAATTTCGTGCTTTGCACTTAGGGCTCGTCATCCAAGTCATAAAGAAGAGGAGATCTGATCGAGAAGTCGTCTTCTTCGTTCAGGGAAATTGCTGCGGGGTTTTGGTGGCTTATTTCAATTGTAATCTCTTTATTTTTCTTCTTGAGTATGGTAAACGGGTTGAACCTATTAGGATAAATGGCTCAAAATTGATCTTTGTCAATATTGTTGTTTCACCTGACTTATATAGATTTGTATTTGTCCAGGTGACGTAGTCATCTCCATATACGTTGTAATTTGATCTGTGATTAGTGTTTGTTAGAGTGGAATTAGTTATCTCAAGTGGATTGGCATAGCTTCTGTGTGCCCAGGAAGTGGTATCAAAGCTTTTGATTTTGGTCTGATAATCTGATACCAACAAGTAGTATCAGACTATTTAATCACTACCAAAATATAGCGCTTTAGCGACGGATATTTAGCGACGGATGTATTTCGTCGCTAATAGCGATGGACTACCGACGAAAGAGCGGTGGTCTTCCGTCGAATTGTAGACATTTTTTTTTAATTTTAAGGGTAAACGTCGGTCGAAAATCCGTCGCTATGTCGTCGGACATATAGCGACGGACAAATAACCTGTCACTATGTCGTCGTCCAACTGTCAAAATTTTGCGGGAAAATGTTAGAAAATATTGGCGCAAAATTTGGCGACCACGTAGCGACGGATTATCCGTCGACAAACTAGCGGGGGTATAGCGACGACTTAGCGACGGATATATCCGTCGCTAAATACTGTGCCCTAACATAAAACGAACCAACGGGAAGAAAATTTTTCATTCCCCCCAAAATTTTCTCTCACCTCTCTCACTGAGGTATGTCTCTCTCCCTATCTCTCTCTCCCTCTCCCCCTCTCTCTCTCTCTTGGTGGTCGGGGGGATGCACCCCGCGGGGTGAATCGTGGCCGCGGTGGGGCGGTTTAGGGGAGCGGAGGGAGGGGGGTCGGCGGGTGGGGAGGTCGCAGGGGGGGTAGGGGAGCGGAGGGAGGGGGCCGAAGGGAGGGGTTCGGCGGGTGGGGAGGTCCCGGGGGGGGGGAGGTAGGGGAGCGGAGTTAGGGGGGGCCGGGGGGTGTTGGTGGTCGGGGGGGAGGGGGGTGGTTTAGGGTGGGGCGGCGGGTGGGGAGGTCGCGGGGCCGGGGGGTCTTGGCGGTCGAGAGGGGGGGCGGGGGTGTTGGTGTTCGGAGGGGGGGGAGGGGGTGTTTAGGGTGGGGCGGAGGGTGGGGAGGTCGCGGAGCCAGGGGGTCTTGGCGGTCGGAGGGAGGGGAGGAGAGGGGGGGTTGGCGCCCGGCCGGAGGGGAGGGGGGGTCGGTAGGTGGGGAGGTCGCGGGGGCGGGGGGGGGGGGGGCGTAGGCAAGCGGAGAGGGGCCGGTATCGGTATACTTGATGTGTTTACTACTAAGATATATTTATGTGTTTACTACTTGATGTTTTTATTACTAAGATATATTTTTGTGTTTACTATTTGATGTGTTTACTACTAAGGTATACTTATTGTTATTTGTTGTCGATCTAACAACTTGATGTATTTACTTCGGTATCGGACTATTTTGTTGAGTATCGGAATCGGTATCGAACTAGTTCAGGGTATCGATATCAGGTATCGGACTATTTCTACGAGTATCGGTATCGGATCGGTATCGGACTATTTATATGAGTATCGGTATCGGAATTCTATCGGTATCGGACAATTTCTATAAGTATCGGTATCTAAATCCTAACCCTAAAACCCTAACTTTAACCCTAAAACCCTAGAATCGATATCGGTATCGGGCTATTAATCATGTGAGTTTAAGAATCAATATCGGTGATCGGTATCAGAATATTTCTATGAGTATCGGTATTGATCGCCTAGGCGACGTCTAGGCAGTGTCTAGGCGGTAGGCGGACTCTCTCCGCCACGCACCCGCCTACCGCCGTTTAGAAACTTGCCGATACTGCGAACCTTGGTATAGAGTGAGTATCCTAGAAGGATATATATAAGATATCTTAGTAGTAGCTAGGTAAGTGTTGAAAATTAAATTTATGTATGCCAAGTCTTTTGGGCCTATCAGAGTTATAATTTTTTTCGAAAATCTAGTATAACGCTGATTGCCTCAAAAGTCTTGTATAAGTAAGAGTGTATAGAGGGTATATCATAGTACCAATAGTGTATATCATAGTACTAAGAGTGTATAGAGTGAGCCTCCCTACTCCCCTTCTTCTCATTCGGGTCATGAGGCCTCCTATTCCGCATCATATGAGATATCCCTCTCAACCAAGCGTAGACAAGTGTGAAAATATTAATATTAAGCAAGGTTCATAATATCGGTATCGGAATCAGTATCACCATGAATCTCTTGGCTTCTTCTACCAGAGCATAATATAAAAACGTGAAGCAGAGCTTCATATTCAAAATATTTGAAGTAAATAGTTTTTGATTTGTGATAGGCAATCAAAAACTTTTTTCCTTCTGCAATACCTTGTGCCTATTAGCACCATAATGGACTTTTACATGGTATTGCGAAGTGCCCTTTCAAAGCAGATAGCTTCATTGAGGTTCTGCAATACCTTGTGCCTATTAGCACGTCCGAATATTTTTGCCTAGGCCAAAGCGGACCTTGTACTCAAATATCCTTCGAAAAAATTAACCAAACCTTGTGCACAAGTTTTTCATGACCATGTGAATGCATATGCATCATAACTAAAAAAACATAAATAATTTGCATGGTAATAAGAATTGAAAGTAAATGTAAACAAATATTTTACTTGCAAATTACATTCATCGAGTCAATGCTTGTATTCTCACATTTACATTCCAAATTAAACACTTAGTAATCAATTGGTTCTAATAGTTCCAACTTCCACTTAGTGACCTATCGATCCCAACATTTTCGGTTTTCAATTGGTGACCTATCGGTCCCAACATTTCCATCTTTCACTTGGTGGCCTATTTGTCCCAAAATTTCATGGTCTTTAGTATCAAATCATTACCTATATTATTATCCATGAGAAACTTACATTATAATATTATTCTTGTGTATAAGTACACTGACAGTTCATCTTTCACGTGTCTCAATCATTAAAATAGCATCAAACATGTAACATTTCTAAATTTTTTTTACTTCAACTAAGTCATCATCGATCGAAGGACATAGTAAGGCAACAATAGAATTATTTTTATTAGGGCATGAAGGAGTAAAAAAGATGGGCCAGAACCACCCACCGATTTAGAGATAATATCGAGAGAAGGATAATCGCACGATTAAGCCTAAGTTGTACATCCTCCTGCAATGGCACAAACATCGGATCAATATGTCTCCTTTATCTTTCCTTTCTCTCAGAATTCTCAAAAATGAATGCAGAAATCAATGAAAGCAAACAAAGAAAACAATCATAAAAAATTAACAAGAATACATATTCATCAAAACCAAGCAGCAAAAAAGTCCAAAGAAATCTAAAATGGAATGGCATGGGAAGTGACTGTTATAAAGAGTTCATTCGCCAAGACAAAATCTACTAAATTTGGACTCATTTCAGCATAATCTACTCCATGAATTGTAAAGGTTCTCTATGCATTCATCCCGATCGATTAGATACTAAGATTTATCCTATCCAGTTTCGGCTGGGTCATACTTGCCATAAGCCACACGTAGTGAACCACCAGGAGCGGAGAACTATAATGCATATCCCGTACAACTTTTGATCTAATAGTGAAGATTATGGGGGGAACAACATAGGCGCTCTTCCCGGTTGGTGCTTCATGATTTACTTTGAGGTTTGTGGTTTTGTTCCTTCTTTTGATATATTAAAGTCTAGAGAGTATTTTTTTTATGTGCTTTTTTATCCTTCCCTATCTTGGATTTCGTTATAGTTTTGCTAATAGGTCGTATCGTCTTAGATTGCTTAGTTATTATGTATGTTAAATGGTATTATGGTCTATCGATGTCGCGACGTAGGCTGGACATGGTTTAATTACTTGTCTACAAGAAACATAGATAATGAGGAAATTGAGACATTAACTTGGCCTTTTTTGCGCCTTTTGCGAGTGGCTACACCACCCACTCCGATTTAGTCCATGTAACTTATATGCATGTATCTTTGTGCTCGGGGTGATGATTCAAGCGATTGAGTAAATTCTAAGTAAAATTATTTCGACTAAACAATGTCTTGATGTACGTAAGAGAAAGGACAAAACAGAGACTTCCTATTCCTTTTCTTCTCTTTTTTTTTTAGTTTTTTTAAACAAATATAAAAAAAGTATATCTTTTTTATTATTTTTTATTACAATCCACACACACCTACACGTCCTTACGGTTGGGATTCGAACTCTGAAGGACAATTTCAAGGTGCAATTGTAGTATTCCAGATGGAAGGATCTCGATTGGAGGTAGAAGGCTTAGCCAAACGGCATGCTCTTGAGCTCTGTAGGAGATATACTAAATAGATTCTGCTGTGGACTGAACTCGAGTGACTCTTGTGGTTACCGAGAAGAGGTATAAGATATACTGACTAGATTCCATGCGTATCGCTGAACATCTATAAAAAAAAACACACATTTTTTGTGGAAATATCAATTTAAATTTATTGCTCTCTCTCCCCCATCATCTTCTCCCATCATCCTCTGTACAAGAAACCCTAGCTCCATAAGATTTTCATGGAATAATCCCACCTCCTCTTGAACTCTCCGGCTCCTCGGCAAACAGAGCAAGAGCATGAGGCAGAAGGCCACCAAAGGCTGTATCAACAATGTCGCGACCTCATGTCGAGCCTTCCGATCATCGAGGGGTGCTCCTATCTAGACCTCTGCTTTCAGGACGGCTTCTTTCAACCAATACGGCGGACCCAGGCTTGGGGTGGGGTGGGATGGAGCCCACCCAAAAAAAATTATATTTTTTTCTTCCTTATATATATATTTTTGATTTTTTTATATTGATTAATCAACTTCCAGCCCACCCAAATATTTTGTAGTCCATCCCAGTTATATTTTCTGGATCCGCTCCTGCTGCCATGGTTGCCGCCATGATGGTCCAGAAACTATTCGAGGCCAGACCCACTGACATCATCCTGGCCACCTTGCCCAAGTCCGGAACAACAAGGCTCAAGGCTCTACTCTTTGCAACTGTCAACCGCAATTCTTCTCCCACTCCTACCCGCAACTTGGCCACACTCAACCCCCACCAGTGTGTACCTTTCCTTGAAGGTGAGTTGTATGGAGACGGTGTAAGAGTCCTGGACCCCGAGGCTTCTGGCCACCCACATATCGTTCCATTTCCTACCCAACTCCGTTGTCGACTCCGGATGTCGAGTCCCCTACCTATGCCGCAACCCAAAGGATAACTTGTGTCCTTGTGGCACTACATCGATAAATTCAGAAAGAACAATGGTCGAGAGCCCCTGCCCCTCGATGTCGGCTTCGACCGGTTCTGCCAAGGGCGTTCTCCTGGGGGACCTTTCTGGGATCACATGTTAGGCTACTGGAAGGCTTATGCTGCTTACAGCCGAACCCCTTCCAGCAACCACCACTCCCTGTCTCATTGCGGAGACTCTCGTGGCCATGAAAATCGCCAACAACATGACAACAGTCTCTCATCTGACACCCCTTCTAGCACATCTCGTCGTCGCACTCAGTGTCAGATCCTTGGGAAGATGGGGCACCTGGCTATTGACTGCTTCAATTGTAATAATCATAATGATTATCCTGCTCGACAATTCTCGCATCGTCCTTCTGAACGGTCAGCCAACTATGCATCTCTATCAGCCATTGTTGACCCTTCCTGTTACTTCGACACCGGTGCTACCAATCATGTCACTCTCTGAACAAGCTAACCATCTCTGATGCGTATCGCGGTGATGACAAACTCTCTGTTGGTAACGGTAACCAATTATCTATTCTGCATATAGCTCTATTGTTTTGTCTGCTAAGTCTAATTTTGTCTGCCTAAAAGACATTCTTATTGTTCCTAAACTTACCAAAAGTCTCCTCAGTGTTTCCAAAATTACTCATGATAACCCTACGTATATGGAATTTTACCCTGACCATTGTGTGCTTAAAACTCTGCAGCCAAGCCCCTCCTTCGGGGGGTTGTTGATCACGACCTCTACCGTCTCCAGCCACCATCACTGTCAGTCCGACCTCTGCCCACTGTTTGGCGTCTGCATGACTCTACATGGTTGGCATCGCCGCTTATCTCATCCTCATGAACAAATTCTTCGTTGTCTTGTGTCTCAATTTTGTCTTCCTATTATTTCACATAAATTTCTTACTGTTTGTGATGCTTGTCAATTAGGAAAGAGTTATCGTTTTCATCTCCCTAGTTCTCATATTAGTTCAAATAAACCTTTTGATCTTGTGTACTCGAATGTTTGGGGGCCTTCCCCAGTTTTATCTTTTAATGGAAATCGTTATTTTGTGTTCTTCCTTGATGATGCCACAAAGTTTATTTGGATTTACTTCCTTAATCACAAATCTCAAGTGTTAACATCTTTCTTACCTTTAAGGCTATGGTTCGAACACAATTCGGGTGTACCATCAAGTCCCCACAAACCAATTAGGGTGGTGACTTTCGCAATGTATCTACTTTTCTATCTGCTCATAGTATCTCTCATCGTGTATCCGGTCCTCACACTCAGGAATAAAATGGGGATGCAAAATGCAGAAATAGAGTCATTGTTGAAAAATGTTTAACTCTTCTCGCTCAATCCTCCTTACATTTTCAATTCTGGGAACAAGCTTTCCATACTGCAACTTTCCTTCATAACCAAACTATTACTGCTTTGCTCAACTATGAATCACCTTATCACGCACTATTCTCCAAGATACCAGATTATGCCTTTCTTAAAACTTTTGGGTGTCTTTTCTGCCCTCTCTTAAGACCTTATAATAGACACAAACTGGATTTCTGATCTCTTCCTTGTGTTTTTCTGGGTTTTAGCTCCAAGCATAAAGGTTATATATGTGTCCATGTTCCTTCTTCTCATCTTTACGTTGCTCGTCATGTTGTGTTTAATGAGGATGTCTTTCCCTATGCTAACCATGTTGATTCATCTACGGTGCATCCCACGACAGTGACCACCGAACCCAACCCTGCACCGTCCTTTCTTCTTGAGAAAGTCATGCCTCCACCTTCACAAAATGTCCGACTCTCACCAGGTGCTCATCCACAGCCACCTCTAACAGATGCAACGCCAACCCCTCCGCTATCACCCTACCTTAACCCTCCTCCTCCATCACCTCCTCCCAATGAAGATCCACTACCAACACCTCCTCGACCTTACTCTAACACCCCTTCATATTTTAGGGCCTCGGTTACCAACTGTCATACAATAACCACCAGGGCACAAACACACACCCTCAAACCCAAAACCTTCCATACAACCCGTCACCCTATCATCCTAGATCCTACATCCTCTCCCCTCAAAGAACCCACAACCTATCACCAAGCCAGCAAACACTCTTGTTGGTAACAGGCTATGCAGGTTGAATATAGTGCTTTAATTCGTAATAATACTTGGTCACTCGTACCACGGCCCCGTGATACTAATCTAGTTCGTTGTAAGTGGGTTTATAGGATCAAACAGAGAGCAGATGGTTCAATCGAGCGCTACAAAGCTCGTCTTGTTGTAAAGGGGTTCTGTCAGGAGGAAGGAGTTGATTATTTTGATAAATTTAGTCCAGGTGTTAAGCCAACCAAAATTCAACTTGTGCTTTCTCCAGCCCTTTCTAAGGGTTGGGTTGTTCGCCAACTTGATATCAATAATGTATTCCTTAATGGTGAGTTACAGGAAACTATCTTCATGGAGGAACCAAAAGGGTTTGTTGATTCTGCCTTTCCGCTCCATATCTGCAAGCTTCACAAAGCTCTTCATGCCCTCAAGCATGAGCCTCATGCTTGGTTTAATAAGCTCAAGCATTTCCTTCTCTCTAATGGATTTCGAGCTTGTTATTCTGACACTTCCTTATTTGTTCATCAGTTACCAACAATGATTATATATCTGCTTGTCTATGTTGATGATATCATTAATTGTTACAGACAGTGATCCATCCTTCGTTTCTCGGTTCATTAGAGTGCTCAACAGAACGTTCTTCTTAGAGGATTTAGGACCACTGCACTTCTTTCTGGGTGTTGAAGTGATCCAACACGAGTCTGGTCTATTTTTGTCCCAATCCAAGTACACACGGGACGTTCTTTCTCGTTGCAAAATGTCTGATGTGAAGTCCGTGTCGACCTCTACTGACTCTAATTATCGACTCTGCAAGGCTGGCACTCCTGCTGATGATGCTCGTCTCTATCGTCAGGTGGTTGGGGCTTTACTGTATGCTACCATCACTCGCCCTGAGATTGCTTATGCTGTCAATCGAGTCTGCCAGTTTATGCACTCTCCCATACAGGATCACTATAAGGCGGCCAGACGCATTCTTAGGTACCTCAAAGGGGCACAATTGAGCATGGCCTTCTCCTTCGACCATGTTCTCAACCTCAGCTTCGTGCATACTCTGATGCTGGATGGTTGTCTGATCCTGATGATTGCGGCTCTCAGTATGGCTTCACCATTTATTATGGCCCCAATTTAATCAGTTTGACCTCTCGGAAGAAATGTGTTGTGGCTCGCAGCAGCACTGAAGCAGAATTTTGTGCCCTTGCTTACACGATAGCTGAATTGGTCTTGCTCCAGCAGCTTCTGAATGAGCTTGGTATCTCTCTGTCACAACCACCGCAGCTTTTGTGTGACAATATTGGTGTCACTTTCATTCATCCAATCCGGTCATTGGCTTTTGTACCAGAACGTGTTGATGCTGGTCTTCTTAAGGTCAATCATATTGTTTCTGCAGATCAAGTAGCCGACAGCTTCACCAAACCACTCGGCTCATCTTCGTTCGATACTTTACGGTCCAAGCTTCAAGTTCGGTCCCGCACTTGAGCTTGCCGGGGGGTATTATCTAGTAAATATTATGATATTATCTTTACATACTCAGTCAATCCTAATGTTAGAAAGTTATTGACCATAATCCCATTGGTTACAATATGTTGGTTGGGATTATTCTATTGTTAGAAAGTGATTAACCATACTTTACAATATGTTGGTTGGGATTGTTCTCTCTATTGTAACTATATATATTCCTACATGTGTATAATTCATTCATTGAGAAATCATCAAACTACTCTTGTTATTATACGGAGGACATCGTAGGGACGTGCAGGTTCGAGAAGTTGAGCAACTTAGAGATGAACAAGGTCGAGAAACGAACCTTGTTTCGCAAAACGATCGACAACAACAGTTATTTCAGGCAAGGTGTGGTCGGAGACTGGATGAACCATCTAATGTTGTTATTATTGTGTGAAAAACCAAATTTCCTAAAATCATAACCCCTCTTATTAATTCACATCATGCTTCCTATTAAAAATGAAAAACTTACCAAAATTTTTCCTAATGTTTTCATTCATTTCAAATGAATGACTTTCAATGCCAATCAATATTCTCATTCATCAGCCAAAATCCTATTAACATCCTATTAAAACCTATTAAATCTATGGTTGAGTGTTGCCTATAAAATCTTCTTGAAGTTGTGTTGTTGTAGAGATAGAAAAATGAGTAACAACTTCTCCATCTTTTCATCCTCCTTCCTCCTTTCATTTCTTTTTCAATCTTATTTACTTTGGTCAAGAGCTATGTCAGGATCATTCTTCCGGAGTTGTGTGCAACAATGGAAAACCGGTAGCAAGGGGATTTTACCACTAGGAGGATTCGAGAGAGAGTCTGCACATAGACATCGAATAATCTCTTAGGACAATGTTTCGTGCATAAGTTCCCCATAGACCGGTACTTCTAACCCTTTTGCTATTTTATTTATAGAAATCAAGGTAAACATATCCAACAATCTAAAAGAATAGTGTGTTATGTGATCGTGATTATTTTACATATGTTTTTTTAACGGTCAATCTTGTCCTGTCTTCCATTTGTGATTTCCTATTTTGTGAGTTCCGGATGAAATAATCCGGCTTCAGTGTTTTGAAATCTTCGTACAACTGAATTTTGTTCTAATTTTCAAATGTTTGTGGCTTAAGGTATTACTACACCTCTTTTTGACAGAGATTAAATTATTTTGATGGGTACAAGCTAAGATTTCTAGGGGTTAAGTGCCATGCTACGAGAAAGGCAAAGTTTAGACTTCATGTGAATGTAAGTCCTCGCCCTTTCTAGAAGTGGAGATTAATTTTTTAACATGTCCAATCCTATAGCCAGACTAAACAAAGTGCAAAAATGACATAAGATTAGGCTATTTATAAGGGCACAACAAAAGTTGATCAGGACTAGCCAATTCCTGGCAATCCAGGACTGCCACAATTTCTGGCAGTCCTAGATACTTTATGGACTGCCTGAAAATGTGGCAGTCCAGTCAAACACGAGATGGACTGTCAGAAAATGCCAGAAAATATGTCACATTTTCTGGCAGTCCATAATGCTACTAGGACTGCCAGAATTTGGCTAGCTCCTGATCAACTTTTGTTGTGCCCTTATAAATAGCCTAAGATTATACGGTAACATTATAAATTAATGAGTAAATTTGTTCACCCAGAACAAGTTGAAACGGTTTACTTAGAGGATTTATCTCCTTTACTTTGTTCCAGGCTGTTAATTGTATTACTTCATCAACTCGAGTTATGAGCACTATAGTGAAGAAATCCAGTAGTAATCCAATTATTCCTATACATGGTCACTACAATGTAAAAGTGGTATGATAGTTTGTTAGCAGAGTTGCATAAATCGGTTCCGGAAAGAGGTAATATTCCTTAAGATAACCATAGTAGGAACTTTAAGCACCATAGCTCTGTTCAGAATTTGGAAGCCAACTACAAAGTTATATATAAAAAAAAAAATTGGTAGCATCTGGAGAAGTGTTGATTGACAAGATACTCATTTTCCTTTATCTTTTATTTGTTGATGGCACCATGATAATTGCAATTTTTATTCTCACTTTCGTTCCAATTATTATGGTTCTTTTTGTTTGAATCCTAATTTTGATATGAAATGCAATGAAAGGTATAAACATTATTTAGAACATTTCACCTTTTTTTATCTACTTGCTATCTGACTAACATACGAAGCAAATTCAATCACCTTTTGAAGTTATAGAGCTTCAGTAACCAATTGCCAATTCTTGATATATTACCTAGGAATCACAGATGTTCATGGAATAGGTGTTGCTGCCAATGTCAGATTCTATGAGATGCGTGTCAGACACAACATATAGACTCCAAATACACTAGGACACACTAAAATTGGTGGTGCCCTTGTCGTTGTGTCTTAATCGTGTTTTGCTGTATCCATATCCTTGCAACATAGCAGCATAATAGCACTCATTAAATCATTGACACTTTTCTTGACTTTTGGCTATGTTCCATGGACATGAGAAATGTTGTCCATATCTTGTCTGTGCATGTATCCGTATTCATGCAACATAAGGTACTTAAATAGCTATCAGTATCATTTGTATTTGTGTTGTATATTATACACTTGTCTATATACATGCTTTATTCGTAACCAAACGGCAAAGCAGCTTGTTTATTTTTGAAAACCTTTTACTTTGCAATATGTTACTAATATCGTACCCATAAGTCCAACTACTTTTCCTGTGCTTGAAATTCAAGCTTCCGCAGTCCTACCCATATCACACCATAGCTTTATTCCTAAATATTTAAGCAAACATTAGATAACTTGTACACACTACTAATTAAGTCTGTTTTTTTTAACATAGAGGATATACATGTAATTCACTGGAAACAATTGTTGTAGAATCTTTTGAGCTTGATTAAATTATATGCATAAAATAGTTTAGTGTATTCTTAAAATTGCAGTAACAAGCATCCTTTAACATGTCCTAAAGCAAACCATTATTGTCTATGATTTTATTTTTAATTTCGTCATTGAATTATTCCTGAAATATTGTGTTTTTGTGAGATAGAATAAAACAATAAATCTTGTTAAATAGTGCGGATACACATATTGTTAAATCCTATTATGTCTTAAAAAAATACAATATTTTAAGTTAACCATTCACAACAAAATATTGTTCACATACATAACATAATCTTGTAAGTATATGCTGAAACAAGTTTTGTTACATTTAGACAATTTTGTTACACATTGTTTAGCACATGCTAGTTTTTACACACTATAGTAAAAACTATTGCATTTTAGACATTAAATATCGTTTTTGTACTTGAAACATATTGTGTGGAACAAATTATCAGTTCTACTATTCCATTGAATAACACATTCTTGTCTAAAAATATATTTGGTTGATGTGTTTTATAAATCATTAAAAAAGGTGTATGAATCATTCGAGTAAGACATAATGTGTTGGTTTATGCTGATATAAGAAATATTTAATTTGATTTGGATCCAACTTTGTATAATTTAATTTGGTTGAATCACTTGAGCAATATAATGTTTTAATTTGGAAACATTAATCTGTATTATAAGTGACAATTCTAATCCATTTTCTTTCAAATGGTATAGATGTTACTTTAACATAAAAATTAGCCTATAATGTAATTACGTCTTCCTTTCCTGTATCTAATGTCCATTGGATTCTACAAACAAATTATTACCACTTAGTACCCGTATGAAACTTTAGTGTTTAGTTGATGTTCTTCCTCTTTACAAACAGGAAAAGTCTTTCTTTCTTAGTCCACTAGATTAACATAGTACATTATTGACATTTTGTCAAATACAAATTTATCTTTTGTACTCTTAATATGATTTTTGTAATGTTATCTCTCTAAGTCCAAAACATTAGAGATTGTGACTCATTATGGAAGGCTCAAACATGCCAAGAGTGAAGTGAAAATAATGGAACTTTCTAAAATAATGTACAAAATGATATATCTTCTGCATTGCTATTACTAAGTCTAAATCAAGCCGAGAATAAGTGCTTCGATCATATGGAAATGTATTTTTCATATTTACAACTTACATATTTTATTTGTTGTTGAGTCTGTGAGCCAATTTTCTTGATTTATATACATAGATTATGATGATGTTGAATGATATTATCAGGTTTGTATGTTTGAATATTAAATGATCATAGTGTCACAATATTAAAATTACTAGTCAGAAAGAAATCATAACACAATATTGTTTTGTCACAATATTTAGACAAACTTTGTTTTTGATTATATTCTGTGACGTTATAATTCTTTTGATTCATTCAAACAATTTAGTTACAAGAAAATAGTTAGTGAAATTGCAAATTATTTTAAATCTAAAGTTTTAAAAGTTGAGATTATTTTGGATACAAGCCGAAAGGGTCATTCTGTCAACCGGACGTAAATAATCCAAAGCGACACGGTACTTAGTCGTCCCCCTGCGGACCTCCGCTAGCTGAGAATCGACCCCTACAGCTAATCCAAGTTAATCAAATCTTGATAAACTAAAGATTTCTTAAGGTTGATTAGCAAAATCACTTAACTATTATTCTAGTACTTTAGACTTTCATTTTTGCAAATATGGCTTGTAAAAATAAATGTTTAGAGACATGATGAAAGTTACTGTGTCATACTTTAAGAGATGACAGAGTCGACTGATTTTTGACTCAATTTCCTAGGGCTTATATCAACAATTAGTAGAATCACACATTTTCTTAAATGGATTCTGATGACACAGTACGATTTAGTATTAATCCAAACACCTGGCTTAGTTAAACCAAAAGTTGCTAAAGAAATAGACTACAATTAGTTTTATAGAATTTTATATTTTCTGAGTCATTATATGACATTTTTCTTCAGATATAAAATACTAAAGATCACTAAGATCCAGTGTAAGATTTTACCTGTGGAACAACTTAGATACTCATAAGTTAATAGATCCATGCAACAAACTAGCATAGCTAGGAGTGTCAAAGAATTTGAAATGATATAATTAAACATAGCTTATGCTGAAGCTAAATGGCTCAGATATCTTACTATGTATATATAAAATAGATCCAAGCCCAAATTTCACTCTTGCTTTGACTGCAAGAAGTACTGAAACTGAATAGATTAAATATTTTATTATGCATATACATGATCTACATTTTTCTATACCTGTCATTTTTATATATTATGCTAAAGAACTGCTAAAGCATGATCTTATGAATTCTAAGATGAACAGGTATCTGCAGCTGCATTTCAAGACATTAAAAGAGCCTAAAATGCAAAAATGTGGTTCTTGACTATAAAAGTCATAAAGAACTTTACAGATCTCTTAATAAAGAGTCTGTCTACTCTTAACGTGAATTAATTCTAGTATCATCGAAGGGGATGGGGTTAAGCCGATAAGTAAGTCACCAGTAGTGGCAACCCAACCGAGTATGACTGGAGATCCCAAGAAGCTGGTTCAATGGGTAGAAACAAGATGGACTTAGGTGACTATTATGGAACACTGACCTTTGAGATTAAATTTTCTTAAACTAATGCCAAGAGGCTGTACAATGTTGTACATGGATACTCCATCCCTATGGTGACAGTATTTCGGTATGATTTTGTTATGATGAGTTTTAAAACTTTTAATAGGTCCAAGCATGATTGTGCAGGGTTAACTCAAACCACCAACCCTTTGAGGACTTACCTATGTGAGAGGTCGTGAAGGCCACGACTGTGGGACATGGCGATCCTATGCAACTCTCATGAATAAGAAAAAAGTGTGCATGGCCAATCAAAAGCGCCACCCCGATTGACCCAAGAACCTCTAGCTTACTATGTGTGCTATTTTCTGAATCTAGTTCAAGAAGTCTGATTCAAGGCATAGTCCATCAAGCACTTCTTCAGATAAAGAAAATAATAACTAAGTGAGATTCAAGGCTGTAGTCTATCTCATCTATGCATAGTATATCATTGTCCAAAACTTTTTCATCTTTACTTCTTTTATACGGACATCATCCTGGCCACCTTGCCCAAGTCCAGAACAACATGGATCAAGGCTCTACTTCTTGCTACCGTCAACCGTAACTCTTCTCCTCCCTCCACCCGCAACTTGACCACCCTCAACCCCCACCAGTGTGTTCCTTTCCTTCGTGATTGTATGAAGACGGCGCAAGAGTCGCAGAAATGGACTCGATGCCCTCCCCGAGGCTTCTGGCCACGCATATCCTGTTCCATTTCCTTCCCAACTCCATTTTCGAGTCTGGATGTCGAGT
The DNA here is from genome assembly GCA_029216955.1 of Iris pallida. Lineage (NCBI taxonomy): Eukaryota > Viridiplantae > Streptophyta > Magnoliopsida > Asparagales > Iridaceae > Iris > Iris pallida. The sequence continues at coordinate 6,721,634 of JANAVB010037619.1, forward strand.
CGTCTACCTATGTTATAATCCTAAGGACAACTTTGTGTCCTTGTGGCACTTTATCAATAAATTCAGAAAGAAGAATGGTCGGGAGGCTCTGCCTTTCGAGGTCGGCTTCGACCGATTCTACCAAAGGCGTTCCCACTCTGGACCTTTCTGGGATCACATGTTAGGCTACAGGAAGGCAAGCCTCCAAGTAGGGGCTGCAATGTCCAGTTCATGCGATACGAGGAGTTGATGAAAGATCCTGCGGCAGAGCTGAGGAGCCTTGCAAAGTTCATGGGGTGTCCCTTCACGGAGGAGGAACAGGCGAACGGGGTGGTAGAGGACATCGTAGAGACGTGCAGGTTCGAGAAGCTGAGCAACTTGGAGGTGAACAAGGTCGGGAAACGAACCTTGTTTCGCACAACAACGATGGAAATGACAGTTATTTCAGGCGACGTGTGGTCGGACACTGGATGAACCATCTAACGCCCGACATGGCCCAACGTATCGACAAGATTATTGAGAGCAAATTCGAAGGTTCAGGCCTAGCACCTTGACATAGGAATTAGCCAACCAACCAGTCCAGCTTGTTGTGTCGGTCCCATTTCTACTGTGTTTGTTGTTTTTTTGGTGTGTTTTATTTACTACATTGTAATTTAGGTGTATTTTGTTTACTTAAAATGTAATTGCAATCATAATAAAATAGAGTTTGTAATATAATTGAGTTTATAATAGAGTAGAATAATAATTGGGCTTATCATGTTTAGTTGGAACATGTAATCAAAACCATGTAGTCTTGTAGTACCTATTACATTCAAATATTTGGTTTAATATGAAATGTAATCGAATAATACTTGTTATTTGTATCATTATCACAAATCTACCCTTGATATTTATATTTTCTGTGCTTTGTCCATCACTAACATCTATAGATCACAGTCATGAGGCATTCCACAATGGAGATGTTCCATCCTATGACAACTCTCCCACAAGATATATGGAGAAGAGGTAAGGAAGAGAGTTTTGGAGATAAGTTATGTGAATGAGGAAATTGTGGTTCTCCGTAGCAGAGCAACTAATATAAATATTTATAGGAATATGGTAATCCTAATGAGTGTGCCGACTTATCCGCGGATATCCATATTGGATACTCGGCCTTTATAGTCAACTGATCGGTCAAGGTGTGTAATACATGTTAGAGTCTAGTGTGGAATATGAGTAGCTATTTTAGGTATACTAGTATTCCTATTTTATTTCTATTTAGGAAATCCTATTATGACTTGTTATAGGATTTTATCATCTTAAATATATGTGTTGAGGGTGGAGGCACAAAGAAAATAGCATAAAGGTAGAGATTCAGGGCGCTAGTCGACAGAAAATCTAAGAGAAAGTTTGTGCTTTGCTCTTAGGGCTTGTCATCCAAGATAGATGTAAGAGGAGATCTGATTGCAGAGTCATTATCTTCGTTCAGGAAAATTGCTGCAGGGTTTTGGTGGGTGATTTCAAATGCAATCTCTTTTTTTTCCTTGAGTACGGTGAGGGTTTGAACCTGTTAGGGAAAATAGTTCAACATTGATCTTTTTCAATCTTGTAATTTCACATAAGTTCTATAGATTGAGATTTATCCAGGTGACGTAGTCATCGCCATATACATTGTCTTTGATCTGTGCTTGGTGTCCGTTAGATTGGTTGGTTATCTTAGGTGGGTTGGCAAAGCTTCCACGTGCCAAACAAGTAGTATCAGAGCTTTTGGTTCTGGTTTGATAATCTGATACCAACAAGTAGTATTAGAGCCCTCAGGTTCTCAATACGGAAGGTGCAACTATGTCTAATATGGAGCAGATGAATACATGTATGATCACCCTCACAAGAATAAACTAGAAAATTTGGAAGCCAAAGATGGTGGATATAATCTGGTACAAGGACTTGCATGCTTCGTTGAAGGGCAACAACATAAAGTCATCGATCAAAGCTGTTGAAGACTGGAAACGAATGGAACGGAAGGCCGTTGGGTTCATCCACCAATGGCTGGATGACTCAATATTTCACTACATATTCATGAAGTGTTCAGCAAAAACATTGTGAGAGAAGTTGCATTCATTGAAAAATATGAAGACGGATGACAACACGACATTTCTTATTATCCAACTCGTCAACTCGGAGTATACGGAGGGTGCCTCGATGGCACAATATCTGAAAGAGAATCTAGGTGTCATCAATCAACTATATGCGATAAAGATGGTGATTGACGATGAGCTTCGAGCCCTTCTGCTTATAGATTCTCTGTCGAAAAACTAGAAGATATTGGTAGTGTCGGCGAGACTCCGTTCGGATGGAGTTGCAACGATGATGATGGTCGAAAGTTGTTTATTGAAAGACGAGGTCCAACGTAAGCAAGTAGAATCATCGCATGAGGCAGTTATGGTGGCTTCCTATGGAAAAGGAAGACCACAATCACAAATGAGGAGATGAGGGAGTTCTCAAGATCATGCTATTGGGGACTAGAAGAAGGACTACTATCACTGTGCGAAACGGGTTATATTAAGCAAAACTGTATGAAGCTCAAAGCTGAGGAGGCCAAAGGCAAGTTCAATCGGGTGGATCTCACAACTATAGGAGATATCATCATTGCAGTGACCGAAAAAAAGAACCGTGTGACATGTGTTATGACGTCGACTGGGTCATGGCGTCGGAGACATCGTATCATACCAATCTGCATAGGAGGATCTTTACAGCATACTAAGGCGTTAGGCATCGTATCATGACAAAGGATAACTTCGTGTCCTTGTGGCACTTTATCAATAAAATCAGGAAGAACAACGGTCGAGAGCCTCTACCTCTCGAGGTCGGCTTAGACCGGTTCTGCCAAGGGCGTTCCCACTTTGGACCATTCTGAGATCACATGTTAGGCTACTGGAAGGCAAGCCTCCAAGTAGGGGGCTGCAATGTCCTGTTCATGAGGTACGAGGAGTTGATAAAAGATCCTACGGCGGAGCTGAGGAGGCTTGCAGAGTTTGTAGGATACACGCTGGAGGAGCAGGCGAACTGTGTAGTGCCGCGACCTGCAAGATGCCTTATGATGGATGGTTGGTTCGATGAAGCCTTGTTGGACTTGGGAATATGCAAAGGATCGCTTGGAAGGCTATGCGATCATGGCAGGAATCATCTTATAAATTGAGTAGTGTTGAACCCTTCGAAGATCCTTTAGCTTCACGCTTAAAATAAAGGATAGTATGTTGTGTTTACTCGTTGAGTTGTTGAATAACACCTTGCATGAAAGTCGGAAAGATAATGAAAGATAATTAATCAGATGACCCGAAACTGTTGAGTATCATTTCATGATTTCTGAGCTTGCGTGTTGTTGTTATAAAAATATGACAGGTGAAGGAAAAGTCCCAAATACTTGGGCGGTGAGTATAGCGAGCCTTAGCTCGACGAATAGATGGTAATACAGATAATAAAACCCAAGAACTAGGCAGTGAGTATGCTTGAATTTTGCCAAATGAATGTTTGCTAAACAGATGCTATATAAGTCCCAAGAATTAGGCAGTGAGTACATTGAGTTTGATTGGAAAGATGTATGGTATCAAAGATGTGTGAAAGAGATTAAGTAACAATATTTTATTATCCTGTGCCGATGTAGAATATTGGTTACGCTAAGAGCCTGGATTGGGCCGATTATAATATGAGCATTGGCTCAAGGCGAGACGGCAAGATGGAAATACGGATGAGAATGATGGGTTGTTACTTAGTTTTTCTTCTCATGCATTATATGTTTTCTTCTTAGATAAGTTGCATATAATTCCATGGTCATGGACACCTTGTCGACAAGGTGATTCCTCGAACGATATTCTAAGGCCTTGGAAACCGATTTGTCCTGGGGGGAACCTCATGCTGAAGTAGTAGCACAGTGCTGAAGTAGTAGTACGGTATGCGGGACCTTCAGTGGGGCTAGCTACCCGTACTACAAGGGATGTCGTTATACCTGTAAGATGGTTCAAGATGGCGTGTAGTCAGTAACCTTCATATAGATAGGTCCAGTATTAATGATGTCTTATGCAGACAGTAAGTTATTACTCAATTACAGGGAACGATGTCGACTGTTAGTAAGAATCACCTGAATGGTGACAATTATATTGAATTATGATATTATTCTAACAATGTCTTGTGCAGGCTGAGTAAGTATTATAAATATACATGGATGGCTATACAACTATGGGTAAGAATCACCAAAGGGTGATAACTGTATGCTTTAATTATGTTGGCTATGACAATTGCATGCTTTACTCCTTGTCGGCTATAACATGAAATTGACCCTAAGGCAACGACAAAGTCCACTGTTAATAATGTTCTATAACATGATTACTTAGTATTGTCTTCTTAGGTGAGTTGGGCCAGCACTGCTCGCCAGTACATTGATGATGTACTGACCCACGTTGTGGACAATATTACAGGTTTTTGCGTATGGAAAAAACTGTTTGATCAGTACTTGGCATCGATAAATCGGATGGGTGTGCAGAAGATCTTCTTGTAAGATGATGTCTTTTGCTATACGGAACATAATGTATGGAACAATGTAACTCAGTTATACCAGTAAGATTGTAGCCAAATTGGCAAGTTCATTGTAAAGAAGTCGGCATATTCAGTTGTAGCCTAAAGGGCAAGTGTATATATTTAGTTGGCTTTTCAAGAGTTATGTAATCAATTTTAAACTCTATATTCCGCTGCAAGTCTTGTAATCCATTGCAATTATCAATAAAGAGATACATTTTTTTATGTCTTGTGTGACTTCAAATTATCTGTTCGGTCTTACTGTGTTATCATTGTTTTATGAGAAATACCAGGAACTGTAATGGTTTTCCATTGTACAAGTACAAACTAGACTTGTACTGTATCACGCCATTGGCTAGATTTTGATCCACCGGGATCGGGGCATGAAATAATAGTATCAGAGTACGGCTTTACGTCATTAGATTCTTATTCGATTTGTTTCAAATCAATGTTACTACTAAGATGATTCAAAGACTACTTCCGCGATGATTCAAAGACTGCTTCCTCGATTACTCAAAGTTGCTTCGACGATGAATCAAAGTTGCTTCTTCGAATACTCAAAGTTGCATCCATGATGAATCAAAGTCGCCTCTACAATGACTTAAAGTGCTTCCACGATTATTCAATATTGTTTCAAAATTATTTTAAGTTGTTCCCTTGACTGAAAGTCCGTTGATCTTTCTAGCCGCTCACTGGGTATTCTATACAATAAGTCTAAATATGTTGGCTATGATATGTGTGCTTTATTGAATTTCTAAAAGATACCAAAATGAATAACAATGATACGATGCGTTAATAAGTTTATGATGTATGATGGATGTCTTATGTATGAGATTCATTGAAGTCGATTGTTATGCAGCAATTGACTGTGGGTGATGGTACGATATGTTGGAACAAAATCTGCATAGATTTTAGTGAATGGGAATCGAAAAAATCTTGAGTCGATATTTGTGGTCAGCATGACCACTACAGGATGGATAGTCCATATCGGACATTGGTTTGATACGAAGTGAATATTGTGTCAGGAATTGCTTGAGCTCTGAGTGGTATATTGCATATACCCTCGTAGTGATGAGATGTCCCTTGACCCTATTTGTGGCATAGTGATTGCTTTACCTGTAAGGTATTGGGTAGTATCGAGTCGTAGTTGGGATTACGATTGATGCATGACGGCTAGGCATGTCCCTTGATTATTAAGTTCGGATAATCAGTTACCAGATTTTGATGTGTTTGGATAAACCATTGGTAGACTTTGACGGTTAGCATTATTTCGGGTAATAGGAATTGGAAATATTAAATGAATGCCTTAGTTGGGAAGGAAACGAATTACAGATTCAAGCGTTACTTGAATCAGTTGAGTAAAAGGATTGTAGGCTTAGTAACGATGGGGATGTTGCTATCAAAAGATTTTGGGAGAATAGTATGAACCGAATATAGAATGATGTTGGAATTGAGTAAACAAAATTTTATGTTAGACATTGACAAATTGATGGAGATGTTAGACGCTTATCGAATGTTGCGAATGATTTAGAAGATGCAAAAAATTGTATCAACGACCGAAAAGTAGAAAATGGGCTTGAAGAATAGATGATCTTAGCACGTTGTGCATTTGTGCTTGAGAAAATTTGATGTGTCCCAAATTAACAAGTTGTGACCCTTGATTTTTGAGGCATAGAGAATGAGTACTTGTTCCTTGATACATGAAAGAGTAAATGTTCCTTATAGATTTTGATGGCTGGTATACAATTAAGAATCGAGATGCAGCGATACGTAATATACCCTGTCAATAGATGATGCTGTCGTATGAACAACGATTTTGGGTAGAATATAGAATTATTGGATTATGACTTAGCTAATGAGTTATGTTATATCCACTAGATGAACGAAATACGAATGCTAGATGATTGGTGCCATAGAGATTGGATCGGTGAATAAATAGTAAATCTTCTTATGGAATCACAAGGAGATGATGCAAAATGAATATTGATGGTTAATATGGATTGCTAAGAGATAACCGTGTTGAGTGGTAGCAAAAATTCATAAAGGATGCTTTCGAAAGAAATACGATTATGTAGTTGCCTTATTTTTTGGGTTAAAAAAGTATAGACCGTATCGATGATCTAAAAATGTGGAAAATGAATATGTCGCAAAGAGATCGCAAAAAAGATGCTAAATAGTAGACTATTGAGGTAACAATGTTGGATTATGACTCAGAATAGTTGACCCGATTGAATAGACAATTTGAGAACGATATGAGGATGCAAGTTGGATTGAGCAGATGCTATATCTATGCAAGTGGAAATTGAAAGTTTGGATATTCGATTGATAAAGATTTATATGATGGCTTCAGAATTGACCCATAAGAATTGTTGGATAGAATTGTCGGATAGATTTTGTCGGTTGCGGGTAAGTCTAGAATGAGACTTCGTTGGTATGGCCCGAGTATGAGTATGGATAGAAAGACTTGACCCTAGAATGTCGGTTGGTTGCCTAGAATGTGTTTCCTAGAATATTGGTTGGTTACCTAGAGTGTCGATTGGTTGCCTAAGTTTTAGATTGGTTGGCTATGTTATTTCAGTTGTTCGAGTTTGGAAATAAGTTCATAAGATTGGGGTGGTGTCCCATGTCCCTTAAGTTGGTCGGATCATAGATTGTCTCTAAGATAAGACTTATGTATGTCCCTAATAGCCTTATTTGAGAATGTCAAAAATTTGCTAAAGTTAGTTGGATTTGGTCAGTTGAATCATAGTGAGATGTTTAAAATGACGATAGTTGCCTTGAGACAGTCAGAATAAATTTATTGACGGATGATCAGATTAAAATTGGAAGCAAAAGTGTAACGACAAAATACGATAGTACATGAAGCCGAGATCCGTAAGAGCGAATAAAATATTGAAAGGACCCTCAGAATTAATATTGTTGAAATATAAGAGTTGTGTATGCGAGAGGATAGTATGTTAGCTTGATCAATACGAAAAAATGTTTGAGTATAGCAAAAAATGCTACTAGAGTGGAATGATGGTACAATTTGATGGATGGATCATGATCAAAAAATTTATGAGTTACAAACAAAATGTATGGATGCGAACGATGATATGTACAAGATTTGATCGATGAGAATCAGGGTATTGAAATGAAATGTGGCTATGGAATTTATCAACTTTTGTGGCATGAATGACAATGAAATTGAAAGGAATACTTTGGAAATATTTTAGATCGGCTATGGGAAAATTTCTCAAGTTAAAATTTGTAACATTCATTGTGTTGTTGGTTGGTTGGATAATTGAATAAACAAGTTGGGAATATACGAGATGCTCAGAGTAATCACGGATGTTCGAAAAAGAAGTTGCACCGTAGCTCGTTCGTTTTCTCTATCACTGAACTTTGCTGAAGTGCATGTATTTTTGAGATGCCTAAAATATATATATGATTCCAACTAAGTGGTATGCTGAATTCAAACGAAACCACGGGAAAGATTATTATGCGCTCACGAAATTACACGAGTGTTGGAGGAAGAACAAAGATGGTAAACTATTTTGAATCAGTTGGGATGCTGTGACGAGAAGGTACATTACTTGAAATTAACTAAGCGATTGCAGAGAAATGTTGAATAGTGCAAGTTGATCGTTGGAAAGTTTCATGAATTCGGTTGAAGTTATGAGGATGAGTTTTGTTTTAAGTTTCGAGGACAAAAATTTTTCTGAGTGGCATATATTGTAACGCCACGACCCGCAAGATGCCTTATGGTGGATGGTTGGTTAAATGAAGCCTTGTTGGACTTGGAAATATGCGAAGGATTGCTTGGAAGGCTATGCGATTGTGGCAGGAATCGTCTTATAAATATGAGTAGTGTTGAACCCTTCGAAGATCCTTTAGCTTCATGCTTAAAATAAAGGATAGTATGTTGTCTTTACTCGTTGAGTTGTTGAATAATACCTTGCATGAAAGTCGAAAAGATAATGAAAGATAATTAACCACATGACCCGAAACTGTTGCGTATCATTTTATGATTTGTGAGCTTACGTGTTGTTGTTATAAAATATATGACAGGTGAAGAAAAAGTCCCAAATACTTGGACGGTGAGCATATCGAGCCTTAGCTCGACGAACAGATGGTAATACAGATAATAAGTCCCAAGAACTGGGCAGTAAGTATACTTGAATTATGCCGAATGAACGTTTTCTAAACAGATGCTAAGTCCACAGAATTTGGCGGTGAGTACATTGAGTTTGGTTGAAAAGATGTATGGTATCAAAGATATAGGAAAGAGATTGAGTAACAATATTCTATTCTCCTATGTCGATGTAGAATATTGGTTACGCTAAGATCCTGGATTGGGCCGATAATAATATGAGCGTCGGCTCAAGGCAAGATGGCAATACGAATGAGAATGATGGGTTACTACTTAGTTTTTCTTCTCATGCATTATATGTTTTCTTCTTAGATAAGTTATATATAATTGTATTGTCATGGACAACTTGTCGATAAGGTGGTTCCTCGAACGATATTCCAAGGCCTTGGAAACCGATTCGTCCTGGAAGGAATCTCGTGCTGAAGTAGTATCACAGTACTGAAGTAGTAGCACGGTATGCGAGACCTTCAGTGGGGCTAGCTACCCGTACTGCAAGGGGTGTGTAAAATCCCTAAATTTTCACTAGTATTTTTTTTGTAAATTTTATATTGTCGCATTGCTTTTCTTTTTGACATTGTACGTAGCGGGCGAATACAGAAATGCCAGAAAATATTTTTATAAAAGTTTTTATAGGTTTCTGTACATATTGAAATAAATAGTTTTATTTAAATACATTTAGAATATATATTACGTATAAAAATTTATTTTATATAAAAAGGCTTTTATTGAAATGATATTTTTATTAAAAATATACTATCGCATGTAATTTAATTCATGTATATTAATTTTCGAAAACTAATTATGAAAATTTTATCATTTGCAAAAAGATATTTCAAATAGTTATATTTATTGCTATTTTCGAAATAAATATTTTAGTTATTTATTGTATATATGAAAATACATTTTGAAAGTTGTTTCATTAAATCTTTAATTATTATGGTAATTTAAAATTTGAATTATTTTATTTGATTTTAAACTAAAAGGTGGAATTTATCTAGATTTAATTAAATGATGATTTTGATTTGATTAATTCAGTTTAAAGCAATTTAAAATAAATAGTAAATTATCTATTTGGATTTGAATAAATCATAGTCTTTATCCAAATGGGATTCCCAACTCCAATAAAAGGAGAGGTACTTGCCCTCTTTTTCGTTGAACTCTACAATTTTTACTCTACAAAATTCTCCATCAAATCCGTGCATCGTGGCGGTGTCGCCATTTTTCATCCACTATATCTTTTTTATATACATACAATATCCCAACCCCGGGTCCGACAGATCCGAACCTCCGTCCCCGTCGTGTCGGACACGCCCGACACGACGCAACCAACCCGACACATCTAAACCAAACCCTAACTATAACCAAGCCGTTCCACCTGCTCCGCCCTGCCGTTACGGCCACCCCGGCCAGTCCTCCTGTAGAACCACCGTGGCTACCACCTCTCCTAACACCCTCGCTAACGTTAACACCCGACATTGCCACCATCTCTACCCAAAAACCATCAACACGCAACCACCGTCACCACAGCCACCTGCCAACTATCCTCGACTCCCGGCCACCCTAGCTAATCGGTGCCACCACCACTAGCAATAACCCAGCACCACCCGAAAACCTGACCAGCCCTGGCCAAACGCGGCCAAACACACACCAGTGCCACCACTATACCTATCTACCGCCACCATCGGCCGAAGCTGAAAAACCCGCTCCCCACCTGGCACTCGCCATTACCGTCGCCATCATAGCCGCCAACTACCATTCCTATCACCTCCGTCACCGAGACCAGGACGCCGACGCCACCAACAACACCCATCGACAAAACCACACCATAAACAAAAATACAACCCAACTCACATGTCCTCCGCGCCGCCTCCCTTTTCTAGTGTCGTCCCGATCCTCGCCGGAGACGCGTCCCGCCAACCGCCCGTACTCCCGCACTTGTGTTATCTCCGCCGCCACCCCAATGCTGTGCCACCGTCCCCGCTTGGAGACAGTCCCGGTGGTGTCCACTGAGGCGAGCCACCCCTCTCGTCGATCCGACGCCCGCCATCGTGCGACCCCATCGCTGTCGGCCTTCCTCTTCCCTTTCTCCTCTGTTGAACCCTTTCCGTGCGCAGCCCGACTACGCCTCCACCATGGCCACCCCGAGCCGCGTGCCGCCTGCGCGCTCGAGACCCCATCGACCAGCCGCCGCCGTCCCCCTCTCTCTCCCTCGTTCCCTTTTTCTTCTCATCTTTTTTTCCCTTTTGATCTTCTCTCTCCTCTGGGATAAGAGAACAGAGTTTAAATTATATATATTTTTCTTCTAATTTTTTTTATTTTGGTGTTAACTGAGATATTTTTTTATATTATTATTATTATTATTATTGTTATTAATATTAATATTATTATTTTTGTTGTTATTTGATTGTTTGTTTTTAGCTTCTTGGTTTCCCTCACTATTATTAATATATTATTAATTGATATTATTTTATTATTATATTTTATCAACCATTTATTTTAAATAAACCCATAAATATTTGTAAAATTTTATTCGTAACATGATTTTATATGGCTTACATATAAGTTTCAAACTGGCTTAGAAGTTTAAATAAATTATAAAATATATTATTATGCAAATGTGGTAATTTGAATGTAGTTTTGAGTGAAGTGGTATCTTGATAAATTAAATTTTATTTTGTTTTTGCTAAAATGATTTACTAGCTACAATTATCTAAGTATTTTAACTAATAGGACATAGTTTTCACTAATATAAATAAGTATTTTCTAGACAATGACATGTCTAGTTTTATATTATGTACATTTTCAAAATAATTATAAGTACCTATTCTCTCAAATTCTCTTTTGGTCATCATCAAATCTTGTCTATAAAAATCCTCGAAATCCCATTCCCTCGCAAATTCGAGACTACCTTATGTAGAACCTAACTAAGTTGACCGTTCTGGACCCGATGGAACAGTCGGTGCCATCATTGGAGTCCGTCTTGCGTAGTTGTATCACCGAAGCCAGATGTTGTGCTACCATGAGCATCATACCATGCCAGGAGTCACTATCAGGCAAGACACCTTGCATTTACTATTTAATTTCTTGCTCAATATCATGCATGTTTTATTTCTTATAAGTTGTTCTTTCAAAACCATAAGCAGTTGCAAATTACTATACTTTAGTTTTCTTTATGTATTTGGCCTAGAGTTAAGGGACCACCGCATTCATTGGCCCGACACCTATGTGCCACGATGTCACGTGTCTCATATAGATTCGAATTTGCGTACAGACCGTACATCAGTGCGTACAGGACGAGTGTTAGGATATAACTGCTAATATAATTGCCTAGGAGACTTAGCGGTTATTAGAAATATCATGGTGTGGATTCAGCACGAATAGTGCATGGGGAGGGGGAAGACAGTTATTAAACACAGGGGCTTTTACACATTTACTTTTCTCTAGCTGCCATTTGTGACTCAATCGAGAGCTAGTGTACTATGTTTTTATTTACTTTTCTCTAGATGCCACTAGTGCCTCGGTTGAAAAACAAATGAGCCGTGCATTTACTTTACTCTAGCTGCCGTTAGTGACTCACCCGAGAGACTAGTGTACCGTACATTTATTTATTTTTCTCTGGATGCCACTAGTACCTCGGTTGAAGCGCTAATGCGTCGTATTTCTAGTCTCGGGAGCCCTTGTGTGGAACGTTGTCTTCAAAATGCATTTTCAGATAGAATGGTTAAGGACCTTTACCTGTTTAGTCATATATACTTTTCTATTGGGCTTTTATTATTCAGTTTAGGGCATAATATTATGTGTCTTGTTACGTTCCTCTGAGGACCTGGTTATCTCTCCAGGTGTGTTCATGTCTTCCGCAGGTATTCTAGCCGAGCTCGTGATCTTCTCTATTTTATTCGAAGATGACGCGTCTTGGATCTATCTTGCTACCTTCGTCGATAGTTTTGTATATCATGAACATCTTCTCTTATTTTGTTGGTAGTAGATGTGTCTTCATCCAACATATTGTACCAAAATAATTCATTATATGATATCATTTATGTCTTTATTTTGTGGATGAGATTAGTTTGTTGTGGTTTACTGCATTCTACAGCTTATGTATACATACAAGGCCCAAGTACTTCGTATGTATACAGCTGGCATGTCTATGTTCCTTGTCCTACATATTTTGGGACTGGGGCATTACATATTTTTGTGGTGGCCCATGCAGGTCAAGATAAATTGTTTGGTTACTTTACCGTAACAAGCAAGCCTGCGTATAGGATTAGAGTCTAGGATCTCATCCACATACTTGACCTCTTTCCTCGATCATAATTTGAACTACCGTTCGACTCATCTATTGCATCTTGCTTGATTCCTTCCCTTCGTGCTTGCTAGAAGTTATACAGGTGACCCCTACTTAATAGACATATTTTCGTTGCCTCCACACACCATTAGTTTAACCCTTGTAAGTTGGGTAGAATGCCTCATGACCGAGCATTGCCTTCATCCTTATGACTGATTATAGTAGATACTAAGTGGACTGCCTAGACTATAAATTTTTAAGGACCATACCTTATTGGTCGACCAATTTCTTAGACAAGGAGACAATAGGTCGACTGTATAGGCACCAAACAAGACTTAGATTCTTAAGGAGTTCGAACTAATTCTAGTCTCTTTCAATAATAATCTCACGAGCCTATATTTTACCATCTTGACTAAATATTGATACTATAGCCTAGTTTTGCAAGTTTAACCGTTATCAAACTTGTTCAAGACACATGCTATTGAGCGCGCGCTCACTAACATATTGTCTAGTCAGGACTGGTGCATGATGGTCTGATCAACCGAGTACACTTTAGTACGCTTTTATCCATCGTTCTACGTGGATGGGGACATAACTAAACTTGTCCTCTAGAGTCTCATCCGCGACAGCCTTGGCAATTCTTTTTGAATTACTCACTCGCCTTAGCCATATAATGGTATTCGAAAACAACTTCTTTGGACTCATATTGGTTTTCGTCTTTCCCTTATTTAGACGAAGACTCGTACTTAATAGATGGACCCAAAGTATCACCTTAGTTGCCCCACCATCTATTGCCAAGATAGTTAGCCATGGACCAACACAGATGACTTCAATCTCGTCTCAAGTTACAGGCCATTTCCTTCAACTCTCAATCTATTATCATGACTTTCTAAAATTGTTCAAAACATATAAAGGATTAGAACCCTTTCCATTAACCATACTTCTAAACCTAGATGAGTATCTTCTCCCTAGAAAATCACCTATCCTTAATCTCAAATCAAATTACCACCTCTTATTGACCATTAATCTTTGACTCTTCTTGCGTTAACAGGCAACCATCAATTAATCCCTAAATTAAATTTGTGATTTATTTTCGTAGTTATCGAAGTCACGACTTTCTAATGCATGTTTTGAACGTCATAATTTGAGTGTTCCTCATTGATATACCCTTGTACCTTCGCACCCCCTTCCTTATTCTTAATTTCAAGGACAAAATTCTTGTAAGTTGGGTTGGATGTAAAATGCCTAAATTTTCACTAGTAATTTTTTGTAAATTTTATATTGTCGCATTGGTTTTCTTTTTGACATTGTATATAGCGTGCGACTACGAAAATGCCAGAAAATATTTTTATAAAAGTTTTTATAGGTTTACGTACATATAGAAATAAATAGTTTTATTAAAATGCATTTAGAATATATATTACGTATAAAAATTTATTTTATATAAAAGGGCTTTTATTGAAATGATATTTTTATTAAAAATGTACTATCGCATGTAATTTAATTCATGTATATTAATTTTCGAAAACTAATTATGACCATTTTATCATTTTCAAAAAGACATTTCAAATAGTTATATTTATTGCTATTTTTGAAATAAATATTTTAGTTATTTATCGTATATATAAAAATACGTTTTGAAAGTTCTTTCATTAAATCTTTAATTATTATGGTAATTTAAAATTTGAATTATTTTATTTGATTTTAAACTAAAAGGTGGAATTTATCTAGATTTAATTAAATGATGATTTTGATTTGATTAATTCGGTTTAAAGCAATTTAAGATAAATAGTAAATTATCTATTTGGATTTAAATAAATCATAGTCTTTATCCTAATGGGATTCCCACCTCCTATAAAAGGAGCGGTACTTTCCCTCTTTTTCGATGAACTCCACAATTTCTACTCTACAAAATTCCCCATCAAATACGTGCATCGTGTCGGTGTCGTCATTCTTTATCCACTATATCTTTTTTTACACATATAATATCCCACCTCAGGTTCGACAGATCTGAACATCCGTCCCCGTCATGTCGGACACGCCCGACACGACCCAACCAACCCGACACATCTAAACCAAACCCTAACTATAACCAAGCCGTTCCCCCTGCTCCGCCCTGCCGTCACAGCCACCCCGGCCAGTCCTTCTGCGCAACCACCGTGGCTACCACCTCTCCTAACACCCCCGGCGATGTTAACACCCGACACCGCTACCATCGCTAGCCAAAAACCATCAACACACAACCACCGTCACCACAGCCACCTGCCAACCCTCCTCGACTCCCGGCCACCCTCATCGGCGCCACCACCACTAGCAATAACCCAACACCACCCGACAACCCGACCAGCCCTGGCCAAACTCGGCCAAATACACACCAGTGCCACCACTATACCTATCCACCGCCACCATCGGCCGAAGCCAAAAAACCTGCTCCCCACCTGGCACTCGGCATTACCGTCGCCATCATAGCCGCCAACTACCATCCCCATCACCTCCGTCACCAAGACCAGGACACCGTCGCCACCAGCAACACCCACCGACAAAACCACACCATAAACAAAAACACAGTCCAACTCACCTGTCCTCCGGCGTCTCCTTCCTTTTTTTGGCGTCGTCTCGATCCGCACCGAAGAAGCGTCCCGCCGACCGCCCGTACTCCCGCACGTGTGTTATCTCCGCCGTCGCCCCAATGCTGCACCACCGTCCCAGCTCGGAGACAGCCCCGACGGCGTCCACTGAGGCGGGCCACCCCTCTCGTCAATCTGACGCCTGCCGCCGTGCGACCCCACCCCTGCCGGCCTTCCTCTTCTCTTTTTCCTCCGCTGAACCCTTTCCGCGTGCAGCCCGACCACGCCTCCACCAAGGCCACCCTGAGCAGCGTGCCGCGCACGCGCTCGAGACCCCGGCGTCCAGCCGCCGCCGTCCCCCTCTCTCTCCCTCGTTCCCTTTTTCTTCTCATCTTTTTTTTTCTTTTGATCTTCTCTCTCCTCTAGGAGAAGAGAATAGAGTTTAATTTTTTTCTCATTTTTGTTATTTTTGGTGTTAACTAAGATATTTTTATATTATTATTATTATTATTATTATTATTAATATTAGTATTATTATTTTTGTTGGTATTTGATTGTTTGTTTTTATCTTCTTGGTTTCCCTTACTATTATTAATATATTATTAATTGATATTATTTTATTAGAATATTTTATCAACCATTTACTTTAAAAAAACACATAAATATTTGTAAAAATTTATTCGTAACATGATTTTATATGGCTTACATATAAGTTCCAAACTGGCTTAGAAGTTTAAATATATTATAAAATATATTATTGTGAAAATGTGGTAATTTGAATGTAGTTTTGAGCTAAGAGGTAACTTGATAAATTATATTTTATTTTGTTTTTGCTAAAATGATTTACTAGCTATAATTATCCAAGTATTTTAACTAATAGGACATAGTTTTCACTAATATAAATAAGTATTTTCTAGACAATAACATGTCTAGTTTTATATTATGTACATTTTCAAAATAATTATAAGTACGTATTCTCTCAAATTCTTTTTTGGTCAACATCAAATCTTGTCCATAACAAATCCCCTAAATCCCATTCCCGTAAAATCGAGATGTCGAACCTAACTAAGTTGACCGTTCTGGACTTGATGGAATAGTCTGTGCCATCATTGAGGCCCGTCTTGCATAGTTGTTGCTTCACTTAACAAAATGCCAAAAATTTGCTTTTGAAAGAAAACGAAAAAAAAGTACAAAAGTACAAATTGATTCTGGGAAGTATTGCTGTAGAAGTCTGATCTGAGAGCGATCACTTTGTTCCTTGGACCACACGATGATGATGAACAGAACTGCTTGAAGAAGATGAACAATCTGAAGAACAAAGTCACCAGAAAGGTATCGACAAAACGGCACTGATGGCACAGTCGAATGCTTTCCTGCCTTGCTTCACCCTGTTCTTGAGAGAAAATTGAAGAAATGCTTCTGGGAACTATCACTCAGAATCTCCTTCTCTCAATCCCTCTGTTGATCTCTTGTTAAAAAATGAGTCTATTTATGGACTAAACTAATTGTGCGTAAAAAGCAACAAAATTGAGTCTCTACGCAAGTAACTGTCACCCACGATGAAAAACCAACCTCTACGCATGATGACACGTATCCCATGTACAGCTTTGACCTCTACACATGGTGACACGTGTCCCACAACTTCAACAATTTGAGGAGAGGACGTACACACGTTCTTCGATAAGTGTTGCATGGAAGCCACGTAAGCAGACCACGTTTTCATGAAGCCAAAAAAGATTGGGCGTAAAAATGACCCAAAATATACTTCCAGCGTAAAGTAGCAGAATGGGCGTAAAAATGACCCAAAATAGACTTTCCGCGTAAAGTGGCTGATAAAGTAGCCTTGAGCGTGTAATTAGCTCAAATAAACTTTACGCACACGAAAGTCTTGAGCGTAAAAGCTCGAATAGCTTTCGTGCGTAAAAGAAGCAATCTCTTGAGCATAAAGTAGCCCCATCTGCACACTAAACGAAAGTATTGGATTTGGTGTAAATCAAATCTTCTTGTCTTCTATGAAGTACGCTGTCAGAGAATCATTATGTCAGAACAGTGTCACGCGCATTAAATGCGTAATTTGACAGTCTGTCCCTCACGTAAAAGCTCTGAGGATGGCTCTAGCGTAAAGTAGCTCGCGTAGAATTTGATTCCTGCGTAAAATCTAAGTTTGACTCTGTCTGACTTGCATAAAGTTCTCAATTTCTTTGACTTGGTCTATGAAGTACTTTTTACGCTCCTACAAGACCCACTTCAAAGTTTTCAAATATTTTCAAAATTTTGAAATACTTTGAACAGAAGCATAAAATCTGGGATATTCAACAGTCTGTGTAAAGTTCGGGATACTCAACAGTCCGCGTAAAATTAGAGATATCCAACCGTCAGCATAATTTTCGAGAATTTGAACCGATTTCAAAATTCTTTATAAATTGAGCTCTTCGAGTACATAGAGAACTTTACTCATTCTTTGCAATCCCGAACTTCTTTATTCTTCTTCTTTCGATATCTCAACACAAATCCATGGCCTCCAAGAGCAAGAACGCCGCTGGCAGCAAGGGCAAGAAGCCTGCCGCAGCTTCATCGGCGACCAATCGCGCAGAAAGTAACACCCCATCAACGATGGCATCCCGACAGATAAACCCCGCTGTGGCTCCGGCCATGAAAGGTAGAATACTATCTAACTTCGGCCATGAGTTCGCCGGAGAATAAGACTTAAGCTTTTCCCCTCACGCCCACGTTATACGTGTCAGCGTAGAAATTGAGATAACAAAATACGCCAACGTTATACGTGTCAGCGTAAAAGTAAAAACATACGCCCACGTCTATACGTGTCAGCATAAAAATTAAAATACGCTCACGTCTGTACGTGCCAGCGTAAAAATTAAACTACGCTCATATCAACATGTGCCAGCGTAAAATCTAAAATACGCTCACGTCAACACGTGTTAGCGTAAAAATTAAAATGCGCTCATGTCAACACACGTCAGCGTAAAAAATACGCTCACGTCAACACGTGTCAGCGTAAAAACTAAAATACGCTCATGTCAACACATACCAGCGTAAAATACGCTCACATAAATATGTGCCAGCGTAAAATTCACCAGTGAAAGACTTTGCATAAAAAATAAAGAACTTTTACACTTTAAACTTTAACTCTTAATTTTTATGCATAAGCGTAAAGTTTGTATAGTCATAGTCTTTAATCTTTATGTGTAAAACTCAGACCAAGTCATCTGCATAAAAATTTCAAATTAGATTATTACTAACTTGATTTTTCTTTTCCTTTTGGCAGTGGAACTGCAAATTCATCCGCTCGCAGAAATATTTGGCTCGCCAGCTGATATGGTGGGTTCAAATTATTTGGAGAATTTGTCCCACGTGGAATTACCTCAGTCAAATCCAGAATACCCTGAAGGAAGAGCACAGCTGATAGCTGCTCAAGGGGACAAAATGTTGCTGTCCATGATAAATAGAGAAGTGTTGGTATCGCTAGATGACCAACGATTTTCGAAGCCAGCCTTCTTATTTGGGGATGCGATAGATTTTCAGTCACAAACACACCCCAAGAGGGAGGATTGGGTGTTCAAAGGTCCGCAAACCTACGTTTACTCGACACACCATTGCCGATAGCAGGTTGATTCTGATCTTGAACACCAAGCGTACTGCTGGCCATAGCACGCTTCGGTAGATTCTGTCGATCGTACATGTTCCTGGTACGACCCATCTCCGCAGACACAAAGAAAGAAAGCCTACCAGTAAGGCTTCCTTTGAGATCTTCTGACTGTCATATCTGAGAAAGCTCGAAGCTTCGGTTCATGCAGGGAACTCCCCGGTCTTGGCGAACAAATGTTTGTCTGAAAATTTGTAGAAGATCATCCAATTCCTTATTTTTTTCAGCAGGGATTGTTGAATAAGCGTTGATGGTTGGAGCCTTACTTTCTTGAAATCTATCTTTATCATCTTTGGATACCCTATCCTTATGATGGAATAGGTATGTTGTCCACTTATTGACATACGCCAGATGTGATCCACTTTCATGTATAGTGGCACAAATCATATAGTAGCACATCAACTCTTCATATACCTCAACTAATCGAGGATTTTCCTTCCAGATTTCTGATAGTTCTCGGTTGGAGGTAGCATACTCTTCATATGGGGCTTTCTCTATTGGCAACTTGGAGATGAACTGCATCTCGTGAAGTGCGAGACCCATTTCACCTACTGGGGTCGCAAATGTCCCAGTCGAGCTGATATATAACTCCATCAAAGCCAAGAACAAATTACTTTTGGTGGTATACCCTGACTAGTGGAGGCTACTGCTTCATAAAGGCCGATGGCTTCCAGCTCCATCTTGAAGTTCTTCATAACCCAAGCATTGATTTGGATCCAGTTCTGATTATGAGGAGTTGGCCACCCTGGTAGCCTAGGGTTGACCTGTGGACATAATACTGTAGCCCTTATGAACTTGTTAATGAACATTTGGGTCTGCACCGGTTGAATCAGAGTTGAATCTTCACTCGGTATAAATCCAGGCAACAGACCGGAGAAAGGGACAACTCCCCCACAAGGAGTACTGGTATAGTATCCCATTTCATTATCCCCATCTCTCATAAAAATAATTCTGCACGGTCTACCATAACTGCCGGGAGTCAGGTTCCATAGCATCTGTCGAGGATGGGTGGCATGGATAAATGCAGATAGGGGATAGTCTATCGTCAGCAGTACGCTTGGTGTTCAAGATCAGAATCAACCTGCTATCGGCAATAGTGTGTCGAGTAAACGCAGGTTTGCGGACCTTTGGTGATGAGCTAGTCAACAATGCTCCTCACCGAAGAGAATTCCCTAGGGTAGAGATGCCCTACACCTATCTGATGGGCTGCTTATTATATCATAACTGCAATTTATTGCCACCAGGCCCTGGAGATGATGCGGAGGTCTTCCTTCAGAAGTTTAGTAAAGGCACGTAAACTGCAACTGCAGTGGCAGATACCCAGACAGTTTTAAACTAATCTTATGGATGGAATTTTTTCTATAACCGGCCACCAGTTCCAGCCGATTGCCTCGGTGTAAAATTTGAGGACAGAGGCGAAGGGAGGACTTCATTGCCTGTACCAATTTTCAAATGGCTAATGTGCATCTGATCTTCGCATCTAATGTACAGAAATGAAGACAACTGTGCGTTCGAGCCGTATCTACTGAGTCGGTTCGCTTATCAGGTTGGATATGACCAACTTCATGTTGGTAATCCCTCCACCAGCTTCTACCATTATGGGAAGCTAATTGATGGTGCTAGAGCCTGGAGATATTTTAGCACTACTTGTACCGGTGCTAGATTCCAAGTATCAACTGCTACATGCACAACCGAGCTACGAGTACTTCATACATATGCTCGATTTTATGCATCCATCTGCTCCTTCGCTCCTGGGTACAATATGAAGGGGAGTCTTCGATGGCCCAAAGAAGGGAATATCGAAGAACCAGTCAGGGTAGCATCAGACATACCCGATGATGCTACTGTTCCAGATGAGTATCTGGAAGTAATCCCTACGGGAATGGGGGAAATAGTTGCGAGACCTATTATTATCGAAAAATCCTGAAAACGGAAATCAAGTGCAGCTGTTACCCTTCCAGAGAAGATCCTCCCAGAGAAAAAGAAGAAAATTACTGTCAAAGGGCCTTCTAGACAGATAGTCGTTACTCCAGAGAGTGACGCTCCAGTTGAAGAGCATCAACATATTACATCTTCTTCAACTCATCCTGGAGAAGGGTCCTCGGCATCCCAACCAGCAGTATCAACAGAAGTTTTAGAGTTCTTGTCTCCTGGACGCCTCAGCTCATCACTTTAACTGTCTTTGCCACAAAAGGCACAAGTTACTGAGGATGCTGCCACTATACATACTGTTGATCGAGAGCTCATCCCATCAGATGAACCGGCTATTGCCTTTGATGATGATGACTGGGATGGAGACTATGACTCATACTTGGCACGTCATACACATACTCCAGGTAAATATAAATCACACAAAATCTATACAAGATTATGTATCATGATTTTGTATGTTAACTTATTTTGTTTATTTTGTAGGTGTCATCACAGCAGCAAAGCCTGTGGCTCCTCCTCCTCAAGAAGATATTCATGAGAAAAACATAGAATCTGAGAAAGAGAGTTTTTCTTTAGAAGAAGATAATACCCAAATGGAAGTACAACAAGAGCCTGAAGTAGAGGCTCAGCCAAAATTATCTTCTCTTGCTGAAAACAGTAAAGAAGAATAAACTGCAGAAGAACCAAAAGAAATGGCTACTGAAGAAGAAACAGACTTCAATAAAGAAACTGAAGTGTTCCCAGAGCCTAAAGAGCCAGTAGCCTATGAAGGTGATGAGGATATGGTCAACTCATCAGCTGAAGATGGAGACGTTGTAATAGCATCTCTGGTTATTGCTACCGATCCAATACAAGTTCCTGAGAAGACGGTGTCTAAACCGGAGTCAGCTACGATAACTACCATTCCTCCCGCAACCATCAACGCCACTGAAACTCAAGTAGTTTCAGCTTCAGAAACGGCTGGAGAAACAACCCAAAAAAGTGCTGAAGATGTGGCCTCAGAAGCTCCTGGGGATCGGTTAGCCATGGTAGCAGCATCAATAATGGCTTTAACCCAACTTGCTGCCAAGGCTTCCACAATATCCACTCCTAGCCTTCAGAAAAGAGATCTGGTAAACATTGTCGCTACGCCGAGCTCAACTGCAGAAATGAACCTCTTAGTTGAGATTCATACTGAAACTTTCTATAAAACGCTGGCAGCTTTGATCAAGATGGTCTTGAAGAAGGGCCTTATTATGAAAGCTTAAAGGATGCTATCGCTCTTACAATCAGAAATGTTCCCATGTTTAATGACACTGAGAGAGCGGCGGCGCTGGAGAAGATAGTTGAGGGACTTGAACAGCCGATTAGAGAATATTTGAGGTTGTCAAGTGAAACTATTGAAATTCTCATTCAAGCCGAGTATGACGCTTTATCGGCTGAATACATTGCTCAGGAGACTACTTTCAATGAATCTCTCCAGAACTATAGTAGTGAAGTTGCCAAGGAGAAAGCTATATTGAATGAAACCAAGCCTCTGCTAGAAATGCACAAAGAAGCCTATGAGACTTCAAACCCGAGGATTCATGAGCAAGATGATAAAATTCATGAAGTTGAGACGGAGTTGGCTCGTTTGAAAGCTGAAAGGGAGCAGCTAATTGTGGATCCAGACCAACATCTAACACAGAGCATAATATTGGAAGAGAAGGTTTTTGGTGTTGAAGCTGTCATTAAAACCCTTGATAATGCCAAGGATAACATGATAGCTACTTTCGCCAAATTTTTTCATCTTTGCACTCTAGAAGCTCGACGCACAATAGCCACTACAAAAGTGATGAGTTTTCGGAAGAAGCGTCTGGTAGAGCTGCAAAAGTTGCTTGAAGATGTATCTGCTCCACCAAAATAAAAAATTTTGTATTCCCCTTTTTTATATCATCAATAAAGAATTTTGTATTCTTCTGTCTTTTTCATTCTGTAATACTTTCAAGAAATGAATGAAATATTTGTTTTGTGACCCTATCATTTATTTTGAATTTAAACAATAGGTATAAGATAGATAATACTTATCAGAGGTAATATGGACATGACAAGTCTTTGTTTGCCATTAAAATCGTTTGATTGCAAATCTTAATACAAACAGAACAGTGTTACAATATAGGACTTAGATGTAGTCCTAGGAGTATACTTTTGTTTAAGCTGGGTTCCTTAGTGCCAATGGAGCGAGTGGTAATGCGTTGACTCCGTTGACGGGCTGACGACGGAAATCGGTTTTCTGAAGGTGTGGATTGCTCTGGGTGCTGGAGCTTGCTGAGAGGAGGAAGACGTTGAGTGTCTGTATCTGCCTCTCTGGTGATTCTTTGTATGTTCGTTGTGGATTCTGTCTGTTGTCCGTGGGTGAGAAGGAAATGATCCCTCTATTTATAGTTTTGCAGGCTGGCTGCTCATGCGCACATGTAGGATGCGCCGGTGTGTGGGGACGCCACGTGGAGATTGCTGATAGGGCGCATGGATGATGCGCCCTGATTGGAAGGTTGAACTCTTCATACTGCTGTTGTGAGCCGGCACGTAGCAGAGGAGAAGATCTTTCTGTTGCTGAAATCTTGGACGAGTTGAGTCAAAGGACACGTGTCGTCGACTCGTGGCTCGAAGATCTCAGAGGGGGGTAATGATCTGGTGAGCTGCGCCTTAGTTTGGACGCAAGAGGAGGCTGCGGCTCATAACTTTTTAGGAGTTACAAACCATTTGGGGCGCATGGCTTTTGAGGCACATGCAGGCGACTTTTCTTCTGTCTTTCGGGATCAGAGATCAGTCTGGGGTGCATGGCTTTCGAGGCGCATGCAGGTTTGGGCACATGGCCGTGGAGGCGCATGCGGGGCTTCAATTAAGACTCTTCTTCTGTCTTTAGGGATCAGTGAAGGGTCTAAGGCGTACGGCTTTTGAGGCGCATGCTGGTCTGGATGCATGGCCGCAGAGGCGCATACGGATGGTTTAAGGGGCCACGTGGCAGTAGCCGTCGGAATAGAGTCATGATGATGCTGACGTTGCCGGCGCTTCGTTCTCTGAAAAAGCTGTCAACTGTTCAGACATTGGGAAGCGTGCTACCAACTCTGGTGTCAGTTCAGCATTTAATGTTTGTGACATTCGATGGACAGCTGAATGGGCACGTTGGTTGGTGTTCCACTCGGTATGGGGATGTGAGGGGGCGCATCCTCTGTGATGCGTCGGATATCGCAGGGTGCGTCTGTGTGATGCGCCTGATGTTGGAGGGCGCATCCATGTGATGCGCTGTTTGGCTGGCGCATCCGACATGTCTTTTAATGTTGTGGCAGTCTCGCTCCTCGAGTGTTATAAATAGCCATTTGGCTGAATTCGAGGCATCCGTTTCATCCATTTAATGCAAATTTATTGCACAGAATTTGGAGAGCCATCCACTTGGCGCATGGGTTTGATCTGCTCGGCCTATAAATAGTGGCATAGAGAGAAGGTTTGCTCCTCGTTCCCTCACGTACTTCCAGCATGAACTTGGATATGCGGGTGCATTCTGTCGACGAAGTGCTCCCGAGGGTGAAGATGAGACGTCGTGTTGTCTTCAATGCACTTGAAGGTGACTGTTACATCTAAAAGACGGAGTCAAGGGCTTCTGAGACAGGCGGAAGGTGCCTGTTGCATCCAAAGATAGGGATGTTCGGGCATCGTCTCCATTGTTCGGGAAGAGCCGTAGATCGGAATGGCGGTGCTAGGCTTTCTCTTCCTTCAAAGTGGGTGCCGCCCACTTTGATTGTGTTGAAAGCTCCTTGTGCCATGGTTTCGATCACGGTCTTCCTTGGGCTTTGGAGGCTCTTTCGAAGTCTCCCCTGGCAACAGCTTTGCCGTGCTCCTCTCTTCCTTGGTTCCAGCCAGAGGGTTAAATGCTTTGTGGAAGCACTTATCAGGCGACCCTGGCTGGAAGAGCGACACATAACTGGGCTCTGCTCGGCCAGGCGAGCCTGGCTGAAAGAATTTACACATAACTGGGCTGCTGAAGGGATGTACATAGCTGAGCTGGATGCACATAACTGAGCTGCTGAAGAGATGATAGGATGCGCCTGGCTGGAGGCGTATGATGTCTGCTGCGCCTAACTGGCGGCGCATGATGACTGCTGCGCCTATCTGGAGGCGCATGGTGGCTGCTGCGCCTATCTGGAGGCGCATGGTGGCTGCTGCGCCTATCTTGAGGCGCATGGTGGCCGCTGGCTGTAGATCTAGGATCTTTCCTTTGTAAAAATTCTCCTTTGTACAACCTTTTCTAGACATGTAATAGACTTTTATATATATAAATGAAAAAGTCCTTCTTCGAATGTCTATGGCTATTTGACTTTGCTGTTTGGGTTCTAGCGCATGTAGTGTCTGGCGCATGGGCTTTCTGATTGTGAAATTCTATGCTTCTACAAGACCCTCTTCAAAGTTTTCAAAACTTTTGAATAAGTTTTGGAATACTTTGAATAAGAAGCATGGAGGTCAGGGCGCACGATTGTTGGACGCATGCCTGTTCGGGCGCATGCTCCTTCCAGCTGATGATGATGACGCTTTGGTAACCCAAAAGATTAATGATAATCTTTTGGTTGTATTTACTGTTATATCTTCACGGAACCCGAAGCGACGGCTGAGATTATACGTCATCGGTTCACGCGTGCTATCGAGCCCTATAAATAGGTGAGGGTTGGAGAGAGAAAAAGATCTTCTTCTCTGTGCCCTTGCTTTCTTTAGAGTTTTTCTTCAAAACCCTAACTTTTTCTTCTTCGAGAGAATGGCTCCCAAGACTCCTCGCGGTGGTGCCGGCAAGGGGAAGAAGAAAGCGAAGGAGTTTTTCGACGAGGATGCACCTATCACCTCTGCGACCGGCGGACGTTCGCCCTGAGGTGACGGGTGGGTTTCATCTTTTTCAACGCTTCCTCGAACCAGCGAGATACTTTAACTGCTTCCCGAGCCGGTTCTTTGTTCAGTTACCGGGCCTTGCGTCCTGGGAGCATCTACAGTGAAGTCCCGAACGACCTGTTTCCTTTCAGTGCCCCGATCTTTGCAAATCGGATGCTGACATCGAAGGTGATGTATCCGACAGGTAGCTTCAGGGTCGAAGGCTGGTGTCACTACATCCCGAAGTAGGACGAGTTGACCACTTGGGTGTGTTTTCCATAAATAAATTCACTTTATTTATTTTGTATCTGAGAAAATTACAACTGTAGGAATCTAATCTAGAAGACGATTACTTTATCCCTTGGACGATGCGATGAAGAAAACTCGAACTTCGAAGAACTTGGACAGCAACTGGGCAATCTCTCTGTTCTCTCTGAAAAATGACCTGTAGTGTCTGATGAAGATAAAGAAACTCTTTTTTATAGAGTTCAGGATAACTGTCCTTAAGCATACGCTCAGGTAGTTACTTGACGTGTGCATAACTGCAGGGACGCGTGGCGAATTCTGATGGAGACACATTAGCGTGCGGTTGAAAGTAGTGGAGCATGTTCAGGAGAGATTGATGGCCTGGATGCCACGTTGCATAACTTCTAGAGAAGTGGATAACTAGTACAGGACACGTGAGAACGTGTGTTGACTGTAATCCTGGATATGGTTGCTGTAATACGCTGCCTCGTTGAAGGAGAGTTATACGCTGACTTGGACAGCGTAGTGCCATAGAAAATCCATAAGCTCACTTTATGGGCAAGGAGTCGTATGGAGATCATACGCTCGCTTGGTTAACAAGGAATCATGTGAGGTCCATACGCTCACTTGGCTGGGTAAAGAAGGAGTCATGTGAGGTCGATACGCTCACTGGAGAAGTGGCCACGTGGCTATCATCAATCTTCTTTGATACACCATATCTTCCCATAACTGTTAAAATCTTCTTGAGCGTCGTGACTGCGGATTTGACGGTTGACAGACTGTCAAAACTGACAGTAATGATGGCTTTTGTATTTATGAAGGCTGCTGAGTTGTCCTCGTAGAAGACAAAACCGACTCTTCGAAAACCTATACGACGGTTACTTTTCTCGTGACAGCTGTCTTTGCACGAAAGATGAAGTGTCAGATTCATTCCTCATTTAAACATATGTTGTGCTGTCACTTCAGTAAATAATAAAATATTTACTGAGCGTATGGCTTTTGAATGAGCGTACAACTCTGAACTGAACGTATGGCTCTTAACTGAGCGTATGGCTTCAACTGACATCTGTCTTTAAGCGTATGGATGAAAATGACAGCGTGTCATAATTTTCCACATCCTACAAGACCCCCTTCAAAGTTTTCGAACTTTATGAGTTTCAAAAGTTCAAAATTACTTTGAACAGAAAGTGGGAATGAGTTCTGACACGCTGGCATGAGTTCATTAAATGTCATGATGACTCTTCATTTTTCGAGATTGATTGAATCTGATGGAAGAATATGAACAGCCAGCAAGCTCTATTATATAAACCGAGAGAATTCAATTTTTGACTTTCATCTTTTGAAACCATGACTCTAAAGGAAGCCGCTGAAGAAGAAGCACGTAAGTTGGGATTCTGTTCCCATGGTGACCCCACTTTTGAAGGCCAAGAACCCGAACCTGTCGTCATCGAGCTCAAGGACGATCCTAAGCATTTAGCCAAGAATTTCTTGGGCTACTTTGGTCTAGACGGCTCCTCTTCTTCTGATGGGCAGAGCCTCGCAGAGAAGCGTAAAATGTTCGTTGCTCTGTTACACCGCATGGGGGTCCAAAGCGTAGAAGAGTTAGGCGTCAAGCTTAGTCGCTCTGGAAAATAGAGCGTGACTTTATTGCACTCCTTTCCTTTTCCTCTCCCTCTTTTTTTGTAAGGCCATCAATGCCTTAATGAAAAATGAATATTCAAGAATCCTCTGTTTAGTCCAAATCTGTGTTGAAAACCAACGTGCACCGATGAATAACTGTAGAATACGCCGTCTTCCAAGTTGTAAGTTACGCTAGATAGCGTATGCCAATGAAATAGCGTATATTACGCTATTTTCCAATGTTTTGTGAATTCCGCTGAATAGCATATGTCAGCGTATGTTACGCTATAAATTACGCTTTCCTTTAACGTTGTGAATTACGCTAAATAACGTACGCCAATGAATAGCGTGCACCAATAAATAGCCCATAAGTTACGCTATCTTCCAACGTTGTGGAAAGCACTCTTTGAATATTTCCAAGGCTGTGCTGGTTTCCAAAGTACACGTGTCATTCATTCCACGTTTACGAGCGCTATTCATGCGGATCCTTTCCAAGAATAGGTTCATGCTCCATACTTTAAATAGATGGATGAACTCCACGCAAACTCATCTTCCCATTCTTCTTCCTCTCTTCTGAGAATAAATTTTCTATGAAAAGGAAATAGGAAAGCCATGTTGTCTGATGTTAAATCTCTGTGCACGCTACCAGACATGGATCTGTCAATCCTTAGCAGCAAACTCAGCGGTAAGTTCAATATACACATATCGAATTTTTTGTTTGCTAAGGACAAATTCATCTTCTCGAAATGAACAGAATGCATCTGTCTTTGCTTGGCCAGTTTCTGTTGACTGATTTTTCTTTACTGTTTCTTGCAGAATTTTGGCTGAAAACCTTCTTCAGAACTGGCATTGGTGATATGAATGCTGTGGACAATGTTCTTCTGACATCTACATCAGGGAGCTCATACGCTTTTGACGTGTACATCAGACAACTCAGAACTCTTCGTGGGATAGAAGGGTCTTCCTCAGATGGTAGGAAGAGCCTTTATATACGAGAGTTGGATGGTGGAGTCAACTCTACCCCGAGAAATCGGGTAGTAGAGTTCCTTTCACGGCAGAACTAGGAATTGTATCCCAAGGTTTGGATACATTCCTATCTGCTTGAGGTGCCGCCGTTCCTCTACGCGCTGTATTGGCAGCAACACGCCATCGTGTTGCCATACTCTGTGGTTCTCCTCTCGTCTGAGAGATAAGACCAGAGTTTGATTCCTGCTGGACACCCAGGAATTGCCACAAACAACAAAATTGCCAGAGAAGATTCAAGAAGAAATAGATCTCAGTTGTACATAGAATGAAAATCCAAGATTTGTAATAGATTTCCATTATGATTTGTAGGAAAGTCTAAGAAATGTAATAGACTTTTTATGAAAATATGATAATGGAAATGATAAATCTTCTTTATCTGAAGTGATTTGTATTTGTGGATGAATTGTGGACATGATAGATACTAAAATCATCTTTTCTGTTTTAGAGTATATGATATTATCAGAGGTATTATGGACATGATAATATATAGAAACTCGAAAGAAAATAGATTGATTTCTATGCAGAGGTCAAAACATGACAAATGAGTAAGCAGATTCGGAATTGATTCAGAGGTTATGAAAACATGATAAATAACGAATCCCCGCTTAATAAATTGATAGAAGATTATGAACAGACGAACCGTTAGGAAATGATGAACAGATGAACTGTCGAGTGAATGTAATAAATGAACGGACGAGCCGTCAAGTATTAATGAACATGTGAAACGTCGGATGAATGTGAGAAATGAATGGATGAACTGAATATCGGGAAAGAATACGTCCCTTCGATCCTTGTAACCATATGCCTATAAATAGAGCATATATTTGAGTAGAAGGATCACACATCATCCTCTTTTATCCACAATGTCTTCTGAAAAGAATACAAAGAAGGCTGAAGTCGTCTCCGAAGTTACTGAAGGTGCTAAAGAACATCTACCTCCACAGAAGAAGGAAATGGGCGAAAGCTCATCTACTCCCAAGCCGCCGAAAGATATCCTGGACTTCCTGGTCGAACAAGGAGAAACCGAAGAAGAAGAAGCAATGAGGCTGGCTGTCTTTCAGTTCTTGGTGCGGTCAGGAAAAGATGTATTAAATTCTTTTGCTGATTATGTATGTGGCCCTCGTCCCAAGTATGAGAGGGATGACAGTGATCTTCCATGATGATGTATTTCTTGAAGAATTTGTCTCAAATAAACTCTGTTTAAGGAAACTTTGTTTATGATGTATCTTTCCTGCTTTATATTATTTTGCCTTTATTCATTGATCTTTAGACTCAGAAATCAAAAGGACGAGATATCATTCTCATAGAATATGGTACATACTGAGATAGAAAATTCAGAGGTGATATGGACATGATTTTCTATACAAGATCTTTATTAAATCCACTGGGAATCTAATAAGACAAAATATCAAATTCTCTGGGAAAATGATACATGGTAGAATATCAGTTTCTGCTGGGGATAACGACATCGAAATAGCTTTTGTAGAGAAGAATAAATTTTTGATTTTACACTTGCTGGGGAGTAATGAAAATATTACTTATACATAATATTTCTTTAAGAATTTGCCATTGATAGGCATCATCGTGACTTTCCCGTCCATAGAGGCAAGCTGATATGCTCCATTAGAGAAGACTTTGTTTACTACGAATGGGCCTTCCCATTTTGCGTCAAATTTGCCTTTGCTCATATGTGTCATGGTCATCGGACGTCTGACAGTAAGGACCAATTCTTCCTTCTGATATGTTCTGACTTTGACTTTCCGATTAAAAGCTTTTGAGATTCGGGCTTGATATAGCTCGATATTTTGTTGCGCATACAATCGCTTTTCATCTAAAGCTTCCAGCTCTTGAAGTCGAAGTCGATCATTATTCTCTGTTGTAAATTCATTGGAAATTGCAACTCTCAAAGAAGGAATTTGTATCTCGAGGGGAAGAACAGCTTCACACCCATATACCAAAGAGAAAGGTGTATATCCGGTCGCATTACGAACTGTGGTACGATAAGCCCATAAACATTCACCAAGCTTCTCACTCCAGTTACGTTTATTGGAAGAAACGAACTTTTTCAAGAGTTTGATGATTGTTTTGTTGAAAGCCTCTTCTAGTCCATTGGCTGTTGGATTATATGCTGTAGAAGCCAGATTATTAATCCGATGATCATCACAGAATCGAGTAAATTTTTGGCTGACGAACTGTGGTCCATTATCATGGATAATACGCCGAGGAACACCAAATCGATAGATGACATGATGTTTGACAAAGTTGATAACATTAGAAGTCTTGACTTCAGATAACAGGATTGCTTCAGCCCATTTAGAAAAGTAATCAGTTATTGCTAGAATAAACCGATGTCCTTTTGATGATGGTGGATTGATAGGACCGATGACGTCCATGCCCCAAGCTTCAAAGGGCCATGATGCCACTGTTGGGTGTAAGAACTCCGATGGTTGATGGATAAAGTCTGCATGAATTTGACAGGCTTTACATTTCCGAGCATATTGAATGGTATCAGCTACCATCGTGGGCCAATAATAACCCATACGTCGGATGCGATCTTGAAGTTTTGGACCTGGCTGATGAGCTCCGCAGACGCCATCATGTGCTTCACGGATTATCTGTTGTGCTTCTTCACCAGCGATGCATCGCAGGAGAAGACCATCATAGGCTCGACGATATAGTGTCTTCGTAGTATGATTATAATAGAATCTGAGAGACCGGCGCCGGATAGATGCTGCTTCACTCGGGTTATCAGGAAGTATGTCATACAACACAAAGTCTAGAAACGGACGTCTCCAGTCTTCAGTTACGGTGTCTATTTTGTTAGAAAAGACATATTCCATAGTAGAATCGGAAGAAGACAAGGACACTTTGTCAAACTTTAATTCAGCATCAAAGTTGAGAGAATCTTCGTCTGGATTATGGAGAAAAGCCAAAGCCAGATTATTTTCAACGCAGAATAGTTCTCGGTTATAAACCACTATCACTTGCTGACGTCTGATTGGTATGGCTAATACAGCAGCAAGATTAGCCAAAGCATCAGCTTCTGCATTATAGGCTCGTCGAACATGTTCAATAAAGAAACCTTCAAAGGAGGAGGCCATAGAGAGTGCTGTTCGATGATAAGGTATCAAATCTTGATGACGAACTTCATACGTTCCTCTGATCTGATTGATGATAAGCTTAGAGTCTCCATAAACTTCTAAATATTGAACATCCAGATGTTTAGCGAGTTGAAGACCAATGAGCAACGCATTGTATTCTGCAACATTATTTGAACATGATTGATCCAGAGAATAAGCCCTCTGAATAGTTAATCCCTCTGGGGATACAAGAACAATTCCAACTCCGGCGACAATATCGCCGTTAGGACCTATTCTAGATGCTCCATCAAAGAATAGACGCCAGGTAGGAACTTCTTCAGAAACCATATTTGAATCCAGAACTTCATCGGAAATCTCATCATATAATTTAGAATCTTCTGGGACTGCATGAGCTGCTAGAAAATCAGCAAGAGCCTGCCCTTTAACCGACTTCTGAGGAATATAATGCATGTCGTATTGGGCTAACAAGATTCCCCAATTAGCTAGTCTGGAGTTGAGAATACCAGGTTTCTTCATCATAATCCTGATGGGATTCACTCTGGAAATGACATGAATCGTTTAACCGATAATATAATGTCATGTTTTCTGAACAACAAACATTAATGCTAGGCATTCTTTCTCGATTGGAGAATAACGCGGTTCAGCGCCTGTCATTGTGCGACTGAGATAATAAATGGCCTGTTCATGACCATCTTTATTTTTCTGGGCGAGTAATGTACCAAGAGAATGATCCATAGCTCGAACATATAGGAGAAATGGTATTCCCGAGACGGGAGGTACCAAAACTGGAGGGTTCTTGAGGTACTGTTTGATGTCGTCAAATGCTTTTTGACATTCTTCGTTCCAGATGAAAGATACACCTTTCTTCAGAAGTTTGTGGAATGGTCTGCAGCGTCCTGATAAGTTGGAAATGAATCTCCTGATATAAGCAATTCTTCCTTGAAATCCTCGTAGCTCTTTTAAGGTGCGTGGAGGACGCATCTCTTGGATGGCTTTGATCATCTCGGGATCCACGTGTATACCTTTAGCGGCAATGACGAAGCTGAGAAATTTACCACTAGAGACGCCCAGGAAGGACTTAGTAGGGTTCATTTTAAGTTGATGCTGACGCATTAAATCAAATATAGTCTTCAAATCTTGGATATGATCCTCCTTTCGTCGACTTTTGACTGCAATATCATCAATATAGCATTCGACTATTTTTCGGAGATGTTCGCGAAATATAGTGCTCATTGCTCGCTGATATGTTGCTCCTGCATTCTTGAGACCAAACGGCATCACTGTATAACAATATGTACCGATCGGTGTTCTGAAAGAAGTATGTCTCTCATCATCTGGAAACATCTTGATTTGATTATACCCCGAATACCCATCCATGAATGACATTCGTTCGAAACCACATGTGTTATCAATCATTACATCTATAATTGGAAGAGGAAACTCGTCTTTAGGACAAGCAGCATTGAGATCACGAAAGTCTATACAGACTCGGATCTTGCCGGTCTTCTTAAGGACAGGAACGATGTTAGCCACCCATTCAGGATGTTGTTCCTCTCTGATAAATTCGGAAGCCATAAGCTTGTTGACTTTAGCTTCAATTGCATCCATAATGTCTGGACGAAATCGTCGCTGTTGCTGTTTGACCGGTTTAGCATTTGGCATAATATTAAGCTTGTGCATTGCGATCTTCGGATCTAGTCCTGGCATATCCTCGTAGCTCCAGGCGAAGACATCGATGTAATCACGAATAAGCTTGATCATATCTTGCTTATCTGTTTCTGAAAGACTCTCACTGATGAATATTAGTTTAGGGGAACCTTCTTCACCAACATCAATTTGGATCAGTTTATCTTCAGTAGGAGGTTCCCTCTGTTCGAACCTGAATTCCCATTGATTATCTAATCTTTGAGCCCATTGTTCTGATTCAGGTGATATTTCAAAATCATCCTCATCTTCACCATTTTCTTGTGGGCCATCAACAGAGACCATATTGATGGATAGAATAGAGCGATGAAGATCGCCAACACTCGTATCAGAATCCCAAGAAAGGGAATCAGAAGACTCAGATCGTTCATCTTCAGATTGTTCGTCTTTATTGAATTTTGACTCTTCATGAACTATGTTGATAAAAGGGGTGGGAGCAATGTAACCTAAACCACATTTTGTCCTTCCGTATTTTAATGGAGGAATTCGAACAGGCATTCTTCTTCCTTTTCCATTAAGACTGGTTCTGAAATCATAACCCATATTCTTGATGATATTTTTGGATTGCTGACTGTAGCGACGTAGCTGTAATCTTCCAGTATCGTCATTTATATCATCCTCCTCCAGATTAGGAGGATTCTGAGGTCCTTTATAGAAAAATATTGGATTTTCTCCCTTCTTTCGACTGGGGACCACAAAGTATGATTTCTGTATAGAGTCTAATGATACGTCTGCATGAAGAGCTTGAACAACCCCTAAAGTTAGTGGCTCTAAGCTATCTAGCAATTGTAAATAACTTTGTACATAACTACAAACATCAATATACTGCAAAGGAGATGCTTCATTAATACTAGATGCTGTATTTACAACAGAAGGCTGAGCCTTATCAGACTTAGTCAGATTAATGACAAAGGGGGAAGAAGAAGAACAGTTAGAATTTTTGTTTCGATTAAGATCGATAACAAAAGGCTCAGAAGAGGTGAGCTCCCTTGAAGAAGACCGCGGATAAGTAATGCGTCCACTGACTGGAATGACTAGAGTATCTGATCTAGCCTGAGAAGATGGAGGGGGAGTGATGAGTCCACTGACAGGAATGATCAGTGAGCCTTGTGAAGCTTGGGAAGATGGTGCAGTAGTGCGTCCACTGACAGGAATTATCAGTGAGCCTTGGGTGGATGATGAAGTAGTACGTCCACTGACTGAAATTATCAGTGAGCCTTCTTCAGATGTTTTAACAGACTGTGGAGGAGTAATACGCCCTTTTACAGGAATAATAAAGGTGTCAACTTTGGATGTCTCATCTTCATTATCCATAGCTTGCAAGACTTTCGAGTATTCATCTTTGTACATACGAGCGTCATTGAAGTAAGATTCGACTCCTTTGAATGGGTAAAGATCTGCCACTTCTTTTTGAACCTCTACATTATCATCAACATATTTGAAGCACTGATGAAGAGTTGAAGGAACAATATTATGTTCATGCAAGAAAGGTCTCCCCAATAGAGCATTGTACGAGCAACCATGATTGTCGATGATGTAAAAAGTAACCTTAGTACGAAGATCGCCTATTTGAAATTTAAGGCGAATCTTGCCTAAAGGCTCACTTTTTCCTTGATTGAATCCCAAGATGGTAGTGATAGTGCTGGAAAGACTATGCACAGGTATCTTCAATGCATCTAACATAGCCTTTGGCATAATACTGAGAGCGGATCCTGGATCAATCAGTAAACGATCAACCTTCATAGAATCAATATATCCTGTATGATATAAAGGACGATCATGTCGATTATCCTCTAGCAGCATATCGTCCTGCGTAAAGATAATGTTTGGAATAAATTCCAATACATTATGGCAGTGAAAGACAGGTTCTGTTTCCAACTTCTTAAGGAGAGTTAAGCAGGTTTCTGCTTGCAGCAGTGCTTCACTCAAAGTTTCTCGAATCTCTTTAGAGAGACGTAAGAGTTCGAAGATTGACAATTTAGCTGGTGTATTGGCTAGTTGAGCCAATATATCAAAATTATAAGGCTTTTCAAATCCTGTAGGGGATGATTTCTTCAATGGTTTGTCGAATCGGACTTGTTGTTTGTCCTTGTCAGCTGTTGTTGGTTTAGATGGAACTGTCTCGACAGGAACATTTGAAGGTTCTCCAGTAGAGACTGGTGTTGGGGCTGTAGCCGGAGGGACATCAGAGGTTTCTCCAGAAGTGTCAGCATAATCTTTCAGATATACTTTTCTTGACCGAGTTCCAGCATGAACTTCAACTTCAGATTCTGGTTCAAGGTCTATGGAAACCATGCTGCAATTCTTTATTTTGCTCTTGGTTCTTTTATGTTTGATGAGAGCTTCATTCCAGAAACCAAGGCCAACACGAGATTGATTATGTCTCATGGTAATGGCCAAAGGTGCTCGGAGTCCCTTGCCTGAATTCAAACCAGGAGCAGTGGCTAGATCATAACCCATCTTCACCATCAATTCACGAGATTGTGAACTGTATAGATGAAAAGCAGGCTTGTACCTATCTTCAATTTGAGATACAGATTTTATTTCCGTAGGGAGTGAATTTCCTGCTGAGATGAAAGTAGAGGTTAGATAAAAATCGGATGTGAAACTAGAAGTCACATTGCATGACTTAGTCTTCCCGAGCTTCTTTTTAGACGAGGAAGTCTTCCGAGGAGAAGAGGAAGACGTTTCAAACTCCGTTATTAAATCCGGGTGAATCCACATGATCTCTCCCTTCTTAGTTGTGACAGGAACAAGTCCGTCATTCTGTGCTGGTGGGATGTTTATAACTTCGAGAGTTGCTTTGGGGATAGGAACAATCTCACTTTCCACCATTAAGGGAGGGAAGTCACCGAACTGCATTGAAATTACATTTGCTGTGACTGTTTTGTCTTTGGGTGTTAATGTCACAGCTCGTGATTTAATCATCTCTTGAATCTTCCCTTTTAATACATAGCAAAACCGGATTGTATGACCCAGCATTCTATGATATGGACAGTATTTTGGATGATCTGTCTTATTGGCTTCATCAGGCTTTTTAATTTCTGGCAATTGAATCTTATTACCTTTGAGTAAGCATTCAAAGATACCCTGAACATCGTCATCATCGAAAGAATATTCTTCTTTCGGCCGAGGAGATCTCTGTTGTTGATTTGTTGGAGCTGAAGTAGCTTGGGTAGTCTTTACCTCTTGACTACTGTTCTGGAGATTGACTTCAAGAGCTTCTTTCCCTTTGCGATTGTTGGGTCGAGTACTATTGCTAGCACTCTGATTTGATTCTCTGGGAGCCATTTGTACCCCCAGACCCTTGAAGGTCTCAGCACTGACTTCGGCAGCTTTGGCACTGACGATGAATGAAGGCCAATCTTGGAACAGAGTGGACCCTGTCCACATGCTGATAATTGGTAAAAGGTTCGACTTGCAAGTGTCGATCGTAACAGCATCGGGAGTTCCAAGAGGCATTTTGAGGGCTTCTCTTCTGAATTTCTCAATGAATTCCTCAGTGGTCTCATTATTCTTCTGTTTGATTCTTATGAGGGCCGACATGGTCATATCATTGAGCCCTTCGTAGAATCGTTCAAGGAACATTTGTTTGAAACCGGCAAATGAAGTAATACACCCATCAGGGAGACTTCTATACCATTCATAAGCCGTTCCTTTGAGACATCCAATGAACACCCGAGTAAGGAGGGCGTCACTTGGTTGCAGTTGATCAGTCATTACTTCAAAATGATTAATGAACTGACTTGGGGAGGTTGTCCCATCATAGAAAGAGATGGTCGGAGGTTTGTATTTTGGTGGATACGATACCTGCTTCCATTCTATCGGATAAGGCTGTTTGATGCCTAACCTTTGTAAACCATCCTTCTGTTTGAATGCCTCGAATTGAGTTTTGAGATTCTTCAATTCTTCAGAGACAACTCCCGAAGATTGTGGAGTTGTGGTTTGTAGAGTGTAATTGGAAGGAGGGACTGCAGCATATGTACCACCCCCAGCTCCAGAGTGACTTGGGGTGGTTTGTACAGGAACATTAGATTGTACCCCCGGAATAGTAGAGGGTTCGGGGTTTGGAATAACAGGGGTATTCAATACCACTGGTGGTGCTGTCTGTTGTTGAGCCTGCATTAAAGTGTGCATAGCACTCAATGTATCTGCCATAGCTCGCAATTATTGTTCTAAAGAAGAAATCCTCTGTTCATGAGCCTCATTGCTAGTCGAAGGTTCATGATCACTTTCTGCCATGTAAGTGGTAATCATTCGAGGAATAGATGATGAAACAGTCTGTTCTGAATCATCACTGTGTGAATCAGTATCTTTCCCAGGGCTTTTTACAGGAGTTAATGCCGGAAAGTTGGACTCTCCAAGGAAATCTTCCGTGATCTCTGGATTATTACTTGGATGAGAAGAAGAAGAGATTCTGGCCAAGGCTCTGGTCCTGGATCGGGTGCCAAGATAAACACCATCTTCAGAATCTGATATAGCATCAGACCGTATGCTACCCCCAATATTTCTGGAGGTCATGTTGACAAAAGCATAAAGAGGTTCATCTTCATCTGATGTTGGTTCATATTGGATCCGTTCGAAAACAGACCGTCTTTTCGGTGAACAACAACATTGGATGACAACCCGAGGTTGGAAGTCACAACCATGCTTTTCATGGCGAATATGGGCAATGTCATAGCCAGATGGAGTGTCGATTCTCCGTTTGTTTTGTAAATATTCCCGGAGATCTGTAGGGATAGATTGGGAAGTACTGGAAGATAGTTTCTGTGTAGAAACTTGTCTTTTGTTCTTCTGTCTTCTTGGTTCTTGAGTGTATAGAGACCGATTAATTTGAGCCACATAGTTCCTGGCATATTCAACATCAGGGTCTAGTACACTTGTCTCAATTTGATAAGACTTTTTAATACCAGAAGCATAACTGTGGTGATTTTGATTAAGCTTGTTACGAAGATCCGTGGGAGATATGACTTTGGTATCAGTCTTGGATACTTGTAACTTGCCTTTCTCAGATCGAGAAATTTTGAGAGAAGGGAGATGAGTATTATTCCGACTAGGAGTCGGTAATAATCCATCTTTAGAGGAATTAGCCAAAAGGCGTTTTCCTTTGTTTGAGCTAGTAAAAGTACTAGTCAAATTAACTCCAGAGGTAAAGACCTCAGAAGTAGAGGAATCGACTAAAAAGTCTTTCTCCTTGGTTGGCACAAGATGCGCAAGTTATGGGGGAATCATTTGTAGGTTCTGTGAAAGAGAACCCCCAGTCTGATTTTGGGAATCAGTCAAAGGACTGTATCTGTCAGCATACGCCGACTTTTTGTTAGCATATGCTGGCTTTTGCTTAGCATACGCTGCCTTCTTGTTGGCATACGCTGGTCTTTGCTCAGTGTACGCTGCCTTCTTGGTAGCATACGCTGGCTTTTGCTTAGCGTACGCTGACTTTACCGTATGCTGCCCTCTGACTGCTGTACGCACAGAGTCATCAATAGCTAAAGAGCCGACTGCTGTCGTAAGAGCAGAAGGAGAAGGGACTTTGACATGTCCAGAGATGGTTTTCCTTGGACACACTGACATGGTTAAAGAATCAATTTTGTCAGCGTGACTAGGGGAAACCATTGTTGCTGTGTTCAGGGAAGCAGAAGTGTACTTTGTTGAAGTTGAAGATGTGTTCTTGTCAACGTGAGAAGTGACAGGAACATCTCGGGCTGTCGAAGAAGACTTGGGGACATAGACAGAACGTCCCGTCTTCTTGGCAGCAGGAAGAGCGGAGGAAGCAGTTTGGCCCTCCTTCGCCTTGAGCATTTCTTCGTAAGCAGATTGGTCGAATTGTACGACCATCGTCTTCTTCGTCGAGCCGATCGACGAAGTATTGCATTGAGTTGTTGCTATCTCGTTGGAGGAGACAGCTTTCCCCAGCAGAGTCGCCAATTTGTTTTCCATAAATAAATTCACTTTATTTATTTTGTATCTGAGAAAATTACAACTGTAGGAATCTAATCTAGAAGACGATTACTTTATCCCTTGGACGATGCGATGAAGAAAACTCGAACTTCGAAGAACTTGGACAGCAATTGGGCAATCTCTCTGTTCTCTCCGAAAAATGACCTGTAGTGTCTGATGAAGATGAAGAAACTCTTTTTTATAGAGTTCAGGATAACTGTCCTTAAGCATACGCTCAGGTAGTTACTTGACGTGTGCATAACTGCAGGGACGTATGGCGAATTCTGATGGAGACACATTAGCGTACGGTTGAAAGTAGTGGAGCATGTTCAGGAGAGATTGATGGCCTGGATGCCACGTTACATAACTTCTAGAGAAGTGGATAACTGGTACAGGACACGTGAGAACGTGTGTTGACTGTAATCTTGGATATGGTTGCTGTAATACGCTGCCTCGTTGAAGGAGAGTTATACGCTGACTTGGACAGCGTAGTGCCATAGGAAATCCATACGCTCACTTTATGGGCAAGGAGTCGTATGGAGATCATACGCTCGCTTGGTTAACAAGAAATCATGTGAGGTCCATACGCTCACTTGGCTGGGTAAAGAAGGAGTCATGTGAGGTCGATACGCTCACTGGAGAAGTGGCCACGTGGCTATCATCAATCTTCTTTGATACACCATATCTTTCCATAACTGTCAAAATCTTCTCGAGCGTCGTGACTGCGGATTTGACGGCTGACAGACTGTCAAAACTGACAGTAATGATGGCTTTTGTATTTATGAAGGCTGCTGAGTTGCCCTCGTAAAAGACAAAACCGACTCTTCGAAAACCTATACGACGGTTACTTTTCTCGTGACAGCTGTCTTTGCACGAAAGATGAAGTGTCAGATTCATTCCTCATTTAAACATATGTTGTGCTGTCACTTCAGTAAATAATAAAATATTTACTGAGCGTATGGCTTTTGAATGAGCGTACAACTCTAAACTGAACATATGGCTCTTAACTGAGCGTATGGCTTCAACTGACATCTGTCTTTAAGCGTATAGATGAAAATGACAGCGTGTCATAATTTTCCACATCCTACAGGGTGCTTTCAAGGTTCAAAGTTGAGCTTAAAGAGATCGGGCTGACAGCCGCCATTCGGGCCACGCAGGCCGGCGTGAACCTCAATAAGCCTATGTTCCTCGCGCTCTTGGAGCTTTTCAATGCCCAGACTGGCAGCTTCTTTTCTCCGGTGGGGGAGTTGGGACTGGCCCTCCATGAAATGTACGAAGTGTCCAAGCTTCCTTGGGGCTCGGAACCGTACGAGGAATATTTTCTATCAAATGAAGAGATCCAGGTTCTGGAGAATAAGGATCCGGAGATGATGGTTGTCTTCAAAGAAGTGGTTAGCCATCATTATCTGATGCACCGGAGGGACAAGGGCAAGACTCAGCCTCATGTGACTGCTTGGAGGGACTATGTCTTCAGGCAGGATTTGACGGATCCTTCGAGGATCCGGTTTGCGACTCCGCAGGGATTGAAGCCCGCGGAGTTAAGTTCTGAAATAAGTCGGCTGGACGAGAGGACCCCACATTCTGATGAGGGCGGGAAGGCTACGTACAGCTATTTCTGGCATTGCGCGCACCGGATGTCATCTAAGGCAGTATTGACGGCCTACTTGATGATGTGGCTCCGGGATTGCGTATTTGCAGGTGGATCCGGTGCCGTCGAGAGAGTACATCAGAATCTGATTTTGCCTGCAGTAAAGTTGGCCTGTGGACGACCTTTGGCTCTCCTCCCCGCGATGGTGTGCAACCTGTTGCGCGGTTTGAGGTCTTTTGCCGACGATGTGATCCACGAGAGGGGTAATAATGATAACTTTCCCTGGGCCGAGCTGCCTTTCCATTATCTTATGGGGTGGCTGATTTTGCATCATCCGAACGTGATGAGTCCTGGTCCGGAGGAGGACCATGTCGAAGGAGATGCCTTCATTCGTCATTTCTATAAGAGGAAGTGGTCTTACACTGGCGTCCCCGTTTGCAGGAGAGTCTTGTCCTACCTTCAGGGGTGGGAGATTGTCAAGGTTGGCCCGATCTTCAAAGGTTTCGAGGCCGACCAAGATTTAGTTGACTCTGGCGAAGATGCGATCACTTTGCCGAAATGGAGCTTTCGTTGGTTGCAGAGTATCCGGCCTTCTCATCTGGTCTACCGTAACCAGAATAGATATTATCTGGAGCCTTATCTGCCAAGCCGATTTGCTCGTCAGTTTGGCTATACCCAGCTAATGTTGCGGAATCCCAGTAGTAGTTTAGGCTACGTCGGAAGTTTGCTGGATGGGGCCCGGGGCTGGAAATATTATAACGCTGGATGCACCAGCGTTAAGTTCACCACGCCAGTTCGCAATCCTCGGCCGCCGATCCTATATCCGGTCGCGAAGCTGTATTGCACCATGACTGCTATGTCTCCTGGTAATGACAGGGAGACCAGTTTCATCATCGGAACTCAGCTGGAGGCGACAGCGAATATGTTAATGGCAGCCCGATCATATCGTCCACCAGAGTTGGCGGGGTATCGGGCTGCTGCTGCAGCATCAGTGAGAGACCCGTCTGTCGGAAAAAGGCGGTCTGACACAGAAGCTGGTTCTTCTGTACCGAAAAGGTCGAGAAAGACGTCGACCCCAAAGGTTACGGAAGTGCCACTTGTAACGCCAACGGGATCAGTTCCTGTTGAGGTAAGGAATGTTTCGTAATTCCAGTTCTTTTCGTCATTGTGGCGACTTATGTCTTTCTTCTTGTAGGGATCGTTGAAGAAGAAGTCCCGTGTTTCAAAAGGCTCTTCTGATGAGCGTATTCCACCGACGCTAATTTCTCCCGTGGAAGAAGGTCCCGAAGATGTTCCTGCGGAGATCTTAGTATCACCTAACTTCGAGGTCGCGACAACTTCTGGGAGAGCACCATCTGCCAGGGAGGCCTTGGATGCTGAGGGTCTCGCGGACTCGAGGCATCCTGATGATGAAGTGGACTGGAGTTTGTCGCCTTCTGATGACGTCCCTCCGGTTTTGCAAGAATCCGCTGCGGGGACGGCTGATATGGTTGAGATAGAGGAGAGGGTTGATTCCCCTCCTTATCATGATGAGGGGAGGTCGGCTATATCATTGCCGAGTCCTACCCCGGCTTCAACCGTGGAAGTTGAGGCGGCTACCACTCAGGAGGTAGCGACAGATTCTGTCCCGGTTGAGGGACTTGATGATGAGACCTGTCTGCCGGTCACGACCGCTGAGACGGGTCAAGAGACAAGTGATAATCTCCCTATTCTGCCAAGGGAGGTACCAGCTGTTGATAGGATGTTGGGGGTAACAGAGGTGGTTGCTGTCATCGGAGGTTCCTCCGGGCTCGAGAAGGGTAAGGGTGCAGAACCCTCTGTAGCTCCTTCTACTTGGGGGACCATCTCGACGCCTGTGCCGGCTCCTTCTGTTGCTTCGGCTCCTCGGGCTAGCAGTCCAGCCCCTGTTGATGAAGGGCCTATTGATGCCGAGGTTCAAGCCTCGCCGGTTGAGGTTGGCGGATCTTCTTCTGGTCCGCAAACTGTAGTAGCTCCTCCAACTCCTGCTATGACGCCACAGGTCCTGGCGGATGCAGACGAGTATGTGAAGTTCCTCGTCGAGGGGGTGTACAAAATGCTGCAGAAGGGCGTATCTGCTGTAATGGATGCCAACGGGAGTTTTGCGACGGCAAAAGCTCTGCCAATGCCCTGCATCGAGCTGATTCGTATTCACCAAGGCCACGACCATATGGCCGAAATTCTGGAGGCTTCGATGA
Source organism: Iris pallida (assembly GCA_029216955.1). Lineage (NCBI taxonomy): Eukaryota > Viridiplantae > Streptophyta > Magnoliopsida > Asparagales > Iridaceae > Iris > Iris pallida. The sequence continues at coordinate 6,765,051 of JANAVB010037619.1, forward strand.
TTGAGCTGGACGAGCGGCTCGCAGAACTTCAACGCATCCAGCGAAATGACCTCTCCGTCTTAATAGAGACGGAGAAGGGGAAGTTGATTGCTGAAATCGAGTCTTCTCACCAGGCCAATGTGAGCGATTGGGAGCGCGAGGTGGCTGAGACTGAGGCTGCGGTAGAGCAATTGTCCCAGTCTATGAAGAAGACGACGGAGACGCGAGCCGCGTTGGATGCAACATCGCAGAGATCGACACCCAGATGCGCCGCCTTGAGGACCAGCGGGCATGACTCCAGTTAGAAGCTGAACGTGTTCGGGCTGAACACGCAACATTCAAGCAGGAGGAAGCGACTTTTACTCAGCGGACTCTTGCTTTGGCTCAGCACCGACGACAGCTTGATGAGAAGTATGAGGGCGAAACTTCCGCTGAGGCTGTCGAATTGATGCGTCAAGAGGCCGAGCGTCGAGTTCTGGCAACTGTAGAGACTCGTACTGCTGACCTGAGACAACGAGTCAGAGAGCTCTCGACCCATCCTGGAGAGGTTTAGGGATTGTAGCTTCTTCCTTTCTTTTGCAACCCTCGTTGAGGGATAGTGTAGTTTTGTACTCTCTCTCTTTTTGAATAAAGAAGTACGCAACTTTTGTGATGTGTTCATTTTTTTGTCATGAACTTGATGATTTGTGTGGACCTATTATCTTTTGCGCACCTTGGTTCTTAGGTACAGATAATAAGTTTGAAGGAACCATTATGTTTGCTCAGAGGTAATGTGGACATGGCAATCATTGGGTTCGAAATGATAGAATCTTCCTACTCAGAGGTATTATGGACGTGGTAGGAATGATCTTGGGGGATACGCTGAACAACTCAGAGGTGATGTGGACATGGAAGTTCTGCGATCAATGTACAACAACGCAGGGGTTGTTTGTACGAGATGTTTACTCAGAGGTAATGTGGACGTGGTAAACATGAAGGATAGCATAGGCTTACGAAGTATAAGATTCCGCTTTGTAGGGTGTAGAGAGACAACTCAGAGGTAATATGGACGTGGTTATCTTTCTACTGGAGGATGCCACGGAACAGCTGGGTTCCAGAAGCGTATGAGTTGGTGGAAAAGAGGTTGTTTGGGGAAGTACACGTCTGGAGGATGTCAAGAATAGTACTTCTTTAGGAACTTGCCGTTGATGGGTATCATGAACAAGTCCCCGTTGGATTTGGCGAGGCGGTAAGCAACGTTTGAATATACCGTCTCTATTATGAAAGGTCCTTCCCACTTGGGCTCGAACTTTTCTGGTGTCTTGTGGGTCAACACCATTGGTCTTCTGACTGCTAAAACCAGGTCGCCAACTTGGAAAGTCCTCTGTTTGACCTTCTTGTTGAAAGCCTGTGATATACGGGCTTGGTAGAGTTCGATGCATTGTTGAGCTAGGAGACGCTTTTTATCAAGTGCCTCCAGTTCCCGCAGACGACGACGTTGATTGTCCTCTTCTGTGAGTTGGTTTGTGATTGCTACGCGGAGTGAGGGTATCTGTATCTCGAGAGGCAGTACCGCTTCGCTTCCGTAGACCAGGAAGAATGGAGTGTTGCCTGTTGGGGTCCGTACCGTTGTGCGGTAGGCCCAAAGGCATTCGCCAAGCTTTTTGTCCCAGTCGCGTTTGTTGGATGACACGATCTTTTTGAGTAGCCTAACGATAGTTTTGTTGAATGCCTCAGCCAATCCGTTTGCGGCCGGATTGTAGGCAGTTGAGGCCACGTTCTGAATGCGATTCTTGTCACAGAACCTGCTGAAAATGTGGCTGATAAACTGAGGACCATTGTCATAGATGATCCGCCGGGGTACTCCGAAACGGTAAATGACATGGTGCTTGATAAAGCTGACCACCCTGGAGCTTTTTACTTCTGCCAGTGGGACTGCTTCCGTCCATTTGGAGAAGTAGTCGGTGATGGCCAGGATGAAACGGTGTCCTCTTGATGAAGGAGGGGTGATTGGTCCCACAATGTCCATGCCCCAGGCTTCGAAGGGCCAGGAGGCGACTGTAGGATGTAGCGGTTCCGATGGTGTATGTATAAAATCTGCATGAAGTTGGCACGCGTGACACCTCTTAGCATGTTCAACAGCATCGGCGGCCATAGTTGGCCAATAGTAGCCCATACGTCGCAGTCGATCTTGCAACTTAGGACCGGGTTGATGAGCTCCACAAGCTCCGTCATGAGCTTCTTGAAGAGCTTCGGCTGCTTCTTCGTTGGACAGGCATCGAAGGAGGAGCCCATCGAAGGAGCGTCGGTACAGCGTTTTGGTAGCTGTATCGTAGTAAAACCGGAGGGAGCGTCTCCTGACTGAGACAGCTTCCTTCGGATCCTCTGGAAGGATTCCGTAGACCGCAAAGTCGATGAACGAAAACCTCCAGTCTCGGACATTAACACCAGTGTTTGTCGGCATGGCGTGAGCCACCCGCAAGCATAGGTTGTTTCTGGGACAAATCAGGTCTCGGCCAGTCACCGTGACATAATGTTGAGTCCCAAGGGGCGCTGCCAATGAGGCTGCGAGGCCAGCCAGAGCATCGGCCTCCAAGTTTTGTAAACGGGGGACATGTTCAATGAAGAACCCGGTGAAGGTTGAAATGATGTTCAACGCGACTTCATGATAAGGGATTAAATCTTCATGGCGAACCTCGTATTGTCCCCGAACCTGGTTTACGACGAGTTTTGAGTCGCCGTAGGCTTCCAGATGGTCGACCCCCAGCTGTTGTGCGAGCTGGAGTCCCATGACGAGTGCGTTGTATTCGGCAACATTGTTGGAGCACGACTTCGAAAGAGAGTACGCACGCTGGATGACCAGTTGATCAGGGGAGACTAAGACTACCCCCACTCCTGCGATGATTTGGCCTTTGGGGCCCGTTCTCGAAGCGCCATCGAAGAACATCCGCCAAACGAAGCTTCCTTCGATGACATTGGATTCTTGGACCTCATCCGGGATATCTTCATAGAGTTTTGGGGATTCTGGGATAGGGTGTGCAGCTAAAAAGTCAGCCAGAGCTTGACCCTTGACAGCTTTTTGCGGAACAAACACCATGTTGTACGGTGTTAGCAGGATCGCCCATGTAGCCAGCCGGGAGTTTAATGACCCTGGCTTCGTCATGAGGACTCTGAGTGGATTGACTCGAGAGATGACATGAATTGTCTGACCTGAGACATAATGACGAGTCTTCTGGATGGCAAACACCAAAGCCAAGCACTCCCTTTCAATGGGGTTGTACCGGTGTTCGGCCCCGATGAGTGTTCGACTGAGGTAGTAGATTGCTTGCTCGTAGCCTGCATCGCTGTTTTGAGCCAGCAGAGCGCCAAGGGAATGATCCATGGCACGGACGTAGAGGAGGAATGGTTTGCCGGCGACTGGCGCTACCAGGACTGGTGGGCTTGTTAGGTAAGCCTTGATGTCGTCGAAAGCCTTTTGGCATTCCTCTGTCCAGACGTAAGAAACTCCCTTCTTCATGAGCTGAGTAAAGGGTTGACATCTACCGGAGAGGTTTGCTATGAACCTCCGGATATATGCCAGACGTCCCTGTAGGCCCCGAAGTTCTCGAAGGTTCTTCAGAGGGTCCATGTTGAGGATGGCTTTGGTCTTCTCAGGATCAACATGAATGCCTTTCGCTGTGATGACAAAGCCCAAGAATTTACCGCTAGAAACCCCCAGAAAGGATTTAGCGGGGTTCATTTTGAGTTGATGTGCCCGCATGAGATCGAAGACCGTCTTCAGGTCCTGTAGGTGATCTCCTTTGAGGCGGCTCTTGACTGCGATGTCGTCAACATAGCATTCGACTGTCTTGCGAAGATGTTGACGGAAGATGGTGCTCATAGCTCGCTGGTATGTCGCACCGGCGTTCTTCAAGCCGAAGGGCATTACTGTGTAGCAGAAAACACCCTTTGGAGTCCTGAATGACGTGTGTTTCGCGTCATCGGGGAACATTTTGAGTTGATTGTAGCCTGAATACCCGTCCATGAAGGACATGCGCTCAAAGCTACATGTGTTGTCGATCATCACATCAGTGATTGGAAGCGAGAATTCATCCTTCGGACAAGCAGAGTTGAGGTCCCTGAAGTCGATACAGACTCGTATCTTCCCATTTTTCTTGGTAACAGAAACGACGTTGGCTACCCAGTCCGGGTGTTGTTCCTCACGGATGAATCCACTGGTCAAGAGTTTGTTTACCTCCTGATCGATGGCATTCATAATGTCCGGACGGAAGCATCGCTGTTGTTGTTTGATAGGTTTGGCATCAGGTAAGATGTTCAACCTATGCATTGCGATCTGCGGATCGAGTCCCGGCATGTCTTCATAGCTCCAGGCGAAGACGTCGATATACTCTTTAGCCAGTTGGATTAAAGATTCTCGATCTTCTCCTTCCAGGCTTTTACTGATGAAGATGGGTTTGGAAGAAGACCCATCTCCGAGGTCGATCTGCTCGACTTCGTCTTCGGTGGGAGGTTCACGTAGCTCAAAACGAGTTTCCCATTGTTCTCCTAGGCGTTGGGCCCAGGGTTCTTCTTCGAAGGGTTCCTGTGCTTGGTCATCGCCTTCACCTTTTTGAGGTTGTGCTGACGTCATGTTAGCTGACAGCACTTTTCTGAAGACTGATCCGATACTGGTATCGGAATCCCAAGTCGAAGCTTCGGACGAGTGGGAATGTTCTACGTCTTCTGCATCTGAACTCTCTGGGGTTGACGGCGGCATGACATAGCCTAACCCTCGTCGAATCCGATTATAATAGTCCTGTGGCTTTCCATTGGGCATCGAAAGCCGGACAGGGAGATGCCGACCCTTGTCGTAGTTTAAGCCTTTGTTACTTTTCAGGTCGTAGCCCATCTTTTGCATGATGTGCTTTGCTGTATCCATGTATCGATAGACTTGTACTCTGCCGGTATCAGGTTCGGGTTCGATTGACGGGAGGTCCCGATGACGCTTGATTTTGCCCGAGATGATGGTGCCTTCGTCTCGGCTTCGTAGAGGGACTATGAAGACTCCTTGCGACGGGACTACTTGATTATGATGGACGGTCGTTATTTGTGTTTGCAATGATCGTAGAGCATTATCTAATGTATACATGGCATTCCAGTGTGGAAGACAAGAATAATTAAAAGACACTCTATTATTAATAAAATACGAGATCTTATCCCGTGGGATTACATTGTCAAAGGAGGGTGCCTCTACGTCAGCTGAGATATATTCACCAAGCTCCTCGTCTGTAAGAACTGGGGGCGGACTAGGAGAGTCCACCACAGCTTTGATGCTGGGGTCTGAGAGGGTTATGTGAGCCTTCTCTGACACCTTGGATGACTGTGGCGGTTTGCCCTTGAGACGCACCTTGAGAGGCGCCTCGGCTGCGCCTCCGGTGGGTGGTGCCTTCCCTTGTAATTTTGCCACAAGGGGAGCCGGTGTTTGAGGTGGCTTTCCCTTGAGGCGTATCTTCAGGGGTGCTTCGCGAGCCGGCGCTTTCCCTGATAGCTTAATGCTCATTGGAGGCGCCTTCTGGGGTGGTTTCCCCTTCAGTCGGATTTTCAAGGGGGCGTCGGGAGTCGTCTCAGGCTCCATGTCCGGCTCTGTTGCCGTCTCTGCCTCATCATCAGCTTCGTTGGCTTCCTCCTCGTCAATGGGCTTGTACAAGTCAGAATCGGTGAAGTAGGCCTCAATCCCCTTGAAAGGATCGATGTCTGCAAACTCCGTCCGGATGACGCCATTAGTGGATACATACTTCATGCACTGGTGGAACGTGGAGGGCACCACCATGTACTCATGTAGCCATGGTCGACCGAGCAGGATGTTGTAGTTGACCTCGGCATCTACCACATAACAAGTCACCTCAGTTTTGAGGCTGCCAATGTGACACTTCAGTCGGATCTTGCCCAGTGGCTCGCTCTTGCTAGCATTGAAGCCACTGATGGTTGTATTGGAGGGCGCCAGCCGGTACATCGGGATCCCCAGCTTGGATAACAGCGCCTTCGGAATGATACTTAGGGAAGACCCAGGATCGATCTGAATCCGGCTCATCTTGACCGAGCCAATGTACCCGGTATAATACAATGGTCGGTTATGTCGGTGATGCTTGAGCAGCATGTCTTGTTGGGTGAAAGTTATGTTTGGGATAACTTCATCCGCACAATGACAGTGGGCACAAGTAGTTGGAAGGTCTTCAGGTTGCTTGACCTGATTGAGAAAGGATTCAGCGTCCTTCAGAGCTTCGCAGAGAGCTTCTCGGGAGTCTTTAGAAAGACGTAGGAGCTCGAACAAAGATAGGCGCGCAAGTGTACTGGCTAGTTGTGCCAGAATGTCGAAGTTGTGAGGCTTGGACAGCCCCGAGCATTCTCCTTCCGTAGAGGTCTGCTTCTGCTTATTGGCTGCTGAGGGCTTAGATGGACCCTCCTCAGGGATGGTGCTAGGGGGCACCACCTCGGCGGCGGCTTCGCCGGACTGGGAGTTCTGTTGTGCACGCGTCTGCACTGGAAGTGCCTCTTCTGTTGAAGAAGAAACGGTATGGCAAGACTTGATCTTCCTGCCTTTTGATTTGGAGGTAGGACGTACCTCCGATTGAGTCACCTCAGAGACGAGGTCGGGGTGAACCCAGAGGACTTCTCCTCGAGATGTGGTGAGCGGGGTGAGTCCACTCATATTGTCACGAATAGGTGGTAAGTTTACCACCTCCATTATCGTCTTATGGATGGGAACGACGCCATCTTGTGTGGTAGTTGGTGGCAAGGTGCCGAACTGCAGTGAAACCACATTGGCTGACACCGTCTTCTCTTCATAGTCGACGGAGATTACATCCGCATTGATCATGCGCTGGATGTAATTCTTGAGGACGTAGCAGTCCTTGGTCGGGTGTCCGACAAGCCGGTGGTAGTGACAGTACCTCGGGTTGTCCACTTTCTCGACTTCATCGGGCCGCTTCGGGTCCGGTAGCTTGATCTTGTCACCCTGCTTCAGTATCTCGAAAAGTTGCAGGGTGTCGTCATCATTGAATGAATAAACCTCCTTGGGTCTTGGTGCCAGTGGAGGCTTCTGAGTAGGTACAGATGCGCCTTTCGAGGCATTAACAGTCAATGCCTGTTTCCCCTTTGCTTCTCGTCCGGAGCTGTTAGCTGCGGACTTTTTCCCCTTATCGTCAAAGGCAGGGAAGCTGACACCCAGAAGATGTGCATTGGCCGCCTTCTTTTCTGCAGCTTCAGCTTCGATGATCAGGGAGCTCCAGTCAGGAGGGGGAGTAGAATTGAGCCAGAGCTTTACTGCAGGCAGCATGTTCATGCTGCAAGCGGAGAGAAGCGCATGTTCTGGCATGCCTGGAGGTAGCCTGAAGCAGGCCTGTCGAAAGCGTTCGATGAACACCCGAACCGTTTCCTTCTCCTTCTGGCGTACCTCTATGAGAGACGCCATCGTCATGTCCTTTCCACCGTCGTAGAAGCGGTCGAGGAAGAGGCGCATCAGATCGTCGAAGGATGATATGGAATTGTCGGGGAGACTGCAGTACCAGTCATATGCCGCTCCTTTCAGGGCCCCGACAAAGATACTGGTGAGGAGCGCGTCCTCCTTTGGAAGATGCCCTGTCTGTGACTGGAAGTACGTCAGGTACCGTCGCGGAGAGTCCTTCCCGTCGTATGGGGTGAGTGTTTGTGGTTTATACTTTGGGGGATAAACCACCTTGTTCCACTCAAGGGGATAAGGCTGGAGGATGCCCATCTTCTGGCGTTCCTCTTGCCTGTTCTTGGATTCGAAGCGCTCCCGCAGATCTTTGATCATTTCGACCACATCCTCCGTAGAGCTAGGAGTCGGGGAAGGAGGTACCATCTGGATTGGAGCATTTGAGGGCTCCGAGGTCCGAGGTGCTTCTGTATCTGAGGGCGCCCATTGGAGGGGCACATCGACTCCGCATTAGCTCCTGGGTCGGGACCAGTTGAAGGTGTCCTGATCAATGCTGACCGTATTTTAAATACTGCTTGAGTCAGTGCTTGCATAGAGGCAGAGTGGGTTTTGAGTCCTCCCTCCAATGAGTCTATACGCTGGACTATGTCCTGTGATGGCGCATCAGACTCGACTTCATCCCCAGCCATGTATACCGTCCTAATGCGGCCAGGAGTGGATGGATTGGTTGAGGCTTCACTTTCGGCCTCACTCTCATGTGGGGGAGTCACTTCTCCTGGTGTTTGACCACCCCAGCCACATTCTGGAGTTCATCTTCAATAGGCGCATCTGCAAGGGTATGATTGCCCTCAGCTCCGTCTTGAAGGACCTCTTCGTTTCCATAACTACCCTCGGCGGTGTCCTGGAGGACATCCTCATTATGAGGGGTTTCAGGGAGACTAAACTCGCCTTGATGATGAAGATCCGTCGCAGCTGTGCTTTGGATATCTTCGTCTTCGGAAGGAGGCTCAACAAGGGTCTGGCTACCTCCAGCTCCCTCTACGGACTTCTTCCTCGACCGGGTGCCTTCAAACACTCTAGAGGTCGAGACAGCTGCCTTGGCTTTCCTCGGTTGGCTTTTGGATGAAGACGAGGAATTGGCAGTCGTCTTCCGTACTGAAGAGGAGTTGGAGATCACGTTGCATGAAGCAACCTTTGGCTCCTCTTGTGCTGACACCTTTGTCCCAAGGCAACGTCGGAGAGGTGTCGATGATTGTAGCCGTTGGAAGACTGATTGCCTTGGTGGTACTGCCTCCTTGCCACAGCAGTTGATGGTGACCACCGCACAAGTATGCCCCGTGAGAGGCGTATTGTGCTTGTTGGTCGACTCTCCTGACCGGCGCTTGTGAGTGATCACGTGGCGTAGGTCGTTAGAGGAGAGAAGTACCTTCACACCCCTTTCAGACGAATGGCAAGGCCAAACGCCGGGGTGGTCAGGTGAGTGCTGCGCCCCCTGATCTAATACCAAGCAGGCATCACGATCAGTAGTGGGGGAACCACAACATTTGAAGTGACTTGAACGGACCTCAAACGCACAACCAAAGGAGGCGCGGGAGTTCAAGACCACTGAGTTTGCCTCACTCGACTTGGTTATGCACGAAGTAGATGCGCCCAAGCGAGATGAGGACTTTGAAGGTCGACTCGTTGTTGGTACCGAAGCACCTGAGTCAACCTTGTACAGCTTGCCTTCGACAGCGCGCGTGATTGTAAGCGCGTGCCTCTGGCCGGCTGCTGGCATAGCACATTTATGGCGCATGGCCAGTGCCGCCTTGGATTTCTTCGTACTAGCCCGCTGGGGCGCATAGTACTCAGCATCCAACTTCTCCTCGCCATTACAGCGAGTGAGTCTGTCAAAGACAGAGGCCTTTTGTGGCGCATCAGAGGTGATGCACGGGGCATTGGTTGCGCCCCTGCTCCGTCGACGCATCTTCCTTGCCTGAGAGGGAGATAGCTGGAGAACGTGGTCGGCTGCACGCTTCCCCAAGAGATGTGCTGCATCAGTGGGCGCACCTTGGTTGCTGAGAATGTCGGCAGAAAGGGAAGGCTAGATTGCTGCATCCCCTTCAGTGGTGGTGCCTGAGGCGTCGACCTTGCGCACCCAGGCTGTGCGGATCTTCTTCGACTTTGGCAGCCGCTTCGAAGGACTCGTACTTTCTTCAGAAATGAACTCCTCGTACGCCTGTTGATTGAGGCGCACGACCAGCATCTTATGGGAGGAGCCCACCTTCACATCGTCGGCCTGTGACACGACTTTCTCGAAGAAGGAGAAAGAAGTCCCCAGCAGAGTCGCCAGCTTGTTTGCCATTAAAATCATTTGATTGTAAATCTTAATACAAACAGAACAGTGTTACAATGTAGGACTTAGATGTAGTCCTAGGAGTACACTTTTGTTTAAGCTAGGTTCCTTAGTGCCAATGGAGCGAGTGGTAATGCGTTGACTCCGTTGACGGGCTGACGACGGTTATCGATTTTTTGAAGGTGTGGATTGCTCTGGGTGCTGGAGCTTGCTGAGAGGAGGAAGACGTTGAGTGTCTGTATCTGCCTCTCTGGTGATTCCTTTTATGTTCGTTGTGGATTCTGTCTGTTGTCCGTGGGTGAGAAGGAAATGATCCCTCTATTTATAGTTTTGCAGGCTGGCTGCTCATGCGCGCATGTAGGATGCGCCGGTGTATGGGGACGCCACGTAGAGATTGCTGATGGGGGCGCATGGATGATGCGCCCTGATTGGAAGGTTGAACTCTTCATACTGCTGTTGTGAGTCAGCACGTAGCAAAGGAGAAGATCTTTCTGTTGCTGAAATCTTGGACGAGTTGAGTCAAAGGACACGTGTCGTCGACTCGTGGCTCGAAGATCTCGGAGGGGGGGTAATGATCTGGTGAGCTGCGCCTTAGTTTGGACGCAAGAGGAGGCTGCGGCTCATAACTTTTTAGGAGTTACAAACCATTTGGGGCGCATAGCTTTTGAGGCGCATGCAGGCGACTTTCCTTCTGTCTTTCGGGATCAGAGATCAATCTGGGGCACATGGCTTTCGAGGCGCATGCAGGTTTGGGCGCATGGCCGTGGAGGCGCATACGGGGCTTCAATTGAGACTCTTCTTCTGTCTTTAGGGATCAGTGAAGGGTCTAAGGCGCACGGCTTTTGAGGCGCATGCTGGTCTGGACGCATGGCCGCAGAGGCGCATGCGGATGGTTTAAGGGGCCACGTGGCAGTAGCCGTCGGAATAGAGTCATGATGATGCTGACGTTGCCGACGCTTCGTTCTCTGAAAAAGCTGTCAACTGTTCAGACATTGGGAAGCGTGCTACCAACTCTGGTGTCAGTTCAGCATTTAATGTTTGTGACATTCGATGGACAGCTGAGTGGGCACGTTGGTTGGTGTTCCACTCGGTATGGGGATGTGAGGGGGCGCATCCTCTGTGATGCGCCGGGTATCGCAGGGCGCGTCTGTGTGATGCGCCTGATGCTGGAGGGCGCGTCTATGTGATGTGCTGTTTGGCTGGCGCATCCGACATATCTTTTAATATTGCGGCTGTCTCGCTCCTCGAGTGTTATAAATAGTCGTTTGGCTGAATTCGAGGCGTCCGTTTCATCCATTTAATGCAAATTCATTGCACGGAATTCGGAGAGCCATCCACTTGGCGCATGGGTTTGATCTGCCCGACCTATAAATAGTGACATAGAGAGAAGGTTTGCTCCTCGTTCCCTCACGTACTTCCAGCATGAACTTGGATATGCGGGTGCATTCTGTCGACAAAGTGCTCACGAGGGTGAAGATAAGACGTCGTGTTGTCTTCGATGCACTTGAAGGTGACTGTTACATCCAAAAGACGAAGTCGAGGGCTTCTGAGGCAGGCAGAAGGTGTCTGTTACATCCAAAGATAGGGATGTTCGGGCCTCGTCTCCGTTGTTCGGAAAGAGCCGTAGATCGGAATGGCGGTGCTAGGCTTTCTCTTCCTTCAAAGTGGGTGTCGCCCACTTTGATTGTGTTGAAAGCTCCTTGTGCCATGGTTTCGATCACGGTCTTCCTTGGGCTTTGGAGGCTCTTTCGAAGCATCCCCTTGCCACAGCTTTGCCGTGCTCCTCTCTTCCTTGGTTCCAGCCAGAGGGTTAAATGCTTTGTGGAAGCACTTATCAGGCGACCCTGGCTGGAAGAGCGGCACATAACTGGGCTCTGCTCGGCCAGACGAGCCTGGCTGGAAGAATTTGCACATAACTGGGCTGCTGAAGGGATGCACATAGCTGAGCTGGATGCACATAACTGAGCTGCTGAAGAGATGATAGGATGCGCCTGGCTGGAGGCACATGATGTCTGCTGCGCCTAACTGGCGGCGCATGATGACTGCTGCGCCTATCTGGAGGCGCATGGTGGCTGCTGCGCCTATCTGGAGGCGCATGGTGGCCGCTGGCTGTAGATCTAGGATCTTTCTTTTGTAGAAATTCTCCTTTGTACAACGTTTTCTAGACATGTAATAGACTTTTATATATATAAATGAAAAAGTCCTTCTTCGAATGTCTATGGCTATTTGACTTTACTGTTTGGGTTCTGGCACATGTAGTGTCTGGCGCATGGGCTTTCTGATTGTGAAATTCCATGCTTCTACAGTCTTCTAAACTCAATAGATTATATATATCCAGAGGTAATATGGACATGATAGATAATTAATCTTGTTTTCTTTTTAGAGTGTACAATACTATCAGAGGTAATATGGACATGAAAGATTGTAACAACTCAAAGATAAATAGATTAATATCTATTCAGAGGTCATATGGACATGATAGACAGGAAAAGAAGTAGACTTAATACTTATTCAGAGGTCATAATAACATGATAAATAATAAATCCCCACTCTTTTTTTTAATCAGCTGGTAAGACAGAAGATCAAAAGTCTCTTTTAGGAAGACAATAATCAGCTTAACCAAACATTGGTAGCTGGAGAATAAAGAACAAATTCAGACATAATATTTCTTCAAGAATTTGCCATTAATTGGCATCAGGAGCAAATTTCCATTAGGTTTAGACAATCTATAGGCACCATTAGAGAATACGGTCTCGACTACATAAGGACCTTCCCATTTTGCTTGGAACTTCTCTTTGCTATTATGAGTCATCACCATCGGTCTTCGGACAACCAAAACTAGTTCACCGACTTTAAATACCCTCTCTTTAACTTTACGATTGAAAGTTGGAGATATGCGGACTTGATATAGCTCAATATGCTGTTGCGCTTGAAGACGCTTTTCGTCTAGACCTTCAAGTTCTTGAAGTCTTAACCGATCATTATTCTCTGTAGTTAGCTCATTAACAATAGCTATTCTAAGAGATGGAATCTGGATTTTCAATGGAAGAACATCCTCACATCCGTAAACTAGTGAGAATGGTGTAAAACCAGTCGGAGTTCGGACTGTCATTCGGTAAGCCCATAAATATTCTCCAAGTTTCTTATTTCAATCACGTTTATTAGAAGAGACAACCTTTTTGAGGAGTTTAATGATTGTCTTGTTGAAAGCTTCGGCCAAACCATTAGCAGCTGGATTATAGGCCGTAGAAGCTAAATTTTGAATCCGATTCTTGTCAGAATCGATAAAATGCCTGACTGGAAAATTGTGGTCCATTATCATGGATTATCCTTCGGGGAATCCCGAAAAGATAAATGACATGATGTTTGATGAAACTAACCACATTGTATGTTTTCACTTCAATAAGGGGAACCACTTCCGCCCATTTAGAAAAGTAATCTGTTATAGCCAAGATAAACCGATGTCCCTTGACCGAAGGAGGGTTAATCGGACCAATAATATCCATGCCCCAAGCTTCAAAAGGCCAAGAAGCTGCTGTAGGATGTAAAAATTCAGAAGGTTGGTGAATAAAGTCAGCATGAATCTGACATGCCTTGTACCGTCTGGCATAATCCACAACATCTGCTATCATAGAAGGCCAATAATACCCTATTCTTCGAATACGGTCTTATAATTTTAGACCTGGTTGATGGGCACCGCAGACACCATCATGAGCTTCACGGAGTGTTTGCTTAGCTTCACTCTCAGAGAGACAACGCAACAAAATTCCGTCATAAGAACGACGATATAACATATGCAAAGAAGAATCGTAGTAGAATCAAAATAATCGTCTCTTGATTGATGCAGCTTCTTTTAGATCTTTAGGTAAAATTTCATAAACCGCATAATCAATGAATGGACTTCTCCAATCCCTTTGTTGAGAACTTGATTCTGTAGTATAAATTTGTTCAATATGCAGATTATTCTTAACACAGAATAGATCTCTATCTAACAAAGTGATGGTATTCTATCTTCTGATTGGAACTGCTAAATCTGCAGCTAGACTAGCTAGAGCATCAGCTTCCAAATTTTGAGAACGTGGTACAAATTCAATAAAGAATCCTTTGAATGATAAGACCAATTCGATTACCACTTGATGATAGAGAATGAGGTCAGGATTTCTGACTTCATATGTCCCTCTAACCTGATTAACAATCAATTGAGAATCTCCATAAGCTTCCAGGAACTCAATATCCAGTTGTTTTGTTATTTGAAGACCAATTAACAGAGCATTATATTCTGCCACATTATTGGAGCATGGTTCATTGAGAGAATAAGCACGGTATATGACCATTTTATCAGGAGAGACTAAGACGATGCCCACTCCGGAGACAATATTGCCTTTAGGTCCAACCCACGATGCTCCATCAAAATATAGTTGCCAAACGTCATCCTTCAAAGTCATGTTGCAATCCACGACTTCATCTGGAATGTCCTCATATAGCTTAGATGTTTCAGGTATAGGATGAGCTGCTAAGAAATCAGCTAATGCTTGACCCTTCACTGATTTTTGAGGTACATAGACCATATCATAAGGGGTAAGCAACATAGCCCAGGTGGCTAATCTGGAGTTAAGAATACTCGGTTTTCTCATCAATACCTGAATAGAATTTATTCTGGATATAACATGAATAGTTTGTCCGGACACATAATGTCGTGTCTTTTGAACAGCAAAGACCAAGGCCAGACATTCTTTCTCCACAGGAGTATACCTGTGTTCAGCTCTGACCATCATACGGTTGAGATAACAAATTGCCTGCTCTTGACTCATATCAATTTTCTGTGAAAGAAGAGCACCAAGTGAATGATCCAAGGCTCGAACAAAGAGAAAAAATGGTCTTCCTACCACTGAAGGCACTAGAACAGGTGGATTTATAAGGTATTGCTTGATGTCATTGAAAGCTTTCTGACATGCCTCATCACAAACAAATGATACACCTTTCTTTAATAAACGAGAGAAAGGTTGACATCTCTCAGAAAGATTTGATATAAATCTCCTGATATAAGCAATGCGACCTTGGAAGCCACGAAGTTCTTTCAGATTGTGTGGAGGACGCATTTCAAGAATTACTTTAATTTTATCAGGATCAACATGAATTCCTTGAGAGGTGATGACAAATCCCAGAAACTTGACGCTGGAAACCCCTAAGAAAGACTTTGTAGGGTTCATCTTTAGCTGATGTTGATGCATCAACTCAAATACTGTCTTTAAGTCTTGAATGTGATCATCTTTTGATCGAATTTTGACAGTAATATCATCTACATAACATTCAACTGTCTTTCGCAGATGTTCTTGAAAGATATTGCTCATAGCCCTTTGATAAGTAGCGCGGCATTTTTCAGACCAAACAGCATAACCGTATAGCAATAAACTCCAAAGGGTGTACGAAAAGCGGTATGCTTTTCATCTCCTGGATGCATCTTAATCTGATTATATCCTGAGAATCCATCCATGAAAGACATGCATTCAAAACCACATGTATTGTCTATCATGACATCGGTAATAGGAAGTGGAAATTCGTCTTTTGGACAAGCTGCATTAAGATCTCGAAAATCTATACAGACTCGGACTTTTCCATTCTTCATCATAACAGGAACAATGTTGGCAACCCAATCTGGGTGTTATTCTTTACGAACAAAGCCACATGTAATCAGCTTTTTGACTTCTGCTTCAATTGTATCCATCATATCTGGTCGGAAATGCCGTTGCTGTTGTTTGACAGGCTTGGCATTAGAAAGAATATTGAGCTTCTGGGTAGCTATTTTATGATCTAGAAGTGGCATATCCTCATAGCTCCATGCAAAGATATCAATATATTCTTTTATCAGTCTTATCAACTCCTATTTTTCATCTTCAGAGAGGTTTTTGCTGATAAATATGGGTCTTAATGTAGTTTCATCTCCAATATCAATCTGAACAATCTCATCTTCTGTGGGTGGTTGTCACTGTTCAAAATGAAGCTCCCACTGAGTATCTATTTGTTGGGCCCATGGGTCATTTTCAAATGATTCAGATTCATCATCGGTTTGAACCATATTGACTGAAAAGACACATTCCAACTCACCATAACGTGCTCTTTTGGATGAGAATTGTAAAGAACTGGAAGAAAATTCTTCTTCCATATCTTCATTAAACATGTGGGGTGTATCAGATTCGATAAAGTGGATTTCTTCGGAATTTAAGGATTATAAAAAACTGGAAGAAAATTTTTCTTGTATATCTTCATTAAATATGTGGGATGGATCGTATCCCAAACCATGTCGGGTCCGTTGATAAAACAGATCACCAGATAATGGTATTCGTCTACCTTTGCCTTGATTGAGACCTTGCATAGTCTTCAAATAATATCCTATTTTCTGAATAATCTTAAGAGATTGTTGACTATATTTGTCAATTCAGATTCTTCCTTTATCTTTCTCTTTGGGATCATCTGTCTGAGTAACAAAGATATTTCTAGCCAGGCCAAACACAATTTGGTGCTTGTTTTTCTTATTAGACGGAATCACAAAATAAGATTCTTCGTGACGTCTATAAGTTACACAAGCCTGAGATGATGAGGCTACATGAAGAAGATAGAAAGAAGATGTTAAAAACCTTTGAGCATATGGTCCTACATCGACATGAGGAGAAAAAAAATTTCTTATGATTAATATATAAGGTTTCCTCTGTATTTATGTCATTTTTATGTTGATGACTTTGATCATTAACAGATAAAGTCATTCTTTCAATAAATTTGACAACCATGTACTCCAAAAGGAAATCTTCATTAATATGAGAAAGTACAGAATGATCAATATTTACATCATTCATAAACTGACTACTATGCTTCAGATTGATCATTAACGGACCGTCATCCGTCTTCTGCGTAGACTTGCTAAGGTTGATAATCAGTGGTTCTGGATCATTCGTACGAGAAGTACGTCCCTTGACTTTGATCATAAAAGGTTGATCTTGGCTCTTAGCTGGAATACTCACTGATTCCTCAGACAAAGCTCGAGTTCTTTCTTTAACCTTGATCATCAGAGGTTGGTCATTGACAAGTTGGGGTTGGATTCGACCTTTCACTTTGATCTTCAAAGGTTGCTCTTCCAGAGGATCTTCATTGACAGATTGATCTTTTGTAGGTGATCGATCTTTGGCCATATCCGATATCTCTTTCACATGCTCCTATTTATAGAGTATTGAATCAGAGAAATAGGCTTCAACACCCTTAAACGGATTGATGTCTGCGAATTCAGTCTTTACAATCTCTTGAGAATCTACGTAGTTGAAGCATTGGTGGAGAGTTGAAGGAACAATATTATGCTCGTGTATCCACGGTCTTCCAAGAAGGATGTTGTAAGATACATCTGAGTTGATAACATAAAAGGTCACCATAGTTCGAAGATCACCTATCTGAATCTTCAAACGAATCTTCCCAAGTGGTTTACTTTTTTCAGAGTTAAAACCAACAATTGTTGAACTAGTGTACGTCAACTCACTAGTAGGAATCCTCAATGGTCGCAGCATACTTTGAAGAATGATGCTGATGGAAGACCCAGGATCAATATAAATCCTGTCAATTTCAGTCGACTCAATATACCCTGTATAGCACAGAGGCCTGTCATGCTTATTATGATTCAACAGCATATCTTCTTATGTGAAGGTAATGTTGGAAATTGCTTCCATCACACTATGATATTGTGGACATGAGACTAGTATATTGTCAGGATCCTTGAGTTGAGCTAAGCAAGAGTCTGCTTGTAGCAAAGCTTCGCTCAAAGTTTCGTGACTTTCTTTAGAAAGACGAAGCAACTCAAAGATCGAAAGTGTAGCCGGAGTATTAGATAATTAGGCAGGAACATGAGATGGTTGAACTAGTAGAGTTTCAGCAACGTCCTCCGCTTCTTTAGAAGTTCCCTCATAATTTTTTTGGTACTCTTTCCCAGATCTCGTACCAGCAAAGGTTTCTTCTTCTGACTCAGGAGAATGAAGTACCATATTATAGGTTTTGTTCTTCTTTTCCTTAATCTTCTTCTTGTAAGGATTTTATGAGGGACCTCAAAACCCAATTCGAGAGTGGACTTTTGACTTTGAATTTGTAAAGGAAGTCGTATTCCTTTATCATAATTCAAGCCTTCCGCCTTTTGAAAGTCATAGTCCATCTTTTTCATGAGATGGACTGATTATTGACTGTATATATGAATGGGTAGCAAACTTTTTAAAGATGGTTCAACAGAGGTAGAGGTAACAGAGACCACTGTAGTCACTAGAGTAGGGGTATTAGGGACAGGAGGAGAAATCCCTACAGAGCTTTTTCATAAGCAGCCAAGACTTATTGTGCCCTATACAAAGGGACACTATTCATAGACAACCATTGCCGATGAGAAAGTTTAAGTTTAGTAGGAGGAGCCAAACTTCGCGGGCATATATTCAAACCCTTTAGTCAATCCTCCAAAGGAATACCACCCGATAGATGATCTAAATCATCATGGTCTGGGGTTAGAACATGAGAAATCATATTGCAGGTTTTGACTTTTCTACCTTTCTTGGATTTTGAAGTTTTACCTTCACTCTCTATGTCAGGTATTAAATCGGGGTGTACCCACATAATTTCACCATTTTTCAGTGTAAGAGGCTATAAGTCCTTCATTTTGCTCTCTAGCAGGCGGAATATTCACAATCTTCATCGTCGCCTTTGGAATTGGAACAATTCCATCTGGAACTTGCTATGGAGAAAAACCTCCAAATTGAAGAGAAATCATATTGGTTGTGACCGTATGCTCATCGTTAGTTAAAGCAATGGCATTAGCATTTATCAACTCTTGGATTTTCTTCTTTAAGACATAGCAAGTCTTGGTAGGATGATTTATGTATCTATGATAGATACAATACTTGGGATTGTCGGTCAAATTTACCTCATTAGGTCTTTTTGGTTGAGGAATCTAGAGTTTGCCACTCTTCACTAAACATTAAAATATTCCTGGGATATCACTGTCATCAAAAGAATACTCTTCTTTTGGCTTGGAAGACTCCTTATTATTTGGCGTCGCTTTGGGTTTTAAAAGATTCACCACTAAGGTTTCATTTCCTTTCCCATTGCGATTGCCAGAATTATTACATGAAGAGGCTTTCTTTCCTTTATCTTCTGAGGCAAAAATTATCCTATGTTCACGAGCCAACCTACCATTTGTCTCGGAAGAAACTGCTGCTATAATAAACGACGCCCAATCTATGAAGTGGGAGCTTTGAAAGACAGCAATATTTGGTCGCAGATTCATTTTGCATGTAGCGATCAGTGCTGAATCTGGCATGCCAGAAGGCATTTTCAAGGTAGCTTGTCAGAAGCGTTCTATGAACGTCTAATTATCTTCCTTCTCCTTTTGTTTAATCTCTATTAAGTAGGACATATTCATGTCCATGCCTTCCTTCATAAAAGTGGGAGAGAAACATTGCTTTAAACTCGTCAAAAGACGATATGCAATTGTAGGATAGACTGCGATACCAGTCATATGCAGAACCCGTCAAACACCCGATGAAAACTCGGGTAAGGAGAGCATCATTCTTCTGTAGATGCACAGTCATAATATCATAGTAATTGATATACTGACTAGGAGATGCCTTTCCATCAAATAACACCATCGATTATGGCTTAAATTTTGGAGGAAAGGGTACATCATTCCAATGAGGAGGCTAAGGTTGCTTAATTCTTAACCTCTGGAGTTGATCCTTGTGCTTCAGAACTTCAAAATGTGCATTTAGCTCTCGCACTAGCTTGAATAGCTTTACTACCTTAAGGAAGCGCATTTGATTGAATAGTTGCCGGATGTACCATCACCCCCACCGGAGGTGGTACATCTTCTGGAATGAGAGGATCTGGAGATGCAAAATTTTGATTGACAGTAGGCTCTTGACTAAGATTATTCAAATGTATATCAACCCCTTTACTATCTTGAGTTTGTGCTGCTACTTGTACCGGGGTTACTACTGCAGGCTGAGCAGTTTGCTCGGTCATTATTATTTGATGTATACTTTGCATCATGGCATGCATATCCTTCAGTGATTACTCAACTACAGAGAGACGTTGTTCTGTATTAGCAGTCGACGTCTCTGGTTCATCTCCGATAGCATAGGATTCAACCTCCCTTGAACATATAGAGGGATTGGTATAGAGGTATGAATCCACGATATTAGTTTCGGACTCCAAAGACTGGATACCCCCAGCTTCTGAATCTGAAGATTGTAACTGTCTTTGACTTCTTGACCGGGTATGCTGGTATACCCCTTCAAAACTATCAAGGAGTCAGTTGAACTGTTGTTGGCTAGGAGTCTGGGACGAATTGCGTCTTGGACGATGTCCTCTATTGACATGAGATACCATATTGACTGAAGCATATGACAACTCTTGTTCTTGATCATCATCTTGTTGCTGAGGCACATTGTAGCTTAACCGGTCAAAAATTGACCGTTTAGAAGTCGAACATCAACACTTGATTATAATTTGGTGACACTCGCAATGGTAATTTTCTTGGGGGAGTGTCACGGAAGATTTTCTTTTTTTACACTTTTGTACAAGCAACTCACGTAAATCAGAAGGAGTAGAGGGAGTATTCTTTTTTATTATGTTTGGGACAGAGAAATGTTTAGTCCCTTGTGTATAAAGAAGATTATTGGCAGTATTAGCAGAACCAAACTGCACATTTTTATGTGCCTGGAGTTGTGTACATAAATCTTGAGATTTTTGTGCACAAAGGACTCCATCAGCATTACGCGTAATCTGAAGGTTTGGTACTTTGCGTAAATTAGTGTAAGAAGGTTGTTGGTGGAAAACTGAAGTTTTACCAACAATAGAGTTCTTGTTTCTATGACGTATGCGTGCAGGTAAATTTACTTTAGATGTGGAGGCATCATTGTGAATTTTATCTACTCTGTCACAGACAGGAGATTTACCTTTACGCGTAGAGCACAAACATGAATATCTGCCACGTCACAGACGAGAGATTTTTCTTTACGCGTAGAGCGTAAAATCTGAGTGTCTACCACATCACAGACGGGAGACGGGTTTTTACGTACAGAGCATAAAAATTGATTTTTACGTGCAGAGCATAAAGTTTGGGAGTCTACCACGTCACAGATAGGAGACTTATTTTTACGCGCAGAGCGTAAAACTTAGGATTCTACCACGTCACAGATGGGATACTTGTTTTTATGCACAGAGCGTATCACTGAAGTAGAGACTGCCTCATCACAGACGGGAGCCTCCACAACAGGAGTGGGAAGAATTCATTTGCCTTCAGAGACAGCAGGAAGATCCGATGATGCTTTGGACTTAGGAATCCAAACTTTTTGCACCTTCCGTGATTTCTGAATATTGGAGCAGTGAGTACTACTCCCAGTTCAGAGCATTTCTTCGTAAGCAGTCTGGTCGAAGTGAACAACCAGAGTCTTCTTTGTCGATCCGACCGACACATCATCTTATTGAGTAATTTCTTTCTCATCAGAGGAGAAAGTCGTCCCCAGCAGAGTCGCCATTCTGTTTCACTTAACAAAATACCAAAAATTGGCTTTTGAAAGAAAATGGAAAAAAGTACGAAAGTACAAATTAATTCTGAAAAGTATTATTGTAGAAGTCTGATATGAGAGCGATCACTTTGTTCCTTGGACCATACGATGATGATGAAGAGAACTGCTTGAAGAAGACGAACAATCGAAAGAACTAAGTTACCAGAAAGGTATCGACAAAACGGCACTGATGGCACAGTCGAATGCTTTCCTGCTTTGCTTCACCCTGTTCTTGAGAGAAAATTGAAGAAATGTTTCTGGGAACTATCACTCAGAATCTCCTTCTCTCAATCCCTCTGTTGATCTCATGTTAAAAAAATGAGTCTATTTATGGACTAAACTAATTGTGCGTAAAAAGCAACCAAATTGAGTCTCTACGCATGTAACTGTCACCCACGATGAAAAACTAACCTCTACGCATGATGACACATGTCCCATATAGAGCTTTGACCTCTACGCATGGTGACACGTATCCCACAACTTCAACAATTTAAGGAGAGCACTTACACATGTTCTTCGATAAGTGTGGCATGGAAGCCACGTAAGCAGACCACGTTTTCATGAAGCCAAAAAAGATTAGGCGTAAAAATGACCCAAATATACTTCCAGCGTAAAGTAGCAGAATGGGCGTAAAAATGACCCAAAATAGACTTTCTGCGTAAAGTGGCTGATAAAATAGCCTTGAGCGTATAATTAGCTCAAATAAACTTTACACACACGAAAGTCTTGAGCGTAAAAGCTCGAATAGCTTTCGTGCGTAAAAGAAGCAATCTCTTGAGCGTAAAGTAGCCCCATCTGCACACTAAACGACAGTGTTGGGTTTGGTGTAAATTAAATCTTCTCGTCATCTGTGCAGTACGCTGTCAGAGAATCATTATGTCAGAACAATATCATACGCATTAAATGCGATGATTTGACAGTCTGTCCTTCGCATAAAAGCTCTGAGGATGGCTCTCGCGTAAAGTAGCTCGCATAGAGTTTGATTCTTGCGTAAAATCTGAGTTTGACTCTGTCTGACTTGCATAAAGTTCTCAATTTCTTTAACTTGGTCTATGAAGTACTTTTTACGCTCCTACAGTTGTATCACCGAAGCCATATGTTGTGCCACCATGAGCATCGCACCACACCAGGAGTCACTATCAGGCAAGACACCTTGCCTTTACTGTTTAATTTCTTGCTCAATATCATGTATGTTTTATTTCTTATAAGTTGTTCTTTCAAAACCATATGTAGTAGCAAATTACTATACTTTAGTTTTCTTTATGCATTTGGCCTAGAGTTAAGGGACCACCGCATTCATTGGCCTGACACCTATATGCCAAGATGTCACGTGTCTCATGAAGATTCGGTCTTTCGTACCGATCGTACATCGGTGCGTACAGAATGAGCGTTAGGATATAACTGCTAATATAATTGCCTAGGAGACTTAGCGGTTATTAGAAATATCATGGTGTGGATTCAGCACGAATAGTGCATGGGGAGGGAAAAGATAGTTATTAAGCGCAGGGGCTTTTATACATTTACTTTTCTCTAGCTGCCATTTGTGACTCAGCCGAGAGCTAGTGTGTCGTGTATTTATTTACTTTTCTCTAGATGCTACTAGTGCCTCGGTTGAAAAACAAATGTGCCGTGCATTTACTTTCCGCTAGCTGTCGTTAGTGACTCACCCGAGAGACTAGCGTGCTGTGCATTTATTTATTTTCCTCTAGATGCTACTAGAACTTCGGTTGAAACGCTAATGTGCCGTATTTCTAGTATGGGGAGCCCTTGTGTGGAACGTTGTCTTCAAAATACATTTTCACATAGAATGGTTAAGGATCTTTATCTTTTTAGTCATATATACTTTTCTGTTGGGCTTTTATTATTCAGTTTAGGGCATGATATTATGTGTCTTGTTACGTCCCTCTAAGGACCTAGTTATCTGTCCATGTATGTTCATGTCTTCCGCAGGTATTCTAGCCGAGCTCGTGATCTTCTCTATTTTATTCAAAGATGACGCGTCTAGGATCTATCTTGCTACCTTCGTCGATACTTTTGTATATCATGTACATCTTCTCTTATTTTTTTGGCAGTCGATGTGTCTCCATCTAACATATTGTACCAAAATAATTCATTATATGATATTATTTATGCCTTTATTTTGTGGATGAGACTAGTTAGTTGTGGTTTACTGCATTCTACAGCTTATGTATACATACAAGGCCCAAGTACTTCGTATGTATACAGCTGACATGTCTACGTGCCTAGTCCTACGTATTTTGGTATTGGGCGTTACAGGGTGCCATTATACCTGTAAGATGGTCCAAGATGGCGTGCAGTCAGTGACCTTCATATAGATAGGTACAGTGCTAATGATGTCTTATGCAGTCAGAGTAAGTTATTACTCAATTACAGGGAAGAATGTCGACTGTTGGTAAGAATCATCTGAACGGTGACAATTATATTGAATTATGATATTGTTCTAACAATGTCTTATGCAGGCTGAGTAAATATTATAAATATACAGGGATGGCCATACGACCGTGGGTAAGAATCACCAAAGGGTGATAATTATATGCTTTAATTATGTTGGCTATGAGAATTGCATGCTTTACTCCTTGTCGGCTATAACATGAAATTGACCCTAAGGTAACGAGAAAGTCCACTGTTAATAATGTTCTATAACATGATTACTTAGTGTTGTCTTTTTAGGTGAGTTGCGCCATTACCGCTCGCCAATACATTGATGACGTACTGACCCACGGTGTGGGCAATATTATAGGTGCTTGCGTATGGGGGAAATCGTTTGATCAGTGCTTGGCATTGATAATTCGGATGGATGTGCAGAAGCTCTTCTTGCAAGATGATGTCTTTTACTATACGGGATATAATGTATGGAACAGTGTAACTCTGTTACACCAGTGAGATTGTAGCCAAATTGGCAAGTTCATTGTAAAGAAGTAGGCATATTTAGTTGTAGCCTAAAGGGCTAGTGTATATATTCAGTCGGCTATTCAAGAGTCTTGTAATCAGTTGTAAACTATTTATTCCGCTGCAAGTCTTGTAATCCATTGCAATTATCAGTAAAGATATACATTTCTTCATATCTTGTGTGACTTCAAATTATATGTTCAATTTTACTGTGCTGTCGTTGTTTTCTGAGAAATACCAGGAACTGTAATAGTTTTACGTTGTACAAATGCAATCTAAACTTGTACGACATCACGTCCAGTAGCTAGATTTCGATCCTCCGGGATCGGAACGTGACAAACGGGGTGCTGGAGGGCATCGTAAGGGCGTGCGGGTTCGAGAAACTGAGCTACTTGGAGGTAAAGAAGGTCGGGAAACAAACCTTGTTGCCTACAGCGGTTGACAATGACAGCTTTTTCTGGCGAGGCATGGTTGGAGACTGGATGAACCAGCTCACACCTGATATGGTTTATCATATCGACAAGATTATTGAGAGCAAGTTCGAAGGTTCAGGTCTAGCGCCTTGACGTAGGGGATCAGCCAATCTACTAGTGCACCTAGCATGACTGTCCAGCTTGTTGTTTGGGTCCCGTACTACCTTCTTGAGTTGTTTTTCTAAATTTATCGAATGAGACATTCTAGTTAGGATAAGTTTATTTATTGTGATGTAATTATAATAGTAGTGGAATGGAATTTTTAATGGCCTTCTAAAGACACTACAACATATGCTAAAGGTACTACAACTATGACAATCTTGTGCATATCCATGACTGTCAATGACAAAAAAATTGGCAGTCTTTTGCATTTTCAGGACTGTCAAAATTTTGACAGTCCTGAAAATAAAGAAGTCTGCTTTCAGTACTACCAAAATTGTGGTGCCAGTTGACATATTTTTGTAGTGCTTTTAGCAATAGTCTTTGTAATGTAATTAGATTTTATTTTTTCTCTTTATGGGTTTTCAGTAAGCGTTTTGTGTTGTTGAATGTCTGATTAGACGAGTATTCTACGACATATTACGCCAGATCTATCATATTATATTATTATTCCTGGATCCAGCGAGCATTTCGTGTCGTTGAACGTTCGGTAGCAAAATGATTCTACAATATATTTCTATGTATTTGTGCTTTGATGAGATTTTAAAAAATAAAATCTGATCAAAGTAGCGATGTACTTGCGACGGGCAGGCAACGTCCGTCGAAGAACCTAGGACACCTGGGAAAAGCTAACATCTGTTGCTAATGGAGTATATGAGCTAAAATCCATGTATCGCAAACAAGGTTCTTTGCCAGGGTGTCGGCCCATAGTCGCCTCTTCGTTGATTGATTATTGATAAAAGGGTCAAATGTTCGTCGCCATCTTGCGAGTAATCATTCCAATTTTTTTGCTTATTTTCAACTTGGTACTCTCAACTATTTAAGTTTTTCATACCCTAAACGATAATATCATACACATCCCTAATCTCACCTATTGAATATTTTTAAGTTGATATCCTCTGTCACTCTAGGATTAAGTTTATCGCTTCTCCTCCTCTTCACCTTCCCCAAATCCAAACAAATCTAACCATAATTTATTCTGTTCCATTACTCTTCTTCGACCTAACCTCCATCTTCCCTTCCCTATATAAACCCTAACCTTTGATGCAAGGGCGAAAACAGACATTTTTTACGGGGGAGTGAGAACAGGATAAAAAAATTATGTGATAAACTCAAATATACCAAAAAAATTAAAATACCAAATCCTTGCAAGCTACAAGAATCAAACCATGGATCTACATACAACACCTAGCCACTCTACCAATTAAGCTAATACTACTACTTGTTGTTAAATGTGATAATATACAATAAGCTCCTGTCACAACCTACGCCCGCATGATCGGGTACGGATGGATGAGGCACACCTAGCCTATACCGCAACATCGGCATAGTAAGTTGTCTAGATAATCACTACAAAAAGCCATCTCAAACAAATATCTAACTTCAAAGAAGAACAATGAAATCTGACAATGACAATACTCATCATGACATCTGAAAGAATGATATGATATGGCACGATAGAATATAAAGAGATGGTAATCGAAAACCACATGTTCTAGATAAATCTAGACAACCACAACAAAACTAAATCCAATATAACATCCTAAGGTATCAGGTAGTTGCCGAAAACAAATCCGGTACCAAGTACTATTAATGGAATCTAAGGTAATCCGGCTAGACCTACTGATAGTCTCTCATCTACTCCTGAGCTACCCTTCTGGGTTCCATAATAAGTGGGACACTAATCCTCCAAATCTATCTCCGAAAAATGTTATCCAATCAAGATTGGAATGAGCACAACTCTAACAATAGTTCCAATTACATGATAAAGACTACAAAAAAGTAATAGTAAATGTGGTACAAGATGAGAAGGTAAACTGATCTATGGGAATGGTAAGTAATGAACAATAAGAGAGGAGGTACAACATGGCATATAGCAAGATATGAACTGGAACAAAAAATCACTGCAACTATCTATGTGTTTTGAAATACCAGTTCAGATATGTGATTAGTCTGGAAACTTGCACAATGTCTAATAAGGTAAGGCCAACCATACGTGCGGTGTATGGTTAGTTATCAGAATGTCTACATTATCACAATGTCTAAGGATATGATCACATATCTAAATAGTATTATTTTTTATCCCGATTAGTACAATGGATCCAACCATAACATGTCACAATATATGAATCACGAAACAATGTCTAAATCAACCCGATGAACAATATCTAATATCAACACAACGAATAATGTATAAATATCAATACGATGAACAATGTCCAATATGAAGCTAACATCTCATGGCTGAGGATCCAATATAAACCAATCTGTGTACCATCGTGTCGAGAATCACATATAACATCACTAAGTACATGTATCATAGTAATCATCAAGTAAAGAAAACTAGAAGAATGTACTCGTCTGTGGTCCAGAGTTGTGAACACAAATCAATGTCAGAACTGGAGTCCAAGTGACAGATATATGAATTTTCATGTTAAAGGGTGATTTGGAATCATAAGCATGTTTAACTAGTTTTGTTTAGGTTTCTAGGTCAATCGAGTAAAACTAGATCAATACCTATTTGGTTGGTTTACAAGTCAATTCTTGGTTTCCTAGATCGTACTAGTAGGTAAAGAGATACTAGTGTTAGCCCAATGATTATATCTTGTTTTTGAATATGCCTAATCAATTAAGTTTACCATAATAACATCACTAATATTTATGTAATCACTATCATGTTGCTACTTTAACTTAGCATTGTCCTAATGTTCTGTATCAGTCATATTATTTTGTTTGCCTAACATGTACTTGTAGACATGCTGTATGCATGATCAAACATGATTAAACCAGGACATATGCAATAGAAAATTATTGATGGGCCAAAGCTTGCGTTATATAAGAAGATTTTCCGGAACCGCCTAACGACCTATCCCGGGGGTTCCGCTGCCCGGTCAGCGGACAGGGGTCGAGGGGGCAGCGCCCCCTGTCAGGGGTTCGGGGGCGAAGTCCCCGAAAGGTATCCAGATTTTTAGATCTGTTTATCTTTGGACCACTTCCGTCAAGAAAATAGGCGTCTTTTTGTTTGCTCAAACATCTGAAGAAAGGCGTCATCAAAGGGCTATTAGTTTCCTATTTCATCAATATTTTTTTTATATTTATTGAGTCTAGGAATACGATGTAAACTGCATCGTACTGGCAAATAGGCTACCCAAGAAATGTTTTCAAAATACCCTTTCTTTTTGAAAACAAGCCCACTTACAAAAGCCTAAACTACTTTCTAACTGCCTGACTTTTTAAAAAGCCCAAAACCAATTTGCAAAAACCCTGACAGAACTCAAACAGAATTCGGCCAGAGTTCGACCAGAATTTGGCCAGAGTTCGGCCAGAGTTCGGTTAGTGAACGTTGCTTTTTGAACTTGGTCTTCCTGCAGTTACGGATCCCAATGAGATTTTTTCATAGAGTTCTGCCCGAATTCTGTCTTTGGAAAAACTATAAATAGAGAAGGATTTTGAACATTTCAATTCACTTATACACCAATTCACTTTCATATCTCTTCTCTATAAGCCTACTACTTCTTCCAAAGTGTTCTGAGCTATTCATTTTTAAATCCCAAGCCAGTGACAATCCTCTAGTCGATTTGCCAGTGCAGTACGGTCTAGAAGTTTCAGAATGATTGTAATCAGAGGCTTGATTGAAGGTAGACACTTCATAATTGAAGTTGATCGAGTACTTCGGATCAAAGCTCGCGTTGTAGAAGTTGCAAAAACTTCAGATGAAAACTTATGGTGATTTTCCATAGTGGATTCAATTGGAAGCTAGAGTTCTTTCGACTGGACTAGTCCTCACAAGAGGAAAACCAATATACATCCTTGTTTTTGCATTTGCCTTCTGATCACCTTTTTATTACTGTCATTTATTTTGTGATTATTATTATATATGGGATCTAACTGCTAATTTATGCTGCCTACTCTATTCACCCCCTCTAGAGTATTGCACTTTACAACTCGTTCCTATAATCGGTCCTACAATTGGTATCAGAGCAGGTTCTCCATCTAAAGGTATTATATTCTGATCCCAATTGTTTCTACAATTGTTACGAGAGCTAGTACTGCAACTAGAGAGCAGGTGCTCCTTATATAGATATTTTGGCTTAACATCCTTGGCGCAAATCCTCACTATCAGAACGGATTGTACAGGTAAAGTGAGGTAATACTGCTATTATTTTTTATTACAGCTGTTACGTAGATCACAGTATCACATATGGCAAGTATGTACTTCACAACTGAAGAGCAATCAACAAATAGACTCCCACTATTTGATGGAACAAACAATAATTATTGGAAAACACGGATGAGCTTCTACCTGAAGTCTCTAGATTTTGACTTATGGTCAATTGTTGTAAATGGCTACAAAAAGCCTACTATCACTTCTATTCTCACATCCTCTATAATCAATAAGTCTTATTATAGTTACATGGAAGAAGAGAAGAAGTTAGCTAGCCTTGATGCAAAAGCTATGCATATATTTTATTGTGCTGTAGACACAAATGTATTCAATATTATTAATACTTGCACAACATCTCATAAAATTTAGAAAGTTCTTGAAGCTACTTATGAGTGCAGGTATGAAAGCAAAGCTAGGAACTCCAGAGAGAAGGATAGTCTCCATAATGATGCAAATATATGCATGATGGAATTAGGATTTAAGGTACAACACAATTCCTTATACGAAGAAGAGCTTGTATGTGACAATTGCAAAAAGATAGGTCACATCCAAGAAGATTGTACTACTGCTAGAAAGGAGAGTCATTATGAACAATCAAATGAAGGTAGATCATCATCTCACAAGTACACTAGCACGAGCATATGGTATGAAAGTGAAGCAAGAGTTTCTGAAGAAGAAGAAGAAGAAGTGAGACCTCATAAAGCTGCAAATTTATGCTCAATGGCATTATCTAACGAGGTACAGAATAATTTCCTTCTTGAAAAGAATGAATTTTCTTATGATGAGTTATCTGATGCTTGCAGTGATCTATTAGAAGAACACAAGAAAGTATTAGATAAGTATAAGCAAGCTAGAAAAGATATTCTATCCTATAAGCGTGAGAATGAAAAGCTTACTTGCTTATTGAATGATGCAAGAAATACTTCTACTTCCGATAATTCTACTGAGATTTCCATCCTTGAGTTTAGATTGCATGAGGCACTTGATTGCCTTGAGAAAAGCACTCAAGAAAATGCTAAACTTAAGGAGGAACTAGAATCTGAAAAGAAAAAGTATTCTATTGATTCATGTAGAATTGATGCTCTTAATGCTAAGTATGATGAGATCTGTGCAAACCCTAAAAAGTTAGAGATAAGACTAGAAAAGCAGGTAGTACAACCTACGACTCAGTTTAACACAAGACACTTAGCATATCACAAAGTCACACACGTCAGATCTTTTACAAAGGAAGCAAGCAAAGCTAAAGCTTCACACAACCATGCTTTCTATTACAAGTATCTACGAAGATCATATCACACCACTGCACGTTCTCATACTATTGCACATAGCACTAATGTTAATTCTTTCTGTCATTATTGCGGTATGAATGGACACGTTTCTAATTATTGTCAGATTAGAAAGCTAGTTGATATGAACTTGTGCAAATGGGTTCCCAAAGCTAACAAATGTGGATCCATGTATTGGATACCAAAGTCTTCACCTAATATTTTAGGTGGAGCTACTTATGCTGAACCTTAGAACCATGGAGCATGTTGGTGATTGCAAAGCTACAAAGGTCATCTTCCATGCAATTGCACCAACAGAAGTGTGGTCACTAGAACCACTTCGGTAACATGCTTCCTAAATAGTTCTTAATATCTAGCATATTCTTTTTGATGTCTTGCTACTAGCTCTCATTTATATCTTTTTAAGTGTTTATTATTTGAACCAATATGAGATATAATCCTAGAATGACTAGCTGTTTAGCTTAAATGATCAGTTCACACTATATAGTGTTTATTTTCTATTAGTGTGACACATTTGTCTATGTATGCTCTTTACTTTTAATCTTTATTCTTGAAGCATGCATAGGAGCTTAATTTTGTTTTGGTGAATATGTTTTTGACTCTTCGACTTTAATTTTTTTATATGGCCACTTCTTACCAATTTGTCTTTAACATATCGTATTTATCTGATCATTATTTTTGTGAGTATGTATGTTTAGCACAAGTCTCCTATTTACTTGAAATGTATATACATATAATTTTATTTTAACCTTGTGCTTGCATAATATATTCACTATTGATTCTCAATTTTATTGTGATTAACTTCTTATGAATCAATTACATCTTTGTCTGATAAAGTTTATTTATGCATGTTTTTGATCTTGTGATATTTTTTATGCTTATTAAGGATACATAATTCATTTTCATTTATATACCGTTCTTGTTTCTTATATTTTTGTATAAATATCTTTATGGGGATATATGAGTTAAGTTCAAGTTCTATATTATTTTGAAAAGTAGTTTCAAACTTGTACTTATCTCATACTTCAGCTATTGATTACTTTGAGCAATTTTTTTGTTCTTTTTATTAGCTTATTTCTCAAAGCCTTTTTTAAATGATTTTTTTTTGGATTTTTGGTTGACTATTTGGATACATGATATTTTTAATATCTTGATCTTGATAAACCATTATTTGGGTATTTATTTCTTTTATATTTAGAGATTCTGAATTTCGATGTTGTTCGATGATACTGCATATATTCCTTTGAATCTAAGTTCTTAAGAGTAGAGATCATTTTGGGAACAAATCGAAAGGGTCCTTCTGTCATACATATGTAAATAGCCTGAAACGACACGGTTTACTAGTCTTCGGACTACCGCTAGCTGAAAACCGGCCCCACAGCTAACCCGAAGTGATCAATACTTTATAGACTTAAGATTTATTAAGGTCTACTTGCAACTATCGTCTAGTTCTGGATCCAAGGTAATAAACCCAGTTCCATAGGTTCCAAACTACATCAGCGTATCTAGGTCTTACATTTTGATTTACAATATTTTATATTTTATTGTTACCCAATGATTTTGTAGCACATATGGATTATTTTAGTTGACACATCTTATACCGTATGCTACATTGTTCTAAGATTTTTAAGTCCATAGAATATAATTTTTTTCATATTGTACTAATTCTTCTTAAATCCTCGGTTATTAAAGAAGAGATTTATTTTGGTTACAAGCCTACAAAGGGTCTGTCTGTCACCACGACTACGGTCGAAGCGAAGCGGTATTAAGTGTTCCCCGGTGAACCTCCGTTAGCTGGGACAATACCTCTATAGCTAACCCAAGTTTTACCAACGCTTTATAAACTAAAGATTTATTGAGATCTAGTTGCAATTGTTATCTGATGGATTTTGAATTTTGGATTTGATGGATAATATTATTTAATAATTCAATTTTATAAAGGTAACACATATTGATCTTCATTGGTTAATTTTTGTCATCTTTTGATATAATCATTTTTTTCTGTCACACCATTCGATATTCATACTTAATGATTTTGTGACAACTCAGTGAATATTATGATCTTGTGATTTAGTCTTCAACTTGCGTAATATTCATGATTTTAAGCTTTATTATTCTCTTCTTATTCAAGTTACTAACTGCCTATATATAGCAGTAATTCTTTACGGAGAGAAGTCAAGCATATTGAATTTCTCTTTCTCAAAGCGTTTCTTTTCTTTAACCTTACGGTTGTCAGGTGGACACCGTGTTAAGACTTTTAAAAGGGAAGAAATGAACTTTGATAAGAAGACCTAATATTTTTGAATTAGTTTTCTACTTCTGAAAATATGTCTTTGAATTTTTTTAAAATTTTTGTCAATACTATTGCAGTTAATTGTTTCAAGTCAATTATCCCCTTGACATGCCATATATCTAGAATACACTTTTCTTTGGACATTTATATAGTTATGTTTATTTGTTCAAAATGGATTTATTTATGATTTATGGATGCTTTTATTAAAATTATTTTTGTGATTCGAATCGACAGCTTTCAGTCTGACGACTAAATGGACGCATTCGAACATTTATTAAGACAGTTTTTCGTAATTAATTCCACATTTTGTCTTTTTGATTTCTTTTTGATTCATTGAATCTGTCCGGTACTCAAATGTTATTATTAAAGACAGTTTTGAAAATCTTTTAATGTCTTCAAATATTTCTTATATATATATATATATATATATATATTGGAGATATATGTTATTTGTTCATCTTTAAGCGTTTATTTATTGGATATTTCTGTTTCTTGCCTAAAGATGATATTTGTTTTGAGTTTAAAATTTTATATACATTTGATCAAAGGAAAAAAGATGTATATCTTAGAAATTCCTTAGATCTTGTGATTATTTATTTTATCCATTTTATGCATATAAATTATTTTTGGACTATGTACGCATATTTTAAGGGGGAGCAAATTAATTGTTTCAATAATTTTATGTCCTTAATATGTGGTATACCTAGTTCACCATGGACTTATATTGTCTTATTTAAATATCTTGTTGAGTTGGTCATGATATTTGAATTTGTATTGTGAGAATATATGATTTTAATATTTTTTAATTCTCTCACTTTTGAGTTTCTAAAACTTATCCTACAAAATTAATTTAATTTATTGATAATCCTTTTGAGTTTAAACTGATTTGGCATTTTTTATTGAGATTTTATCTCAAAATTCGTGATTATCTATATTTAGACTCATCATACTTTGTGGAGGAGCATTCAAGTCGACTGAATTTCTCCTTCTCAAGTATTTTGTCTTCATTACCTTCATGTTTATCTAATGGATATACATATATTATGCTAAGGTAATTGAATTCAAATGCATGAACTTTGATATTGATTTTGTATAGATTCTAGTAAAGGTATTTTTGATTTCTTTTTTCGATGATTGTACTCTTTATTGATGTGATTCACTTGTATAGGCAAATTGTGAATCATTTTTTTTGTGATCATTATTAAAAGTCTCATTATATTATTTTTTTGAATCTTTTATATATACTAGATCTGTGAATTTCTCATGAATTATTTATGACCAATGAATGATCCCTACTATATTGATATATTTTTTTGGTCTATTTCAAAACACAATATGATGAACAAAATGTGTTTTGAATATCATTTTTGGATTTCTAGTTGGTAAACTATATATGTATTGATTGATTCCAATGTGTTTAAGTTCAACCAACTATTTTTGACAAATTTTTCTACTATACTTATGCAAATTTCTAAACTTGTCGTTACACTGTTCTCCTAATCCTTGATCATGATTAATTTTTCTTTCCTCCTTTACTTATGCTTGCATTCATTTTAGTTCTAATTACGGGGGAGCTTATTTTCGATCATGTCAAAGGGGGAGAAATAAATTTAAGTGAAAAGTAAGTTTAAGTTAGCACACAATATTTTAGTATTATGTGTTTATTAGTGATACATGCATCTATTGTATATATATTAAACTTAAAGAATTTGCCATAATCAAAAGGGAGAGATTGTTAGCCCAATGATTATATCATTTTTTTAATATGGCTAATCAATTAAGTACGCCATAATAACATCACTAATATTCATGTAATCACTATCATGTTGCTACTTTAACTTAGTATTGTCCTAATGATCTGTATTAGTCATATTGTTTTGTTTGCCTAACATGTATTTGTAGACATGCTGTAAGCATGATCAAACATGATTAAACCAGGACATATGCAATAGAGAATTATTGATGTGCCAAAGACGACGTTATATATACAAGAAGATTTTTCTGAACCGCCTAACGACCTATCCGGGGCCTCGCATCAGGGGTTCCGCTGCCCGATCAGCGGACAGGGGTCGAGGGGGCAACGTCCCTCGTCAGGGGTTCGGGGGCGAAGTTTCCGAAAGGTATTCAGATTTCCAGATTTGTTTATCTTTGGACGACTGCCGTCAAGGAAAAAGGCGTCTTCTTGTTTGCTCAAATATCTGAAGAAAGGCGTCATCAAAGGGCTATTGGTTTCCTATTTCATTAATGTATTTTTCATTTTATTGAGTCTAGGAATACGATGTAAACTGCATCGTACTGGCAAATAGGCTACCCAAGAAATGTTTTCAAAATACCCTTTCTTTTTGAAAACAAGCCCACTTACATAAGCCCAAACTACTTCCTAACTGCCTGACTTTTTAAAAAGCGCAAAACCAATTTGCAAAAATCCTGACAGAACTCCAACAGAATTTGGACATAATTCGGCCAGAGTTCGGGCAGAGTTCGGTTAGTGAATGTTGCTTTTTGAACTTGGTTTTCCTGCAGTTACGGATCCCAACGAGATTTTCTCATAGAGTTCTCTCCGAATTCTGCACAAATTCTGTCAGAATTTTGCCTTTGAAAAAACTATAAATAGAGAAGTATTTTGATCATTTTAATTCACTTATACACCAATTCACTTTCATATCTCTTCTCTATAAGCCTACTACTTCTTCCAAAGTGTTCTGAGCTATTCATTTTCAAATCCCAAGCCAGTTACAATCCTCTAGTCGATTTGTCAGTGCGGTATGGTCAAGAAGTTTCAGAGTGATTGTGATCAGAGGCTTGATTGAATGTAGATACTTCACAATTGAAGTTGGTCGAGTACTTCGGATCAAAGCTCGCATTGTAGAAGTTGTAAGAACTTTAGATAAAAACTTGTGGTGATTTTCCATAGTGGATTCAACGAGAAGCTAGAGTTCTTCTGACTGAACTAGTCTTCACAAGAGGAAAACCAGTATACATCCTTGTATTTGTGTTTGCCTTCTGATCACCTTTTTATTACTATCATTTATTTTGTGATTATTATTATATTTGTGATCTAACTGCTAACAAGTTTTTAAATAGCTAATTTTCGCTGCCTACTATATTCACCCCCCCTTCTAGAGTATTGCGCTTTAAAACTCGTTCTTACAATCGGTCCTACAACTAGATATCATAAAACTATTATATATAGACTCATATCATACATGTGTCACAAGACCTCAGCTCCTTTACTTAATTCTCTACTGGCCTTGATCAATACTCTCTGCCTAGCCCGTATCCTAGACGCTTACCTCTATGGTAATTAAATACCCAAAAGTTACCCACATACTAGGCTACTCTAGAGTCAAAATTCCTAGTACCACTTAACCCCTTAGGATACCCAATCTATCTCACATACACCCAACTTACCTATCCTATGAACCTATAAATATTGGTATATCACATTAGGTCACTACTCTAGGATCCTAACCACAATCTCTACTTACCTTGACATTTACCTATACACACCCAAAATAATTGTATAACCCTTACAAATCCCCTACCAAGTACTCTAGTATCTTAAATTTCCAACCCTTGGTCCCAGGATACACATATCTACTTAACTGCCTACTTGCGCTCACACGAATACATAATATCCCACTACCACACCGTGCATACTAAACTAGCTATGATATACTGCTACTATGGTCCTCATATTTTCTCCCACTTACACATATGTATTTCATAATACCTATCTAGACTACACATACATTGACAGGTAAGCTTAACTACTGCACCTAATAAAACACTCGTCTAGTGTATCCTGATATAACTAGCTACCCACTACATACAATAGATGGGACTACAGCTGCTACTAATGCAGAACATCCCTGCATACTCTCTACTTCCTGCACACACAGGTGCAGCTCTACACTGCTGCATATCTAGCCTACTGCCCTGATGTTTCTTGCAGGACACATACATATTGCAGAACAACTGCTAGATGCCTGCATACCTAAATCCTACCTGTAGAGTACTGCAGGTGCTCTAATACTGCTGCTGCTTCCCAATAGCTCAATGTATTTTTTATTACTGTTCAGACACAAAATTCCTTGTTCTGATCTAAAATCACCACATTATTCAGTATCCTAACGAGGATACACATCTATACACCTGCTAGGTCATACACTGTTACACATGTCTATACAATGCACACTGACACACTAGGTTGACTCATGTATTAGTGCTCACACTCTCACCTATCTATATGATACCACCTGCACTGATACCTGCAGCCTCTGCCACTATCAAACATATCACACACATTAATCCATGTAGACACTCACCTCTGGACTGCACACACTGCAGGAAACTGCCAGACACTCTCCTACTCCTACTGTAGTTTGCAGTAGACTGCTGCTACTCTATTCTTATTGCTGCTGCACAACTTCTAGCTTCACACAGGTAATGTACATCACCTAGGTACACACTGCACTCCAAGACATGCCACTGCCTGGACAGTGCACAGGAACATCTCCCCCTTCTCTAGACACACATATACATGCATACATCACTCATGATACATTCCGACATAAATATTCTTATAGCTATTGATACAAACACCTTGAGACCATCAAATTCTATATAATTTCACTACATGCCTATGAATAATCAAATTGACATAACTAACTTAACCATGAATAACATAAGTATCATGACACAAACCTCTAGTATCCTATTTAGGACACAATCACAACTCATAAATGAACACAAAATCCTATGGGAACATGTATCAAATACTTGGTGGTCAGTATTCGTAATTAACACAAATTGAGCATAAAATAGTTAGATCTACCGGATTGAAGGCTTCTAACACCTAGATCTAGCATTAGAGAGTCAATTCCACCTATAGGAGGGTTCCTACGAGTTTAATTGGCGTTCTTAACAAAAAAATTGGTGAAAAATAGAGAATTACTCAACTTATGTGTGCCTCCTTTGAAGAACACCAAATTTGGACACGAGAAAGTCGAATCAGAGACAGTCATCCTTGCTTGGACTCATCTTCAAGCTTCCTTTTGTGCTCCAATGAAAAGAATGAATGGTTTGGTGGAGAACTGGTGTTGGAATTCTAGATCTAGAAATGATGGAGAATAAAATTAATGGATGAAGAGAAGATTGGAGAAAAAGTAAGAAACTTATGGAAAAAAATTTTGAATTGGAATGTTCTACTAATGGTCCACCATGTCATCTAACCTAATGAAATATTCTATTCATGACACTAACTCTATTTAAATCTAATTAACTAATATTCTAACTAACACTAGTTAGTTAGCAACATACAAAATTACCAAAATACCCCTAAGGTTAAAAGTGATATTTACAGCTACTAGTAAGTCAACGCTATAGTCCGGGCCAACCCAGCTTATGCTCTGCCACTGCTTCGATGAGATGGAACCTTAT
The DNA here is from genome assembly GCA_029216955.1 of Iris pallida. Classification (NCBI taxonomy): domain Eukaryota; kingdom Viridiplantae; phylum Streptophyta; class Magnoliopsida; order Asparagales; family Iridaceae; genus Iris; species Iris pallida. Next base: position 6,803,089 of record JANAVB010037619.1, read on the forward strand.
TTTTTTGAACGACTATCATTTTGTTGTTTGTAATAGTTTATCATTGTTTGTGTATGTATTACTTTTTTCCAACGATGTATACCTTGGCCTTCCTTTTTAAAAAAAAAAAAATAAAATTAAATGGTTTGTAGAAGAAGAAAAATATATATATCAAGTATCATGGGTCCTTGTTAGCAATTCGGAGAATGGAAAAAAATTGGGACGTCAAAAATACGAATATAAATGAGTTCAGTACAAATGAGATACGTTCAATAATTTGGTCAAATATTCCAAAAAAATAAAAATATTGAGCATAGAAAGTTCACATTCTTGAATATGTCATCAAATTTGGTTAATTAAACAGGTTTCCATCACGTTTTTGTGTCAAATTTTCTAATAATTTATACGGGATACGTTTAAAATCTTGCATGCTTAAAATTTACGGTTCTAAATATGTTAAAAGTATGAAAGTATTATATATTTCTGACCGATATGTTAATTTCTTGTATGCTTGACATAACCTCTACTGTTGAAATGTCAATGTAAATTTGTTGAATGTCAATGTCAATGTCAATTTAAATTTGTTGACATGACCTGTACTGTTTGAAATGTCAATATAAATTTGTTGAAATGTCAATATAAATATGTTAATTTGGTGCTTAATTATGTTAACTTTTTGTATGCTAACACATGAACCACTCAAGCTGGGTATAAATATGTCGCGCTCTCTCCCATCATCGACGTCGTGCAAGAAACCAGCTACCACAATTCCATGAGCAATCCCACCAGCCTCCTCTGCGAACAGAGCAAAGCACGAGGAAGAAGTCCACCAGAGAGTATACCAGCAATGCCGCGACCTCGTGTCGAGCCTCCCGGTCGTCGAGGGGTGCTCCTTTCCGGAACTCTGCTTCCACAGCGGCTTCTTTCAAGCAAGAACCGCCATGGTTGGCTCCATGTTGGTCCAGAAACTGTTCGAGGCCAGACCTACTGACATCATCATGGCCACCTTGCCCAAGTCCGGAACAACATGGCTCAAGGCTCTACTCTTCGCGACCGTCAACCGCAATTCTTCTCCCTCCTCTACCGGCAACTTGGCCACACTCAACCCCCACCAGTGTGTTCCTTACCTTGAATTCGAGTTGTATGGAGGAAGTAGAGTCCCGGACATGGACTCGATACCCTCCCCGAGGCTTCTGGCCACACATATCCCGTTCCATTTCCTACCCAACTCCGTTGTCGACTCCGGATGTCGAGTCGTCTACCTATGCCGTAATCCCAAGGACAACTTCGTGTCCATGTGGCACTTCATCAATAAATTCAGAAAGAAGGATGGCCGGGAGGCTCTGCCTCTCGAGGTCAGCTTCGACCGGTTCTGCCAAGGGCGTTCCCAGTCCGGACCTTTCTGGGATCACATGTTAGGCTACTGGAAGGCAAGCCTCCAAGTAGGAGGCTGCAATGTCCTGTTCATGCGATACGAGGAGTTGTTGAAAGATCCTGCGGCGGAGCTGAGGAGTCTTGCGGAGTTCGTGGGGTGTCCCTTCACGCAGGAGGAGCAGGCGAACGGGGTGGTGGAGGACATCGTAGGGACGTGCGGGTTCAAGAAGCTGAGCAACTTGGAGGTGAACAAGGTCGGGAAACAAAGCGTGTATCGTAGTACAATAACGGTCGACAATGACATTTTTTTCAGGCGAGGTGTGGTCGGAGACTGGATGAACCATCTAACACCCGACATGGCCCAACGTATCGACAAGATTATTGAGAGTGTTGATATATATATATATAGTGTTATTGGGCTTTAGTCCCACATTGGCTAGAATGATAGGAGAGGAGGCTAGCCTCTCCTATATATATGTTGTTACTCCATTCAATAAAATCACTTCAAGTCTCAACATGGTATCAAAGCCTAAAATTGCTTAGCATACCGTTAGAGACCCCTCCTCCACACAAACCCTAACCCTACTTCAGATCGATGGAGGGTAGTTCTAACTTTGGCGGTGCTCGTGTCGTGCTTTCACCAGCCGACACCTTTATCAACTTCAGCAATGTCGCCACATCGTCAGCATCCAGCTTCTTGAGAATCTCCTCCATCGATGCTTCTTCTCGATCACTTCACACTTGCTCCACGACTCACGCTCGTCCTTGCCGTCCTCTCCTAAATCCGAATATGTCTGATTTCATCGGATCTAGGGATTATAGGCATCTCCTTGAGATTGATCTCAAGAACGAGCGTGAATCTTGTACCCGCAATAGCGGTACAATGAATCCTGCAGCCGTAAAAACGGTACAGAAACGAGCGTGAATCTTGTACCCGCAATAGCGGTACAATGAATCCTGCAGCCGTAAAAACGGCAGCAGCAGCAGCAGTTGCAGCCGCAACAGCGGCACAGCAACGGCAGCAGCGCGGCAGCGGCGGCGGCGGCGCGGCAGCTGCAGCAGCAGTGGGGCGGCGCTGCGGCGGCGGCGGCACGGCAGCAGCTGCAGCGGCAGCGGGCGGCAGCAGCTGCAGCGGCAGCGGGCGGCAGCGGCGGCGTAGAAGGGGGATTCTTGACAGGCGAGAAGACAGAGCCGGACGAGGGCTCGACAGGACGCGACGAGTGGAAATCCACTCATATGGTGATTTATATCTGGCTTCTCAACTCCTTAGTCCAGTCTATTGCTTCCACAGTAGATGGCATTGAGATGGTGAAAGACGTATGGGAGAAATTGAGAAGAACCTATGATGGCATAGGTAACAATCTACGGATCTTCCAGATAAAAGGGGAGATCGACGACACCGTACAAGGCGAGAAGACGGTGCAGGAGTACGCTACGGAGTTGGAACGCCTCTGGCTGGATTATGATCACCATTCCAAACGGGCAAGCTGCGGGGACCCAAAGTGCAAGGAGAGACAGGTGTGTCTGCAGGAGAGGACGATGAAATTCCTTAAGGGACTGACTGCAGCATTCACACAGAGAACAGCCTTACTCCTCGCCCAGCCAGCGATCCCTAGTCTCGAGGAGGCTATCTCAGCCATGATTCAGGAGGAGACGCGGATCAGATTACAGACAGGGACAGGCGCATCATCGACAGGTGCTTTACCCGAAGTGAAGTCAGCACTAGCAGCTACCGGTTCGGGGGATACAGGATCCAAGGGAGAGCTATGGCAACAGAATCGACAGTGCTACAACTGTGGGGAGATGGGCCACCATCGATATGCTTGTACCAAACCACCTAAGGAGGGAGACTCAGGTGGTGGACGTGGACGAGGATATGCTGGACGTGGACGTGGTCGAGGAGGCCGACGAGGCGGTCGAGGAGGCTATCGGGCAAACCTGCTGGTGGCAGATGGGAATGGAGGAGCTGGCGGCGCCTTTACTGAGGAGGATCAGGCGCTACTGGATCTGCTGGAGAGAAAGCAAAAAGCGTCAATCGAAGGAGACAGGAGGAGCGTAGCAGAGGAGGCATCCACTCCATTCTTCAACGCCGCTATGTATGCCCATCCATCAGAAGGTACTGACGAGTCTCACGCTCTTGCATCTATGTCTTCCCTTAAAATGTCAGACTGGATTATCGACTCAGGAGCATCTCGGCATGTGACCGGAAATGCTAGTAAGTTTTCCTCGTACACTCACCTAGCATCGACAGACACCATTCAGACTGTGGATGGTACTTTCCAACCAGTGGTCGGTAAGGGTACTGTTAATTGTACGGGTTCAGTAAGGTTATCCAATGTTTTGCATGCTCCATCCTTCCCAGTCAGTCTCTTGTCTATTAGTTCTATAATTCTCCAACTAAAATGCATTGTTTCTTTTGATATTCCTAAGGTGATCTTCCAGGAGAAAGGGACGGGACGAAGACTTGGGACTGGCACTTGGCATGATGGACTGTGGTACCTAGATCAAGACGGACTGGACTCAGCATTGGTGTCTATGGCAGAGAAGGCTGGAATGGAGGAGCTGCAGCAGAAGACTGAAGACACTTTGATACTTCATCATAGGAGGATGGGGCATTCTTCCTTTGATACTCTAAATAAGTTGTATCCAGATATGTATGCAAAATCAAATAAAAGGAAATTAGTATGTGATGCATGTGAGTTAGGAAAACTTACTAGGAGTTCATATGTTGGAAATGGTCATAAGAGTTCTTCAGTCTTTGAGGTAGTTCATTCTGATGTTTGGGGCCCATGTGCTACTAACACTATGAATGGGTATAAGTATTTTGTTTCGTTTATCGATTGTGCATCTCGTGTCACCTGGCTGTATTTGATGAAGAACAAAAGTGATGTATTTGCTTGTTTTCGGGACTTTCATAAATATGTCCAGACTCAGTATAATGCAGTGGTGAAGATACTGAGATCTGACAATGGGACGGAGTATACCAATAGGACACTTGCAGAGTACTTGTCAGCACATGGAATACAGCATCAGACCTCTTGTGCATATACACCAGCACAAAATGGAGTAGCAGAAAGGAAGAACCGACATCTTCTGGAGACCGCAAGAAGTATGATGATCGACATGAATGTCCCACAACACCTATGGGGATATGCGGTGTTGACAGCAGCTCAACTTATAAACAGGATGCCTTCAAAAGTCCTGGGATGGAAGTCTCCATGTGAAGTATTACAAGGTAATAATAGTGGAATACTTCCACTAAAGGTGTTTGGATGTGTGTGTTTTGTGAAGGACAACAGACCATTCGTTGGAAAACTTGACCCTAGAGCAGTCAAGTGCATCTTCGTGGGCTACTCAGCAACTCAGAAGGGGTATGTATGCTGGAGTCCAGTAGAGAAGAAGAAATTTGTTAGTATGGACGTCCACTTCCGGGAGCATGAGCCATATTACCGCCAGGATGGAACTTCGTATAACACGCCTCATACTACAAGTATAAGGCGAGAGGGGGAGATAGAGAACTTGGAGAACCTGGTGGTAACCGATTTAGAAGTTTGGCATAGAGACACGGTTGAGGAGGAACATGAAGGTGAAGCGGAACAGAGGGAGGAGACGAGAAGTGTTACACCTACGGCTCAGGGGGAGTTACTGACCTACAACAGGAGAAACAACAAGCAGACTACAGGACCAGTACCTACAGTGTCAGTGCCAAGTCCCTTGCCTGCGCCTGTCCCAACTCCTGAGACACCTATACCACCATCCTCCTCATCTACACCACCATCCTCCTCATCTACACCACCACCCTCCTCAGGTGATATCGTTCCTCCCATACCACTACCTACACGAAGGACTACTCGCAGCAATGCGGGAAATCCTCCGGACAGATATGGTTGGGATCTTGCTAAGTTTGTTTCTTATGATCATATATCTTCTTCTCATGGAGCATTTATAGCATCTTTAGATAGTATTACTGTACCTAACAATTGGCAGGTTGCCAAGAACGATCCAAAGTGGAAAGCGGCAATGCACGAGGAGTTGGGAGCTCTTGAGAAGAACCACACTTGGGAGCTGGTGAGACTGCCAGAAGGGAAAAGAGCAGTTGGATGTAAATGGGTTTTTACTGTGAAACAGAACCCAGATGGACAGGTTGAGCGCTATAAAGCTCGACTGGTGGCAAAAGGATACAGTCAGACGTACGGCATCGACTATGACGAGACCTTTGCACCAGTGGCGAAGATGAGCACTGTCAGGACCTTGATCTCCCTGGCAGCCAATGGAGGGTGGAAGCTACACCAACTGGATGTGAAGAATGCATTTCTTCATGGAGATCTAGTAGAGGAGGTGTACATGGAGATACCACCAGGATTCGGCACAAAACAGACAGAAGGCAAGGTCTGCAGACTGAAGAAGTCTCTCTATGGACTGAAGCAGTCTCCTCGGGCATGGTTTGACAGGTTCAGGAGAGCAATGATAGGGATGGGATATCAGCAGATCAATGCTGATCACACTGTCTTCTTCAGACGGAGTGGAGGCCATATCACCATGCTTGCAGTATATGTAGATGATATGATTATCACAGGCAATGATGAGCAGGAGATCGCCCAACTCAAAGTAAAACTTGGCAAGGAGTTCGAGGTGAAAGATCTTGGCCCCCTTCGATACTTCCTTGGGATTGAGATTGCTCGAGATAATGAGGGAATCGTTCTTTCTCAAAGGAAGTACGCACTAGACCTGCTTACGGAAACAGGGATGATGGGATGTAAACCAGCTACGACACCGATAGACCAGAAGTTTAAACTGGATGCTGAAGCTGGAGAACCAGTTGGCCGGGATAGATATCAGAGATTGGTGGGCAAGTTAATCTACTTAAGCCACACTCGACCTGATATCAGCTTTGCGGTAAGTGTAGTAAGCCGCTACATGCATGACCCCCGGAAGGGTCACATGGACGCAGTGTACCAGATTCTGAGGTACTTGAAGGGAGCCCCCGGGAAGGGACTGATCTTTAGAAGAAATAATCATGTAGGCATTGAGGGCTATTGTGATTCTGACTGGGCTAGCTGTGCTGACGACAGGAGATCCACATCGGGATACTGCATATTTGTAGGAGGCAACTTGGTCTCTTGGAGGAGTAAGAAGCAGTCAGTAGTGGCCAGATCAACAGCTGAAGCAGAGTATAGAGCGATGGCCTTGGGAGTCACAGAACTATTGTGGTTGAAGAATATGCTGACGGAGCTAAAGCTGGACCAGGGAACAAAGATGAAGCTATGGTGTGACAACCAGTCAGCTATTAATATTGCCAACAATCCAGTGCAGCATGACAGGACCAAACATATTGAGATTGACAGATTCTTCATCAAAGAGAAACTGGATAAAGGAGAACTAGAGCTGGGCTATGTTCCAACCAAAGATCAGGTAGCAGACGGACTGACAAAGGGGCTTAGTTCTATTAACATGATGAGAGGATGTGACAAGATGGGCTTAGTGAATATCTTTCGCCCATCTTGAGGGGGAGTGTTGATATATATATATAGTGTTATTGGGCTTTAGTCCCACATTGGCTAGAATGATAGGAGAGGAGGCTAGCCTCTCCTATATATATGTTGTTACTCCATTCAATAAAATCACTTCAAGTCTCAACAGAGAGCAAATTTGAAGGTTCCGGCCTAGCGCCTTGACGTAGAGGATCGGCCTACCGACCAGTCCAGCTTGTTGTCTGGGTTCCGTTTCTGCTGCATTTGCTTTTTTTTTTTTTTGGGTGTGTTTTGTTTACTACAACGTAATTGTAATCGGAGTTTGTAATGTAAAGTTTGCAATACAATACAATAATAATTACATTATCACGTTTAGTTGGAACATGTAATCAAAATCATGTACTATTGTAATATCAATTATATTCAAATGTTTGGTTTAGTATGAAATGTAATCGAATAATACTTGTTATTTGTATCATTGTCACAAATATACCTTTGATATTTTTATTTTCTGTTTTGGCCATCATTAGCATCTATAGATCTCAGTCGTTAAGCGTTCCACAATGAGGATGTTCCATCCTATAACAAATCTCCCACAATATAAATGGAGAAGAGGTGAGGAAGAGAGTTTTGGAGATAAGTTATGTGAATGAGGAAATTATGGTTCTCAGTAGCAAAGCAACTAATATAAATATTCATAGGCATATGGTAATCCTAATGATTGTGCTGACTTATCGACATATATCCATATTGGATTCGGCCTATGTAGTTAACTAATTCATCTAGCTATGTAATGCATGTTGGAGTCCAGTCTGGAATAGGAGTAGCTATTTTAGGTAGACCAGGATTCCTATTTTATTTCTATTTAGGAAATCCGATTATGACCTATAATAGGATTTTATCATCTTATATACATGGGTTGAGGGTGGAGGCACAAAGAATATAGCACAAAAGGTAGAGATTCGGGGTGCTCGTCCACATAAAATCTAAGAAAAATTTCGTGCTTTGCTCTTAGGGCTCATCATCCAAGACATAAAGAAGAGGAGATCTGATCGAGGAGTCGTCGTCTTCGTTCAGGAAAATTGCTAAGGGATTTTGGTGGGTTATATTGACATTTCAACATTGATCTTTGTCAATCTTGTTGTTTCACCTGAGTTATATAGAATGGTATTTGTCCATGTGACCTAGTGATCATCTCCATGTGTTGTAAGAGCTGTGCTTGGTCTTCGTTAGGTTGGTTGGTTAGCTCAAGTCGATTGGCAATGCTTCCGCGCGCCCAAGAAGTGGTATCAAAGCTTTTGATTTGGGCCTGATAATCTGATATCAACAAGTAGTATCAAAGTATTTAATAAAAAAATAATCTCCATTATTCATTCTAAACTTTTAACATCCACACACGCACGCACACATAGAGGGACTTATTAAGTGTTGAAGGAGACAATTCCAAAGGAGAGAAAAAGGAGGTGAAGAATATAGCACAAAAGTAGAGATCCACAGAAAATCTAAGAGAAATTTCGTGCTTTGGTCTTAAGGCTCGTCATCCAAGACATAAAGAAGAGGAGATCTGATCGAGAAGTCATCGTCTTCGTTCAGGAAAAGGGGATTTTTGTGGGTTATTTCAATTGTAATCTCTTTCTTTTATTCTTGAGTTTGTGAAGGGGTTAAACATTGTTGAGAACTAATAAGGGATTTAGTCCCACATTGGAAAATGTAATATGAAGAGGAGCTAGACTCCCTATAAGTAGTGGAGTAGCCAATCAATAAAATCACACAACAATTATTCTCTACATGGTATCAAAGCCATAACCACAAAAAAAATACCCCTTCCCCAACCCAGCAAACCCCCCTGCCGCCGACGACCCCCTCCCTGCCCCTCCCCCCGACGCCCCCCTGCTGCTGTTCCCCCCCCCCCCCGCTGCCCCGACGCCCCCCCCCCCCCCCGGTCGACCCCCTGCTGCCGACAACCCCCCTCCCTGCCCCCCCTCTTCCAACCAATCTGCTGCCCCCCCCCTTTTTCGAAAAAAAAACAACCCTAATTTGCATGAGAGTTATGTGGACGGTTATTCGAAGACGGATGGACGTCAAATGCTTTATTTGCACCATCTGTTCCTAGATTACGCCCTCCCGAATTATAAATACTTTATTTGTTTTCCGTTCTCGATCTGCAAATTTGGATCTACATGCGCACGCCGGTGTTGGCCACGTTAACCGCACATTCGTAAGGTCTCTGTTGAAGACTTTACATAAAGACGACGACGACGAAGCCGACGAAGACGACGACGACGACGAAGCCGACGAAGACGACGAAGACGACGACGACGACGACGAAGCCGACAAAGACGACGACGACGACGAATCACAGTTGAAGATGCCATGGATTCGATCAGTAGTCAACTGACTGCAGAAGAGATGAAGGCCTTGGTTGATGATATTTTATCAAAGAGATTAACCGAGGCAACCCCACGTGTGATCCATACTAATGTGGATCCGTCACCCTACAAAATGGGGAAGCTGGACAAGCTGGAGACGAAGTTGGAGGGCACGTCCAACTACTTGAAATGGTCACGGCAGGCCATGCGGACGCTGAAGGGATGAGGCTTGGTTGGCTACGTCAATGGCCAAACCAAGGCGCCAGATGATCCCTCCTCAAAGGAGTTTGCTATTTGGAAAATTGTCAACAATATTGTGGCTGGATGGTTGACAACCTCCTTGACCGACCAGGTGTCGGGCAATGTCGAGGCGATGGAGGCTGCTGCTGATATATGGCGAACTTTGAAGGATATGTACTCCGGCTCAGGCAATCCTATGCGAGTCTTCCAACTACAGGATAAACTTGATAGGGTAGCCCAGGACAACCGTACCATCTCTGAGTATACAGCACTGTTGAAGAAGTACTGGCCTGATCTGGATCACTATGATCCTCTTGGGATGGAAGATGCACAAGTCGAACCAGCATTTGCAAAATATTTTCAAAAGTTCTTGGATTATATTTCACGATAACGGAAAGTTCTTGAAGGGTCCTAACCCTGTGTTTGAGAATAGAAGGAATGTCCTCCTCGCACAGCCCATGCTTCCAACCTTAGAAGAAGCCATAGCTGCTATGGCACAAGAGAAGGCTCGATTGAAGTTGATATCCAACAAAGGCTATTTCCAGGGGAGCAAGCCGCTGTTGACAAGTCTGCCCTTGTCGCCTTCAATCAGCCTCCCTCTGTGGCCAGTATTTGCCACAACTGGGGTGACTCGGGGCGTTACATCAGATTTTGTCCAAAATCCCTGTAAAGTTCGTCGAGTGATCGTGGACGGGGCTACGAAGGACGTCGAGGTGGTAGAGGCGGTTATGCTGGTAGAAGGGGAAGTTATTCTGGAGAGCACAAAGCTAATCTGGCGGAGGAAGGGAGAGAAAATCACCTGGCTGAGTTAACCCCTCTTGAGAAGGAGTTCCTCGCGAAGTTACGCAGCACGAAGCTGGGTTCGGACGGCAGTCATGGGGCATCCTCTACCTCGGAAGATCACATCACTTGCTTTGCCCAAACCAGCACAAGTATTCCTGCGCGTGCTCTTGCAGCAGTTGATCACCAACCAGGTTGGATTATGGACTCTGGAGCATCTCGCCATGTCACGGGGTCCCGCGGTGAGTTCCAAGACTATACTCACCTACCGACGCCGGAGAGCATTCAGACTGCTGATGGTAACTCCAGCCCTGTAATGGTTAAAGGCACTGTCGCAAGCACCCCCTCTCTGACTCTCACCAATGTCTTACATGCTCCGTCTTTTCCTGTCAATCTTCTTTCTATTAGTGCCATTATTCTCGATCTTAACTGTACTGTTTCCTTTGACATTCCTACGGTGACTTTTCAGGAGAATGTGACAGGACAACGACTAGGGACTGGCACATGGCATAAGGGGCTGTGGTACTTAGACAGGACTGGACTGGACAAAGCATTGGCATCTCTGGTAGCAGACACACCACCAGAAGATTCATGGCGCAGTATAAAAGATAAATTGCTACTCCACCACCAGCGTGTCAGTCACTCTTCTTTTAAAATTATTAGTTGAATGTATTTGTCCTTATACCAAAGGGAAATAAAGAGAAGTTATTTTGTAATGCATGTGAGTTGGGTAAACATACCATAAGTACGTATGTGAGTTCAGGAAGTAGAAGTTCAGCTGCATTTGATATGATACATTCGGACGTATGAGGCCCTTGTCCTACAACTGGTATTACCGGTTTTCGATGGTTCGTCACTTTTATTGATTGTTATACTCGCGTAACATGGGTCTACCTTATGAAGAATAAAAGTGACGTCTTTGAGGCGTTTCGAGACTTTCATCTCCGGTTGAAATACAATATGGCACTAAAATTAAGTGCTTACGGTCTGACAATGGGACGGAGTATACAAATAAGAAGGTTGCTGAGTACTTATCCACTCATGGAATACTACACCAAACTTCATGTGCCTATACACCGGCACAAAATGGTGTTGCCGAACGGAAGAACAGACACCTACTGGAGGTCGCACGGACGATGATGTTGGCTATGAATATCCCGAAACACTTATGGGGGCAGGCGGTGTTAACGGTCTCTTATCTCATCAACAGAATGCCATCTCAGGTATTGGACTGGAAGACACCATTGGAAATGCTTACTGGTGCAACCATGTACACTGTTCTACCGAAAGTATTTGGGTGTGTATGGTTTGTCCAAGATAATAGGCCAGGAGTTGGCAAACTGGATCCTAGAGCGGGTAAATGTGTCTTTGTTGGCTACACGGCAACTCAGAAGGGATACGCATGTTGGAGTCTGGTTGAGCGGAAGATGTTTGTAAGCATGGACGTTACATTCAGAGAACTGGAACCATATTATAGTTCGGATGACAGTTCAGCGTTTGGTGACACACCTAACACAGAGGGTGTTTGATGTGAGGGAGAGAAAATAAGCCCATTTGTGGTGGTCGGATCGGTCCCATGTCCGGTCGTGGAAAACTGGACGAAAGGGGGAGAAAGCAGTGACTCCGATACAGAAGATGAAGAAGATACATATGATAAACAGGGGGAGCCGCGGACAATGGAAAATGAGCTCCAAGTCTACAGAAAGAGACAGCAGAAGTCCAGTACTGTGCCTGTACCGTGCCATGTGCCTACTGTACCAAGTCCCTCGTATACTCCTGCTCCAACTCTTGAAGATATTGCCCCCGCACTGAATCAATCTGATTCTGATGCGGATCTCTCTGACTCTGATGGTATGATCTCTCCACCACCTATTGCACCCTTAAGGAGATCTTCTCGCATCAATGCGGGTAAGGCTCCTAGTCGTTTTGATGATTATGAACATGCCAACTACCTGTCTTATTCTAACATTTTTTTGAATTATCGAGCCTTTATTGCATTATTAGACTCTACTTCGTTGCCAAAGTGTTGGCAGGAAGCAAAGAAAGATCTAAGGTGGAAAGCTGTAATGATGGAAGAACTTGGAGCACTGGAAAAAAATAAGACGTGGGAGATGGTTCCATTACCCAGACGGAAGAAAACTGTGGGATGCAAATGGGTGTACACATAGTTGATAGAGTACCCCTGATTCTTTATATGCTTTTCATACCATAGTGGCATGTATATTATGTATCTTGTTGCATCCCGCTGAGGCTAGACACGAGGTCGCAGAATTGCTGGTATACTCTATGGTGGCCTTCTTCCTCGTGCTTTTGCTCTGTTTACAGAGGAGCCAGGTGGGATTGCTCCAAGGAAGAGTGGAAGCTGGTTTCTTGCACGATGTCGATAATGGAAGAGATAGCAACAAATTTATATTAACATTTCCATAGTATAGGTTGAGTGGTTCATGTGTCAAGCATACATCATATCCACATAAACACGAATTCCTATTATTTTCGATAATAATTTTTTTCTCGAAATCCAATGGAATGTTACGTAACCCATTATAGGCACGTTGGTCCACAGTTTTTTCAACGAAATTTTTCATTCAGAGCATAAATGTTTTGTTAATTTGCGGTAAAAGCACAAAGTTTCCAGAAATTATAACGAAAGCACAAGGACGCTCTTCCAATAGGCTTTTTTAGTAAATAATTAAAAACATAAATTTATGATGTCTTTCGGATATACGTTTCCGTTGTTTAAACAAATTTTTACAAGTTTTTACTTAACGTCATTACAACAACGAAAAAAAGAGTAAAACGCCCTTTGGAATGACATTTCTCTAAGAGAAAATGTCCTTCCGTTGGGCGTCTTCTACTGACGTAGATGTGTTGTAGAAGAGACGTGGCTTTGGATAACAAGAATCGAAGGGGGAGCCGATTTGCTTGTGCAGTAGCCTTTGACTTATGTTGGGGGGAGGGGGTTGGACAGGAGCAAAGCGCTGGCGCTCGAGAGGGAGTTGTTAATGGTGTCGGCACCGAAGAGCAAGTAGGTAGGGATGAGAGGAGGGAGGGTGTAGTCCATGAGGCAGTAGGAAAAGGCATTCCTGTAGGTCTTTCTGGCCTATGAGGAGAAGGAGATGGTCCCTCGGCTGAGGTCGAGGACGTTGTGCGCAGAGCTGTTGCAGCAACGGAGAGCCTAGGCGGAGGCTGCCAAGGTACTGGCCGGCGCCGAAGGAGACGACGGAGACAATGGGTGCGAAGAGGGAGGTGGGAGGCGAGGAAGAGATGCGGAGGGAGTTGTTGGCGAGGGTCTGTTGGAGTGTGGGTAAGGGGAGGGAGGGGAGGAGGGGGAGTTATAGGTAGTTTGGAGAAGAAGAAGAAAATGGGATGGAGAAGAAGAAGAGAATGAGTCGTTACCATCAGCAGAAAGTGTCCAACGGGAGGACGTTTTCTCTTAGAGAAACGCCCTTTCAAAGGACGTTTTACTTTATTTATTTATTATTTTCGTTTCTTGGTGTAACAGCGTTAAGTAAAAATTTACAAAAAAAATGTTTAAATAACGAAAACGCCTATCCGAAAGGCAACAAAGATTTTTTTTTAATTTCTTTAGTAAATAACGCCATTTTCTTACAATTTTTGGAAACTTTGTGCTTTCACCGCAAATTTACGAAAATTTTATGCTCTGAATGAAAATTTTCGTACTTTCAAAGACAATTTGAAGGATTCCCGATGCTCTCTTAATTATAGACAATATAATTGACTTTTTTTTCTTCCATAAATTATTTAACTTTATTTAAAAATATGAAGAACGACAAACAACTAAAAAGGTAGTCGTTCAAAAAATAAATACAAACTACGATAAAAATTACAATTACAATAACGAAAAAGGAATGGTCGTTAAAAAATTTAAAGAACTAAAATATAATTTTAATCTTTATCATCAACAGACCTATTTTCAATCTTCCTATGAATTTCATATTCATATATGGATAATGAAGAGAAGAAGCTCCTTGATATTAAAAAGAAAAAAGAAAGAAAAAGAAGGCTATGCTTCGTCCTTTCAATTGTGTACATCAAGACATTGCTTAATCAAATATTTTTACTTAGAATTACAATCTCATCGCTTGAATCATCACCCCCAAACATAAAGATGCATACATATAAGTTACGTGGACTAAATTGACGTGGGTGGTGTAGCCACTTGCAAAAGGCACGATGGAGACCAAGTTACTGCCTCAATTTTCTCATTCTCCACCTTTCTCGTAGACAAGTAATTGAACCAAACGCCACGGCATCGACAGTAATACGATGTCTAGACCTCAATATGAATTATGACAACAATAACTAAGCTATCTAAGACAATATGACATATTAACAAAAATAATGGAATCCAAGATAGAGAAGAACTAGAAAGCATATGAAGAAATATATACTCTTTAGATTTTAAGATATCAAAAGAAGGAACAAGACCACAAGCCTCAAAGTGAATCATGAAGCATGCATCAATCGAAAAGAGTCGCATAATTAGTTGAAAATATTATATATTCAGTCAGAATTGAAGCAAGTACATAATACTAAACAAGAACTACAACACATAATCTATATGAACGTGTAAAACATGAATAGATCATCATGTATAAAAAAATCGTGTACAGAATCTATGAATAGAGCAAGTAATAAGACTAACAATATGTAATAGGACTATCATGAGTGGGGTGGTACTAGATAATTTCAGGATAACAATGCAATAAGAATGAAGAAACTAGACATACTACCTAAGTGCTCAAAAAAGGGTGTAGGAATCAACACTTTACATGTGGACGAGTTGGGATAACTTGAGAATGAATATGCAAATCGTACTCACATAATCATGAGTATGTAACTAGATCGTAGTCTATGTGGATAGTGAATACTTTTCTCCAGAACCCGCACTAATAAATCAGAAGATATACTGATACACGAGATTCAAAATTCATGAGTTTCGAGATAAATAAAAGAAACAAGGTAACCATGATTAAGTAGTGACATTACATGAGATATCTCACTCACATGTATAGAATAAGCATCATGTAAATAGGATAACGGTGATAGGATAATATGACAAAATAACTAATCAAGGCATCACATGATAATATTAAAATCAAACTATAACTGTTAAGTACAGGTAATTGTTGTTTACTTGTTTTTACCGTGATTGAATGATGGAAGCTGAATCATAAGACAAGCTTACCCACAAGCTTACTATCCACAATTGAGGCGCATTTGATTCAGAGGCAATCTGCATAGCTATAAATATTATCTATTTTCTTGCATATATATATATATACCCTTTGGGTCTATAAGATTTACTTTACAATTATGTTACAATGATGGTCCTGGCCAGACGCACTGTCTAACATTAGAAGTCTAGATTTAGCAATAATGATACTGTTATGCTCCAGTCCCTAAATATGCAGGATCGATCAACGTGACTGAGCCAGCTAATACCTCTATCAGAATGATGCAACACTACTCGTTCTACCAAAGTGTACATGTATACAAGTGAACTCCACTCCACTAATTATATGTATAATAGTCAAGTAGACTAATCTCATCCATAAAGAAGCAAGAACAACATCACAAAGCTGAAATATAAAGACTTGATGTAAACCCCATGTCATGTACTATTGAATTTTTACAATTATAGTTATTATTGAAAGCAACACTTGTTAAATAAACTTATAATTAAAAATCAATTAGAAATTGATTGATACGATCAACAACACAAATATGTGCCACTACCTAGTACCAAAATGTCGCTACCTATTATTGTAACGTTGTTGAACATCGCTACAAAGTATTAAAATATCGCTACATGGAAAGTTAGTGACATACCACTATGTCTGTCACGACCCGCACCCACTGTGAGGGTACGAGAACGTAACAACGCCCAGCCTACGCCGCAGTGTCGGCGGTAGAACGCTGTCCTAGGTCACAACATCTAACAATATATATATCTAAACAGTTTATACTCCCCGAATGGGGGTGACATAGCAATAAAACTCAATCACAACTAAGGAAGAGATAGCACGATATGAAATAGAACTCAAGGAAATAAATAGATAAAAAGTAGTCTAAGATAATCCCATCAATATCCAGCAGTACAAGGTCTCAGATACAGAATAAAAGAATATATACAACTCAGAGTAAGTCTAGCTAAACATGTCTCATGACTACAAGGAAGATAAGCCTACTAATCTAAACTAGGCAATCGGGGTGATATCCTCAGCTAGAGCTGGGTCCTCCTGAGGGTCCAGCTCGCAGGTGTCATCTAAGGCTGCCTCGTAGTAAGTGTCCAGGCAAGCCTCCTCCTCGTCCTCTGTAATATTTTCAACAGGTCCAGTCAGTACAGGAGCGAGTACAGTACATCTCAACAGTTCATAGCAGGTTAGAAGATATAATCATACAGTAAAGTAAGATACAAGTACTGAAAGAAGTGCAGTATCTAACAGAGAGAGAAAGCTGTAATAAAAATATCTACTATAAATAGAGAACAATCATGTGACTAGTGAGTCAGAGTACAACATAGACATGTAAATGGCATAGGAGATTCTGATGCTACACTACGGAAGAGATTCTGATGCTACACTACTTGGGTAGTATTCACATGTCTACTTCTACTCCCCCGTACCCCCAATCAATACACAAGGATCCAAACAGGTTATGTTATGATTCTATGTAATAGCCCCGAAGGGTGGTACATAGTAGTCCCAAAAATGGGGATTCTAGGAGATTCTAGGATACCCAGTAAATGGGATAAGAGATTCTAGGAGACTCTGTGATCATAAGGGTATATGTCACAAGTAATCAAAGAACCGAAGAAGCATATGGTACGCTATGTAAGTAAAACGCACAGAACGTAGAGTACCCGATGCTCCCTAAGGATAACATCTCAAGAAGGGATCCATATAGTACCAATCCGTGTGACCATCGTGACAGTACAAGTAAAGTAATCTACTGCAGAAAATAATTCTAAGCAGGATATAAAATAATCAGAGAATGTACTCGCCTGTATCTGAGTTTCTGAAGTAAATGTATTGTCCGAGGAGAGGTGTCTGGCTCCTAATCAGAACAGCACAAGTCACAACAAGTCTAAAATGATATAATGAAGTCCTACTATGCATTCTACATGATTCTAGGTCAATCTAGGTCAAAGTCAACTCTTGGTCAACTCTGGCCAACCCTAGAAGTCAAACTAGGTCAACCAAGTCAAATTTAGGTCAAACTGGTCTACACTAGACTACATTAGTCTGTATTTGGTCACTATGGTCTAAACAAGGCTATACTAGCCTACCTTAGCCTAATCAAGCCTAGTTTAGCACTCCTACACATACACAATGTCAATCTAGCATCACACTTACACAATTTGATATTCCTATACATTATTTATTCACAATACACTATTAACTTATATAGGCAACACAACTTTACATTATATATAGATACATACATTGAGTTAACATAATATATACCTAGGCTAAGTACAACCCCTATAACATTAAGCTAAAACATAGAAACATATATATATATATATATATATATATATATATATATATATATATATATATATATATATATATATATATATATACATATAGCTCACCATGCATATATATATATAGGCAACATTACATATATTATATATGTATACATATTATACATAAACTACTTTTAGAGAAATAGGAAACATACATATATGTATATAGAGAGAGAGAGACAAGACTGTGTGCATGTATGTGAGGGAGGCAAGGTGTCAAGTGACTATGTGAACAGGAAAACAGTACAATGTGGGTGGCTTTGTGTGTGTGTGTGTGTATAGAGTATAGTTGTGTGTGTGCGTGGCAAGATAAAACAGTGTGCAGGAACTTCAAAAAAAATAGTGAAAGAGAGAGTGTAAAGTGTGTGTGTTACATCTAACCTTAATATCAGGGATTTAACAGTGTGCAGGAAGATTAAGTGACAGGGTGTAGCAATGTGTGCAGGAAAATAGGTATGGGTGTTAACAGTGCAATACATTCAATCTAGTCCACAGAAAACCACATGCCAGACAAGGAGAGGAATCCAATCCAGGTTCTAAGATAACCAACATTGCAATAATACAAAGGAAATTTCAGTTTAGACAATAGGAAAACAGTGAGCACCTGTGGTGTGTGTGTGTAATTAAAGACAGCAAAGGAAAGGAAGAATTTCAGTTTACAAACAAATCATTACCCAAAATTCAGTCCAACAATACATTCCCAGGTTTACACACATGAACTCTTAGTTTACAATGAACTCAATTCTATTTTAATTCAACACCCATTGCCAAGTCCCATATCAGTTAATAAGGAAGAAAACATTGAATCAATATAGTGTAAACTCATGTTCTTGTCAAATAAAAAGGGAGGAATGAAAATTAGTTCATAATTATATGCATTCTCAGGTTTGTGTCTGTGAACAATGCATTAGCAGGATATGGGATAAAATCTGGAACAAAGAACAATGGCAAGGACTGATAATAGTAAGCTAACAATGTGTGAACCACAAAACAGTGTCAATGTGTATCCTGAAATTCAGTGAATGGAACCTGGACAGTTAACATTTGAGTGAATTTCAGTTGGCAGTTATTAAGGAACAGTGAGCCACTATAAGCCTAAAAATTCACTTAACCCATATCATTCAAGCCTTCATAAAACACAGGGAACAGTTATACAGTTGGGAATTAACTAGCCTACATTCACAGGTAACAGGAAGTAGGAAATAGTGTAGTATAATATGAAATTAGGAAAACAGTGATTCATTCTCAGTTAAGGGAAGAACAACTCAGGAATTAAGAATTGTATCAATACCATTCAGTTCAAAAAAAGACAGGAAACCAATCTACCATTTTCAACTCAAACCCAATTTTCACACCCAAGTAGTTCATGCATAGACACAACATATTAAGGTCTAAAACCAAGTAATTAACAGCATTTAATTAGCTAAAATGATCACCCAAAATCGATTTGAAAACTGGAAAATAAACAGTGAAGAACACTGTTTCAGAAAAATGGAAAAAATTGAGGATTGAAAAATGAAATTGAGTTAAAACAGTAATACAGTGGTTGGTAAAGTATGAACACATTGTGTACGTGTCATGTGGTGTGTTTGTGTCCACCCAAGTGGACACAAACGTGTCCAATCACATAGAACATGAAAACAGTGCACAATTAGGCCAATCGTCGTGCACGTGTTCACGACTCTCGTGTGCACGACACGACACGACAAAACCCATGAGGTTGTGTCCCAGTGTCAACCTAGACTAGGTCTATCGATTGGACACCCTGAATCGTGTCCAAGTCGCGTGTACGCGACAAGAGACGTGCGTATCACTGGCCAAATTCAGCAGCCACTGAAACAGTGTAGAACCAGTGCACGTGCTCGTACGTGTCCGATACGCCATGTGGGCCCGTGCAACTTGACACACATGGTGGCATACATTGCCCTTTGGTGTGTGTCAAGTCCCACGTGTCGGGACGCGTGTCCGTGTCAGAAATAGGCCCGAGCAGCAGGGCATTCACAGCCCCCGCGCGCGCGTGTGCACGACCGTGTGTACACATGTCCGTGCAGCCTAGACACGACACTGAGACACGATACAAACTACAAAAATGTGTAAGTGAGACCCAAATCTAATTTCCTATTCAAACAAAACCCCCAAAATCGCACGAAATGCCCATTGGGGCATTTCATCAAACACCTAGTATGATACACTGATATGTGTCCAGAATGGACACGAAAGGACACAAAAATTTGGGGATTCCTATTCCTATAGCTAGGTTAGGCCTAGGGGTCCCTAGATGTGGAATAATAACAGAGTTTCATTGAGTATTAAGAAAGTTACCTATGGTTGCAGAATCCTCAAAAAGACCCAATAGAGAATGGTTCTCCAAGCTTTAAAACTCCCTCAAATTGTCCCAAACCTGTGATGTGACTCCACAATCAATAGAGGAACAGTATTTAGAGTGCTATGGAGGAAATCCCAATGAAAATGGACCTATATTGAATGATCTATGAAGAAATGAAGTGTAGGCTTACCTTGTCTTGAGGAAAGAATCATAAACTATTGGAAGGAGGCTCAAATCCCCAAAATGATATTATATAGGAAGGGGGCAAGCCTTAGCTGACCACTAGGTTTAGGTTAGGGTTTCTAGGTGGTATCCTATGGCTAGGAATGAATCAAGGGGTATTGAGTGGTCTAGAACAAAGGGTTGTTTCCTGGTCTTAAACAGACTCACTTAAACTTAACTAACTTGACTTAAACCATAATCCAACCCATATAATTCTCCAAATGGCTAACTAAAATTAGCTATGACCAAACTAGGTTAGGGTTTGATCTAGGTTGGCTAGTCCTATTAGGTTAAGTCACAAAATGACTTGTGAAACCACAAGTCATTTCTCAACCCATTTAATTCTAATTTCTTAAGTCAATTTCTAATGAATCTAAACCCACTAACTTAAGTCATGCTAGGTTAGACTAGAGTCACTTAGCCTAACCAAGTCCAACTAACTAGGGTTAGTTCCTAGGTTTGTCTACAAGGGTCAAGACTAGTCAAAGTCAACCTAATCTAAACAATTCCAAAATAATTCCTAAAAATTCCCATAAATTCAAATAAATTCTAATAAATCAAATAACCCCCAAAATGTCTAAATACCCTAATCATATGGCTAGGCTCTAGGGTAGACAGTTTCTACGGTTCACTAGCAAAACACCTAAAATCTCTAGTCACGAATTTAAATAGTTTAAAAATAATTAAAAATCACTAAAAATTATAATATGAAATAAATATTATTAAATAATAATTATAATTACAAAACTTCAAAATTACCCTCTTCTGGAAAACTAGGTGTTACAATCCTACCCACCTTATAAAAATTTCGTCCTCGAAATTAAGATGGTAGCAGGCCTTCTAGGTTAAACCCCCAGCAATCATAGTCTCAAAATCTATCTTAAATCATATAGTTGAAAAGTGTAACCTATGGGGTTATGGCATACAATATCAGTCTGGGGTCTCTTCTGGTTATACTAACCATGCTACAGTACTAGGCAATCACAAGGTATCAAAACATACAAGCAAGAGATGCATCAAAATTCACAAAAGGAAAACTAAGGTTAGGTCAAAACTCACCTCTAGCTAGGTCTGAGAACCAGAACTCCCTCCTGGAAGCAGGGCCCTGGTTGGGGCAGATCTATCAGGGCAGTGCTGCATCCAGTATGCAGCTGACCCACAGATTAGGCACAATCCTGGTCTCTTTCTACAGTTGCTCCACTTGTGTCCAGACTTCTTACAGTAGGCACAGATAGGCTCTGGCTCAGTTGGCCTCTGCTGGACATGAGACTGGGCTGGGTATGATGATATCGGCTGGATAAATGGGTACTCCTCAAACTCTGGGTAGGACTGGGTACTGCTCTTCGCCCTCTTGGGGCTAGGCTCTCCTCCTAGAAGCACAGAGTCCCTCTGACGTAGCAACCTCTGGATTTTCTCCCTCATGGCCTCCTCATGAACTCTATGTGACTCTAACAACTTTTCTTGGAAAAAAGCAAACACCTGGGCTGCGTCAAGTAGCAAACCTCCGGGTGGTACAACATGGAGTACAGAGGGTAGGGAAGGGCTCTCAGTCTCAGGCAAATCTGCAGCTATCTCCTGAACGATAGGAGATGAAGGAAGACTCTCTGGTGAGGCTACCACCATCTCCTCAATGGCAGGAGGTGCCACCACCCCCTGATCAGATAGAGGGATAACTACCTCTTGAACAGTAGGAGGTGGAGGCACACTCCCAGTAGCTGCAGCTGCTCTCAGGAGACGGGCTCGGGTCATGGGTGTCATACTGAAAGAAAAAGAAAAGAAAAGAAAAAAAATCAATCAATCATCAAGGCTGAAAACTAGTAATATCAACAAAGGAGAACTAGCTACAAGAATCACTATTTAAAGCCAGGCTATACTATCATCCTAAGACAAGGGCCTAATCACAAGTCATCAAATTATTACACTAAGAAAGAACTACATATGCATAAGCTCTATAAAGCTAAAAAGGTCTCTACTCCTAAATTATTTGATGATGGAAACAATTTATAATAACTGGAATGAAGATAGAGATGATATATTTAAGAACCTTTTCAAGATACAATCTGATAATCATATGCGTCTGTCCAAAAATTATGATACTCAGAGTCCTCGCCATACTAGTAAGCAAGGCTGCGATAAACGGTAGAGTCCATAACAGGGGCATGCACCTCTATAATCATGTCGTCTGGAATTCTCGCTATGCCGACTAGTATAGGTGCGAGGAATTCCAAATCTCATAACCAAGATACGTACATCCGAAGTCAGGTCTCTATGTTTCCGCCACGCCAGCTAATATAGCTGCGATAAACTCTAGGTTCCATAACCAAGTAGACGTTTTACCATCCCTGTATTCCCGTCGACATATGTTATCAAAAAATATCGTAACTCAGGCCATAAAAATTCATCTCGATAGGAAAATCAAATCAACAACGATCCAACAAAATCAAATTCAATAATCAAGAAGTGAGAGCAACAAAGCAAGGGAAATGATTCAAATCGAAGTTTAATAAGATTCTCAAGGGTCGTCCCAGAAAAATGATAAATGCGACAAAAATGACAAAAAAACAAAGGTAATTGAAACAGACAAGCCAGTATACTGGCCGATAGAGCAATATTTAATGAAGTTGTAAAGGTATCATCATTCCTGATGAATATTTTCTTATTTATAACAGTTGTGTTTTTGGTGATAGATAAGCAAATTATTTTAAGACTATGGCTTGCTCTATATTGTTGTCAGTTTGCAGCCTATAGAAACCACGATTATATACAACATTGCTAGCCAGGAGTATTTGATATTCAGAAATTAATCTTGATCAAAAGATCGAATCAGTATTCACATCTTCTATCATAATCTTTGTTAAATTTGTTGGGCTAAAATTTTGGTCAATAGTGCAAATTGTCTATTTTGGGACATTTTTGGAACAAATTTAAGAATTGAGAAATAGATAAAATCAAATAAAACAAAGGTAATTGAAACAGACAAGCCAGTATACTGGCCGATAGAGCAATATTTAATTAAGCTGCAACAGTAATTATTTGGTAGAGTAATCACAGTTACATGTCCAGTTGAAAATTTTGTTTTATTGGCTAACTGGTATTCAAATTAAGGAGATATAATACTCGACCTATTGTGGTCCATAAATCCTTTTTTAACACTTATATTGATGCATACATCGTCCGACGTATCTAATTGCAAAAGCGTTTCTCTTACAAGAGAAAAAAAACGTTCCTTTCTGGCGAGTCGGCAATTGCGGTACTAACCTACTCGCTTCTCTTCTCCTTTGTCAAATCAATCAATTTTTGACTTTTGAGTTGCTCAAAATAATAATTTTCTATGGATAGTTATTAGATATATGTTATTGCTCTGATTCTTGTTATATCTCATATATGATATGAATTGTTATCTATACCTCCATGGGGTCATCTCTCTCGATATGATGCAGTATCAACTTTTAGATATATGGGGATCCCCCATCGCTGTGGGGCCGATATCCGATATAAGCAACCTAATCTCATGTTAAAAGGTATTTTTGGTTTGTTTTCCAGAAACAGTAAGTTTGATTTTTCTTTTTAATGTAAAAGGTCATTCGAGGTATATGAGTACATCATTTTTCTGGTGAATGATGGAAGAAGAGTTAAAACAAAAGATGACTTCCACAGGTTGTAGTCTCTATAT
Organism: Iris pallida; assembly: GCA_029216955.1. Classification (NCBI taxonomy): domain Eukaryota; kingdom Viridiplantae; phylum Streptophyta; class Magnoliopsida; order Asparagales; family Iridaceae; genus Iris; species Iris pallida. The sequence goes on from JANAVB010037619.1 coordinate 6,827,078, forward strand.
TATTTTTGCACAAGATTTTGGACCATACAATTCTTATACACAGGTGCAAATTATTATTTGAATTTGATCTTGAGTGCTAGATTTGGAAATTTCACAAGGTTTTTATTCCTATACTATTAGGCCAAACTAAACACCTTTAACTTGGTTTTAGCCATATTTTTCTATATAATCTGGTCTAAAGCAGTTATAACATGTCCCTTCGGTATGGATAGTGTGATGAAATTTTTGATAGATGCTCAAGGATAATGGCCGATATTGATTGTATTGGTTTTGACATGATTATTTCAGTTTTTTTATAACCGTGTGTAGATGAACAACTTGTTTATTTTAAAACAATTATTTCAGTTTTTTTTTTTTTTTTTTGATAGCTTTAGGGTTCTGCTTAGAACGTTGTTTTAGTTTAAAGTGTGTGTAGAAGATTTTTGACCAACTCTATCAATCTTTTGGAGAAGATTTTTTGAAAGTTCTGTTCAGCTTTGCAAAGAAAGGGACTTGCAATTTGTTCAACAGAGAGTGACATTTGAACTGTTGAGAATCATGAGATTCACCTTTGATGAAGATGGTGTAAATATTACCGATCTTGCAAAATAATACTGGAAAGTACATAAATCGATCTCTTGTTGTCGATATGATACCTACAATTACTATTTTTGTTGTTGCCATCTAAATATCTCCTTTGATCGCAGGCTAATGATTGGTGATGATTTTGTCACGCTAAAGAAAGGGTAATATATCAGAAGGTTTTTTGAGCACGCTGAAGAAGCAAATGAAGAAGAGGTCTCTTCTTAAGACTTGCCACTATGTATGTAATAGTCTAGAATTCTTGAAAACAAGGATGTGCCTACAGGGAAAGTAAAGGAGATGGTTAAATGTTTGGTTTTCTTGTGCATAGATTATCAAAGTTCAACGCAAGTGTTCTGGACATTATTAAGATTTATTTTGAATTACATATCTTAAACTCTTTTTTATATTGCAAGAGCATGATGATGATGCTATGATTGTGATTATGATTGTGTAGATCATATTATGAACATATTAACATCATAATATTGAAACACATTACTTGTATATAATTACAGGTTAAGTCCTCCAAAGCTTGGGTCTCCGTTGGAATCAGCTAGTGCAAATTGCAAACATTCTCCCCTCTCCGACTTGAGTCACCAGCCACCTCCAATTCGTCAGCATCAGCAGATACGACGAAGACCCGAATGTCCTCCCGGTCTTCATCAACGAAAATCTTCATCAATGCCAGTGTCGAGTTCATAGTCGAAATAGGCAACGACCATGTCGCAGCAATAATGAACCATATAAATGCTCGGGTCTGGATCCAACAGCATGTCCAGCCTTACGTTCCCAGTACCCAAATCCCTAGAATCTGGATGGATTGCTTCAGGCATTCAGCAAAACTCTTCTCTGATTCTAAGTGTGTTTGGATAACAATCTTGTGTTTATCGGATATAGAATACTTTCTTCTCAATAATTATGCTGAAAGCATGTTGATATTTCAAAGATTGTATATTGAAACTTTACAATTATGTTGAATTCATATTGATATTTTTTTTATTAAGATTATTTTTTATATGAATTTTATTTGTATGTCTTATAGATGGAACCGAGAACAATAATTTTATTATAACTAGGACAATGGTTATTAGTTTTTGGGACGAATGTATAGCTGTAAAAAATCTTAGTAAATTGGGTCCAAAATTATTAAGGATGATATTAATCCGTCACAAATACTTATCTTTTGGAACGGTTTAATAATCCGTCATAAAGATATAAAAATTAGCAAGCTTTTTGGACAAATAGTTTAACCATCCCTAAAATTCAATTAGGACGGTTTTTTTCGTCCCAAAACTTTTTGCCACGCCACCCTAATAGCACTGTTTCAATACGTTCCAAAATTCGTCCCAAATAATATTTGGAACTGTTTAGACGCTTTTTAACACGAATTTTAGCGGTCCCAAAAGGTCACTTTTTTTTAGTGATTATTTGAAAAATATCACTCTATGGTCAAAGAACTAAAAGCTCGGAATATTGGTACACATCATGAACTGAACATTTTGATGTGAAAAGAGAAGTTTTAAGCCATGAAATCATAAATTATAGAAACAAATTATTAATATAATCAATCAATCTAAGGGTGTGTTTGGTAAAGTGGATTTGGCCATGGAATCCGAAATTTCATGGAAGTGGGACAAAAATAATAGGTTACGTTGTTTGGTAAGAGAAGGAAAGAGAAGAAAAGTGGATTGGTATTTATGAGATAAAAGTGAATTGCAGTCCCTGTTCCCCTCTCTTTCATCTTTCTTTCAGCCATCCACTTCCTCTCTTGAGATGAGGATGTGGGTGGATTTTTTCATTTTTAATAAATTAATTAGGTGTTAGTAAATAATTCATATAGTTAGCAACTAGCTGTTAGTAAAGAGAGATAGTTAGTTGTTAGCTGTTAGTAAATAATATATTTATAGTTAGCTGTTAGTAAATAATTACTATAGTTAGATGTTAGTAAATAAAATATATTTATATTATTATTTTTTAGGACAGTTAATTATTATCTTAATTTATCAAACTAATTATTTAATTTATTAAATTGTTATAAGAGTTAATTATATTTACTACTATTATAATATACTCTTCTACTTTCCACTTTTCAATTTCTTATCTCAACCAAACACATTTCTCTACTCTTCCATTCCCACTTTTCATTTTCCTATTCCAACCAAACACATTTGTCCCCTATCAGGGGACAAGAAAACATATGGATTCATATACAAAAAATTTCAATGAAAGTGCAAATCCAAATTTTTTTCATACTTACGGTTTACCAAACAGATCCTAACCTTTCGTTATCTTACATGTGACGGCACAGGCAGGGAACCTTTTAGGGGGCGTTTGGTACGCGGTATTTTTTTTATTCCCGAAAAAATTTAAGATAAGAATCTATTACCACGTTTGTTTGGCTTATAAAAAATTTATTCCCGGGAATTATAAATATCCGGGTAAATAGTTTACCCACAAAACATGGAAATTATATCCCTTGAGAATAGGTGGGTATTTTTTTTTTTGCCCGGGAAAAAAAATTGTCTAAATTTTTTTTCTTCTTTTTTGATCAATTTTGATTAGTTTTGAACATTTTTTCCTTTTTTTTGGTCGTTTTTATCGCTTTTTTGTCATTTTTTGTCGTTTTTACCACAAAAAATTGTCGTTCGCTTTTACCCATTTTTTTGTCTTTTTGTCACTTTTTGATTATTTTTTGTCGTTTTTATCGTTTTTGGTCATTTTTGTTGTTTTTACCAATTTTTTGTCATCTTAAGCGTTTTTTTTTGTCGTTTTTACCCATTTTTTTCACTTTTTTATTATTTTTTGTCGTTTTTATCGTTTTTTGGTCATTTTTTGTCGTTTTTACCAGTTTTTTGTTGTTTTAAGCGATTTTTTGTCGTTTTTACCCATTTTGTCACTTTTTGATTATTTGTTGTCGTTTTTATCGTTTTTTTTGTCGTTTTTACCAATTTTTTTCGTTTTAAGCGATTTTTTGTCGTTTTTACCCATTTTTTGTCTTTTTTGTCATTTTTGATCATTTTTTGTCGTTTTAACCGGATTTTTGTTGTTTTTTGTCGTTTTTTTTGTCAAATTCAGATATTGGCTACAAGAAAAATGATCATTTACGGCGCACAATTTACGGCACGCATTGCCTGCGCGCCGTAAATGATACTCTTTTACAGCATGCAATTCTGCGCGCCATAAAAGAGTCAATTTTTGTGTGTTTTTACGGCGTGTTTTACCTGCATGCCGTAATTGCAAACGCATTTATGACACGCATTTTCCTGCGCCGTGAATGATAACTTAATTACGGCATTCGTTTTTGCATGCTATGAATGAGAACTTATTTACGGCATGCATTCTCTTGCGCCGTGAATGAGAACTCAGTTACAGCGTTCCTTCGCACGCCGTGAAAGTTGTTTTATTTAGGGCATGCGTTGTGTGTGCCGTAATTGATAACTTATTTACGGCATCCATTTTAGCACGATGCTAAGATTAAAATTAAGAATTAAGAATAACTTATTTGGTACGATGTTAATATTAAGAATAACTTATTTAGTCTATATATTTATGATAATTTTAAATATTAATGTTAAGATAAAAATAAATTTAAAACTAAAACTAAATTAAGATTTATCAATCCATATTTTAAAAATGAAAAAAAAATGATTAGGTATGTATTATTTTTAATATAGCAATAAGTTTGTTTTAAAAAAAATTAATGTGAGATTTAATTTTTGAAACAAAAAATAAAAAATAAAATGGTAATTAAGCGAAAAAAAAATGGAATTGTCCATAAGTTTAATTTAAATTTAATTTCAAATAGATATTTTAATATTAATATTAATGTTGACCAGACCTAAATGAAACCTGAATGTTTTCAATAGGGGTAAAGGGCAACCAAAATTTGCTCCGGCTAAGACAACCCAAGATCCTGGATCGGTCCTGGATAGGATCAGAAGAAATAGTAAATACTGGATCCGTTGGTTGAGAATCCTCCGCTTGGAATATAGTTCTAAATTATCAAGAATGATAGAAGCAATGCTAGCACTATCAAATATTCCAGGAAGCATCAATTTGTCGAAGCATATGCATCCCATTCTTCCTTTTTCGATTAGTAGCTTTGACATGAAAATATTTAGGGTTATTTGATAATAGGGTCTCATATATCTAGAAAGTAGGGTTTATAGTGTTAATGTTAATATTAATTTAATATTAATGTTAGTTTTTAAATGTTTTGATATTAATGTTGATTTTTGATATTAATGTTAATTCTAATTTATATATTAATATTAATGCTAACTTTAATTTAGCACTAATCTAGATATTTATGTTAATTTTTAATAGTAATGTTAAGATTAAAATTAAAACTAAATTAAAATTTATTTATCCATATTTTTAAAATAAAAAAATGATTAGATATGTATTATTTTTAAGATATAATAATTTTTTTTTAAATGAATGTGAGATTTAATTTTTGAAATAGAAACAAAAAAATAATATGGTAAGCAAAACAGAGGACTCGAACCTTTAATTAAGGGACTCACCTACTCTACCATTTGAGTTACAAGTAGCCTTTTGCTCTCTTCTACATATTCACTTTATTTATTTGAGAAGCCCAGCCCCAGCCCACTTATTCCGGGAGCCAACCCAGCGCACGAGTCCGAACTTAATTACCAAAGTTTCCTCCAACCCTAACCAAAAACTCCTCTCCCGTGTTCCCCCCTTTTCATGTTTTCATTTCCCTCTTTTTTTTCTTAGACCAAGAGTTGGGGTAAGCGGCGCCATTCGCTCCCCCCTTTTCCTTCCTGGAACCAACTCCAATTCTACATCCCAACACAATCCAAATTTCTCCAAATTGAAGATTTTCGCTATCGAAGCTTAAACCCTAGGTATTTTCTACTTATTTTCCACTTGACTATTTCACCTCCTATGTATTTTCTTGATCTTCTTCGCTGCTAGAGTACTTGAATTTTTTTGGGTTATTTTCATGGCTATAGTTGATGGCTGGTAGAATTTTGGGTCAAGTTCGGAAGTTTGATTGCTCATAAGGTTCTTGAGAGAGCAGAAGGTTGTTTTATTTTTGTATCTTTTCTATATTGGAGATTACTTTCAATTATGGGATTTTTAGGGTTTTTCACGGTTAGAATTGGACAATGTAGAATAATTTAGGTTAAAGTTCACAACTTTGGCATGTAGTTCATATGGTTCTTCATATAGTGGCATGTAGAATAATTTACACTCACATTCCACTGATACTTTCTTGATGGATACATAGACACATCTAAATCCCCATGTACCAATATCAAACTGGTAAGTTTCTTGCTGCACCTACTCTCAAGTTCATACAGTTTTGGGTATCAACAGAAGCACATAAGTGGGTTTCACCCCAGGTAACTCGCTGATACAAACACAAACCCATGTTACTACTGAAGTTGCTATTTCTTCTAATATCTCCCATGTTATTTACTTAACCTTGGATAATGACACCCATTTAACCATTTAACCAGTCGCAGCTACCTACTGCTTATGACTGCAGTCATATCTTTTACTGGAACACACAAGTAATGATCTGCACAAATCATTCCCTGTACACGAGTATTCGACTCGACCGGTTCTTTCCATCAGGTTTATGCATACATCTGCAATGCACATATCTGTGCACCTACTTCTACACATAACCCATCTGCAATGCACGAGTGTTTGTTTCTTCGATTAGTACTCATAATCTAATCTCGAACAAGTTTTGCGTAAGCATGAAGACTAGAAATATACAGGAGGAGAGCTCCACAACTAGTACTGTATGTTTCAAGTAGAGTTTGCAACTCCGTGTAGCACAAAAATTGCTAAAAGAAATGGAGGTATATCTTCTTTTTTTTTTTTACTGTTCATAACTTAGTGGAGACATGCTAGTTTCAACATTTAGAATGTAAGCATTTGCTAAAGTATCCGTTTGAAATTTACTAGTGGCAAATACAAATGTTAAGGCCACTGCAAAAGCTAATAGGGGCAACACATTTTTGCAGGAATATGTATATCCAGTACTGACAATTTTTTTTTTACAGTTTTTACAATTTTAGGACTGTCAAAATTTTGATAATCCTGAATATGGACATGAGTATCAAAATAAAATTTTGGGAGTCTTAAAACTGTAAAAAATATAGTCTCGAAATGATTGTTGTGGTGTCATTAACATTTGTATTTAGTAGTCTACATGGAGAAAAAGAATTAGATGGATGTTCTGTAGAAGACAACCAACTAGGAATAATATTCCTCCCTTCAATTAATAGTGGGGTGAGGTTTTCCTAACATATATGGAGCAAAAAGAGTTAGATGGGTGTTCTGTAAAAGACAACCAACTAGGAATAATATTGTTCTCTTCAATTAATAGTGGAGTGAGGTTTTCCTAATATATTTTTGTTACAGTATGGCAGCAAGAGATACGGATAAGGCGACATAATATGGATACGGGATACGAACATTTTTAGATAGGTACAAGATAGTCACCTATGTTGCAAAAAGATAAAAAAATACAAATATGCATGTCGACATCTGAATTAAACCAAAGGAGGAATTGTAGGGACCAACTGTGCCAACATAAGTGAACTAATCAGAAACTTCATGGTAAAATCAGTATCAGACAGCAACTTCAGTATATGGCTAATATAAAATCTCTATCATTTTGGTCTATTACAACCTATAATTAAAACTGGTCAAATTTTGTTGACTTTGGCCGAAACTAACAAATGCATGGCCAATTTTTTTACAAATCCACCCCCTTAAACTTCCAGGTGTTCCTAAAAATTAGCTGAAGCTGGCGAACTTTTCAAACAAGGCTAAATTATCACAGTTTTATAAAACCTTCTTCAAACAAGCTGAAATGTGTGCTTAGTTTGGCTTTACTTTCAATGTTTCTTTGGTTTCCCCATATCAAAGTTCCCCTTGAGTTAGAAAATAACAGATTTTCTTTTGTTTGGTTTCAAGTTAGCAACATAAGGTTTCAAGTTTTCTTTGATTTACCCATAACTGTGTTTTGGTATAAGAGTACATGGCATCCATTTTGGACATAACAGTTTATTCAAAAGGTTAACTAGTCAGAAACTTGTACAAATGATAAGCCCAACGCCAAATTGGATTAAACACCTAGGAGGGATGGTCCAGGTACCTAAGAAATCTTGAGAGCATTAATAAAGTATAATAAAATTTAAAGGAATCAATGTTCATATTTGGAATGTCACAATAATGCACCACCCTACCAGCAGATCACACTATATTTGGCCTCCTAAAATCACCAAGAAGGCTAGCATTAATAAAGTATAATAAAATTTAAAGGAATCAATGTTCATATTTGGAATGTCACAATAATGCACCACCCTACCAGCAGATCACACTATATTTGGCCTCCTAAAATCATCAAGAAGGCTAGTCCAGTTATGCTTTTGGACAGAATTACAACATAAAATGACAAGGTACCAACTTTGGCATGAATGTGTCATGTCCCTTATGTTCAGGAAAAACCTGACCACATGTTCTTTCTCAAATAAAAAAGATATTCCATGCAAGAGAGAATGACTGCTCGCTTCGCTAGATACGAGTTGGCGGTCTTTCTTTAAGAGCACTAAAAAAAGATGGACCTACTAATCTCTAAATAATGGGAAACGTGTGTTAGCACATACTCGTGACCGAATATTCAGTTCATTCTTTCTACTATGTTAATGTGCTCATCACTGACAAATTATAATAGGTACAAAAGTCTCCTAGTATAGACAAAGAATCTTTCCACAAAGAAAGAGGCAATACAATTATCAAACCATCCAATTCTAAAGACCCTAAAACTCCTCGTTACTACAGTTGGATTGTGTTTATCTTCTATTGGCATTAGAAAATCATTAGGAAAGATTGTCAAGTGATGTTATCAGACACAAATACAATAATACATGATAAGGTACCAATTCTAGCCTGATTGTCTCTGACAAGCATCCATCATAGGGGTGAGCATCCGGTTTATTCGGTTCCAAACGAACTGAAACAGTCAAAAAGAATAAACCAAAATTCTAATAATTCAAAACCAAACCGAAATTAGCCGAATAATGCTCACCCCTAGTCCCGCACTTACTAGATTTTGGAGTGCATGCTTTCTATTAATGTCAAGTGTCCTCAATGTTAACAAAATCAGAAATCAGGTATAGCAATCTCCTATCGACAATGTTAGAATCTTTGCACAAAGAAAGAGATGGACAGTCGTCAACTAGGAAGCACAAAAATGTAGGTCGTGCCATGTCGGACACATTATACGTCAGGGACATATCAAAAAACTTGAATACGCTAAAATAGGCGACATGTCGTGTTATTATGTCCTTACTTTCTCGTGTCTTATTCGTATCCGTGCAACATAGCCAGTCAAGTATGCCTAAATCAAACTATCTTCGACATTCTAAAATTATCGAGAAAGCTAGCCAAACTATGCAATGACATTGTCATGCCCGACAACACGTACTCATCACAGAAATTGAGGTAACCACTTTTTATCATTGTCAAGGATCTTTCTATCAACTAACTTACCATCTTTGCAGAAAAAAGACATTGTTTGCATGTGGTGTTGAAATCAGAACAACTGATGTTGGGGATCCTTGCAGGAATTTTCTGATAAGGAGCTGAACAAAAATTGTCATGCCAATGTGCAGCAGTGTCCATGTACCATGAGGTATAGCAGGTAGCATACGGTGTATCGATCCCAATGTGTTTGTGTGTCCTGTGTACCAAAAAAAGGAAAAAAAAAATAGGTAGCAGCTGAAGCATGTTTCCATTACAGGTAAGATAATTTCAGCTACAATCCAGCTACAATTGTTTGAATAGCAAAAAGTACCAACAGATATCCATGCAGGGATTTCTGATAAGGAGCTGAACAAAAAGCTGCTGATAAAGAATGGTGGAAGCATAAAGAGGAATGTGTTGGACCTTGTTGCTGGAGAGAAATAAGAGAAGGTTATGATACATCTTCCTGTAGGTATCTATCCTGTGTTTTAGGGACATGGAACTTGATTTGCTTGTTATTTGTGTTACTATCAGTGTTTTGTTTGAAAGTATAAAACCTGTATGCGTATGATTTAACGTAAATGTAAATGCAAGTTGTTTTTATGTGCTTTATATTAATCACATGCTTTTTAAATTAGCTACTGATTACAACTCTAGAATGAATATATTCTGAATTATGTTCTCAAAAAGCTTGCTTAGATTGTTTTTATGTTACTATATTGGTAATTTTGAAAGTTATTCTGCACTTTTCCATCAGGAAGAGAATGATGTTAATTACGAAGAAGAGCTAGAAGTATCAGACATGTTTGATAGTGATTTTGAAGAAGATGTATCCTCTAGTTCTCACATTCTTTAAATTATTCTGCACTACTCCAATTTTATTTATTTATAAAAGAGAGAATAAACTGGAGTAGAATATAAGTTATATAAGACTTGACAAGTTTCCATATTGCCGCAATTTAACCTATGCAATATTATCTGTCTTTCGGAACAATACTTTATTTTACTTCCTGATGAAATTATCTGTTGGTACTTTTTGCTATTCAAACAATTGTAGCTGGATTGTAGCTGAAATTATCTTACCTGTAATGGAAACATGCTTCAGCTGCTACATTTTTTTTTTTCCTTTTTTTGGTACACAGGACACACAAACACATTGGGATCGATACACCCTATGCTACCTGCTATACCTCATGGTACATGGACACTGCTGCACATTGGTCAGTGATCCATACCCAAATCTGGAAACCAAATAGTGGCTCCCTGTATACCAAAAACTGCTGCAGCAATTCCTGCAAGTCTGCATTGTCTTGTTACAGTAAATCATATACATGATATATCATCCTTATCTTGTTTTGGTTTCATGTTGTAGAAATGGAGTAATTTCTGCAAGTCTGCGTTGTCAGCGACATAAACATAATACCTACTTTTTGTGTCTGATATGCGTCCCAACAATGTTGCCCAATTTTTTTTGCATTGTCCATGCTTCCTAGGTGTCAAGTGAAGGGCTATACCAAAGTTATCTAACCTTGGATGAGTTGGTATATATATATCTCTGGGTCCAAGACTTTTGTATTTAAAAGTGTTAAATTAAGTGGATTATATAAGTAAAAAAAAATTCAAAATTTTGATTTTGGCACACATGGATACTTTGAGAAACTTTGTCGTGATCAAGTCATTGTAGCAAGCGAAATGACGTGTGCATGTCAATGATTGAATGTATACACATTATGTATTTCCATTTATTGTGCGGTGACCAAAATAATTAAGATTTCATAATAAATGTGGTTTAGTTTCCTTCTTCTTGTCATTTACATGAAGGTGTTTCTTGAGTTGGTGTAGATGAAAAGATGCCACAAATGGATTGGAAGCACCGACACAAGATTATGATCGGGACAACTAGAGGACTGCATTGCTCGGACAAAGGATGCTAGAGGAGGATCATCCACAAGGACATCAAGTCTTCCAACATACTTCTCACTAGTTATTTTGAGCCTCTGGATTTATAAGGAGCCGTACGAGTCCGGAGTACGCATACAAGGAGACCAATGTGTATTTCTTGAAGAAGAGGAAGTGAGGAACTATATGGAAATGTAAGTATTCAGCTCCTTTCTATCATGTTGTTTCATTTTATATTGATTCTTGACTTGGATGGTATGCTGTGTTGCAAAGATAAAGTAATATAGACATGATCAACACGGAAGGTACACTGATTTGGTGTCATAGTGTATTTTTGTAGTGTCTTTGTCATATTCGATATGTGTCCGACACAACACGAAACGGACATGATGTCTTTTTGGAGAGTACAATCTTCCTAGGTTTATATAATTATTACTGGGTTGTGGAGGTTGATGGTGGCCTTATCAGTATACTTTATTTTGGCTAGATCATTTACATACTAGCCACTTCAAAAAGAAAGAAATAGTACTAAAAGGATAGGAGACCTTTAATTCATTTATTACCGAAATATATTTTCAATCAATGACCCATGTTGTAAGTAAACTGTATTGTAAGTAAACTGTATAATCATTTGTTATTAATCAGTTCATATACCTCTATGTAACATACATCCAGAAGTGTCGTGCTCACCTTGCAACCTTACCCTCAATTGTTACTTACATTGCATGTAATACGAGGTGTATTGTAACTCCAACTATTAATGGTGGGAAGAACTTTTTTATGCATTAACAGCTTTAGTGAAGTCTCATGTCTAACATCTAGCCTTTTAGAGAACAATTGGGTGGAGAAACCGTAGTAAAATGGAGTAAGGTTGCTTACATATGACCTGTGTAAAATTATAAGCAACCATTTAATGGATCATAGACAAATGCAGATAGTTGAGAATTAGGAGATGCCTTTAGAAAGGGAAGCACTAATCGTGTACTCTATGTTACTTGATACTGAACAACCTCCTATGTGGGAATCCTTGATAGGATCAGAATACCATTGCTTTAATTTACATGCAAACATTGGGCTAAGATATTAATAGAGGAAGCTTCTAAATCTGCTTCAAATATCCAAAGTGCAAATCATTTTGAGATTATATATGGAGACAACGACAGATGCAACTCATGAAAATGGCTCTGCAAACACTTGAGAGAAGTAGATCTTAGAAGGATGGTAATGGTACCTAATCGTATTAGGCTTTCTTAATATAACTCACCCAATCATTGGTGCTAATTTTTTATTTCCTTTGTTAACTGGTGGTAGACATTTCATTTTGCTATCTCAAGTTCTTTGAATATAAATTTCAATGTTTGTGTGTTATTTTCAAAATTATATATATATATATATATATATATATATATATATATATATATATATATATATATGTTGGAAAATATATGCAAAAAAAATTAATATAAATAAATATAAAAAATAAAGTTTTTGCGATATCAAATTGTGTAGCAGGAAGTGTATTCATATTTGGCTACATTAGCTTTCGCGACATCAAATTGTGTAGCAGAAAGTGTATTATATTTGGTTACATTAGTTTTTGCGACATCAAATTATGTAGCAGGAAGTATTTTTATAATAAAAAAAAGAACTAGACATTTGGCGACGTGTTATGTTGCCAAAGTATCATCTTTTTGAGACATACAAGACATGTCGCCAAAAGTTATTTTAAATCATAAGTATGATATGTCGCCAAAAGTTCTTACATTCCGTGACGTGTTATTTCATGTCGTCAAAGACTTTCCTAGACAAGGCTACGACGACATGTATGCGACATAGCCAGATATGTCGTGAAAACGTTTTGGCGACACAAATCTTAACTTTCTGCTACATATTGCTTATGTTGCTCAACATGCATTTTCTTTAGTGCACAAAGGTTTTTGCTGCTGCGTATCTAATTGCAAAAAATCTAAAACTATCTTACCTCAAGATTTCCAATGGACCTGTACACATTCCAACTTTTCATGTACCATTTGCGGGCTTTTCCAAACTTCCTGAGCTTTTGGTATGATTCTCCTAGGACCAGAAAAGAATCGCTCAGCTTTCCCTTGTCGCATAGCTCACATGCAACTTTTTTTTTTCCCTTTTAGCATAATCATGATGCTAACATGCAAAAAGAATATATAAAAATCAAATGAACATTCCATGATGTGAACTTACATTGAATAACAATATTACCATAAAGAAATGTTAATTGAGTATATTAGAAAGGAGTGTTTGTTTGCCTGAATGTATCAAGGAAAAACAGGAGAACCATTGAGGAATGATATTTCTTATTGCAGATGTTTGTATAGCCTCATCTATGTAGTCCTTATATAGCCTACATGTTTCACAAATTGTACACACCCATCTATGAAATGCCAATTACCTACATGTTTTGGTATCCACACCCACATCTGAACACCAATGGGTTTCAGTCTACACCTATTCTTCTACTCGACACACACTACTCTATTACGTACCTACACCTATTGGCAAGTCCATCTCCTTCCCTACACTGCCTGTACATGCCAACAGCCCCCGACTACCCTTTACTAATATTGTTGTGCACTCTCCTTCACTTATGACAATGCAGGTCGATGCAAGAACCCCTTCTACTGTTGGAATCAACATCATTCCATGTTGTCCCATGTACTATCCTGTGCACACCTGTGCACAGGTGAAACATTCAACCTGCACAGACCATTCCTGAGTTCAACACCAAATTGGCTGGATTATACCTCTCATATCAAACTCTAGTTGTTTAGTTTTTGGAGTTCATGTTGCAATTCCTCATGTTTATAGTTTAGATTTGATGAGTAGGAGAAAGTATACTGCAGCTATAGAAGTTTTCATGTTTGTCTGCTCGTCAACAATTGTATTATGGCTAGTTAGAATAGCATATTGTGAGAATAATGCTTTGAAGGATCGTTACTTTACAACGTTTTTGATTTATTCCATTGGGCCAATACAGATTTGTCCTATACACAATGTATATTCTGTTGTAATGTCAAGCAAACTTGTGTTGAGCCTTAATGAAAGCAGTTATGTAATCAAAATATTATCATCTTTCCGCATCTCCTTGGTTGCACAATCTTAATTTACATGACTAGTAAAATTAGTTCCCTGCAATCCACTAAAAAACCTGCACATGGTTTCTTAGTCTAGGAAGTTGGCACCAACTCAGAGGTTCCTCTTGCGTAGATGGACCATGATAAATTTGTCAATTTTTTTTAATTATTTTTCAAATAAGACTTCCTTAATATGAAGGTTAAATGTAATGTTTTGGTCATTTGGTTCAATTTAAATATATGTACCCGACTGCCCCTCAACCCCCACGACAGATGTTGGCAATTAATGGAAAAATATGTGTTTATGTAGGTTATATTTATGTAGCATTCGGTACCTAGAAATGTACTTGGAAATTTAGTTGGCTAGTTTATGTAGCCTTTTTCATTGTTGTGTTTATATATACATCAAATTGGTTACAATGAACTAAAACACATTTTGTGTTTGTGCAGATTATCAATCAATGGAAAAATTAGTGTATTGTGTTTGAAGCTTCTCCTCTGCAACCATTCGAGCTGAAATTTGTCATAGAAGACAATTTACATTTTTTTTTTCCAAAGTAGGGTTAAAAGTATGAAACAAGCTCAATTGTATTGAAATATTGTATTGTTCTTAATTCAGTACTACAATAGTTTTCTAGTTCATGCAACAATAAGACATGATATATTTTAGCATGGCCTTTTGTTGCTATTAATGTATTTTGGCTACTGAATCCGATTATTTTTTATGATCTCACGTGTCTGGATTTATTTGAATTACTTTTCACTTTTGTAGTTTGATTGAGATTATATATCAGTCAACTATCTCTTTAACTTATTTTGCTTTGTTATATACTTTGTTTACCATTGATATCCTTGTTTAAATAAATAGGGATTGGTATGGAAATAATAATAATAATAATAAAAATAATAATAATAATAATAATAATAATAATAATATAATAATAATAATAATAATAATAATTTGATGAAATTTTTTATCAAAAATTATTTACGGCACGCTAAATATGTCATAAATGGTAAATATAATTTGTTAAAAATATCTTTTACAGCATCAAAATGTATGCCGTATTTGATCCTACGAGAATAGCTATTACGGCGTGCATATATACGCCGTATGTGACCCTGTGTGAATATCTATTACGGTGCACAAATGTATGCCGTAAAAGAGCAATAACGGCACACTAAATATGCCGTAAATGGTTGTCAAAATTTTGTGAAAAAATAATTACGGCGTTAATTTGTTTATATTTACGGCGTTCTTCAACGCGCCGTAAACAAGGGGCAAAACAGTTATTTCGGATCAAAACGGTATCCGCCGTTGGACCCGCTTTGCACCGAAAAGTGTGCCAGGGTCAACGGTCTCTAAAGCCATCAAACTATATGTCAATAGGTCTAGTTTTCCTATACGAACCCAATCGTATGTCCAGAGTTGGATTCCGGCGGGCCGTGCACAAAATCGCCCATTGAGTCGGACCGTGGGGCCCGCAAAACGGCATTCCAATTCAACTGTCTCAGAATCGGACCAAACTTGGCATACAGGACCAAGAAGATGATACGGTCCTGTTGGTGCAAGTTTTGTCTCGATCTGATGAACGTGCACAAGGTAATTGGAAAACTTGCACAGAGGCCGATACGATGAATTTCGACGGATACGCATCAAATTCGTCGCGCACACGCGACCAATTTGAATTCCGTCAAAGCCCACACGTCCACGAAGCCGTTATGCACCTTTCGATGCTTTCAGTTCACTACCAAGTCGCTCGGATTGGCGGGACGCACGTGGTGTCGGAGAAATTTTTGAGTTTTCGAAACATGTTTTATCGGGTTTTTTCCGATTTTTAACCCTGTTTATCTTACTGTCCTTTTATCAAAAATTAAAAATAAAAGAAGGGTTGAAATCCTGGTTATATAGTCTAAAACCCTATTCAAATAGATTTCTAAGTTTCTCTACGAATTTGTAGAAATCTGCCTTCCAAAGTCAGGATCGGGATTGGTTATTCTGTCTCGTTTTTGACAGTTTTCTATCAATTTTTTAAATCGATTATCACTGCATTCATTGCGAAATAAAAAGAATTTATTGGAGAGCCTTAGAGGGGTTTAGGTCAGGTACGTACCAGAAGAGAATGATCGAAAAATGATCAATCACGCGTGAAGATTCGACGTTGCAAAGTGGGCTTGCACAGCCGCTGCTGCTGTCGATTTTCGGCCGTCGCCGGCCGACGATCGGCCCCCGGCCGGCCTGCGACGGCGCGCGCGTGCTCGCAGGGGAGAGGCGCGATAGGTTCGGGTAGGGCTAGGGATTTGTATCGACTCCCTCACATTCGATCGATTTCTTAGGTATATATATCGAATGAGCCATCGGGGAGACTCGGGTTGGCACTGATGTGCTCGGCTTGAACGCAGGTGCGTGGGGTTAGCTCGGGCTCAGGGGAGTTAATTACAGCTGGGGTGGGCCGGGCCTGCTGGGCTCGGCTGAGAGCCTGGCCTGGTTGTAATTGCTGCTGTCTACTTATTCTTTTACTATTTTATAACTAATACATATATACATATATATATATATATATATATATATATATATATATATATATATATATATATATATATATATATATAATTGCTGCTGTCTACTTTTCCTTCTTTGTCTTTGTTACCATGAGGTCGGATGTACTCATTACCCTCTTCTTTCAATAAAGGTAACCTTTTATTAATATATATATATATATATATATATATATATATATATATATATATATACACACACACACACACACACGCATAAATACCCATGAATATATGTACATATATATATATACACACATATACATATATATATATATATAATATATTTTATATATAAATACACATATACACAAATACAATATATATATATATATATATATATATATATATATATATATATATATATATATATATATATATATATATATATATACATTCACACATATACGCATATATATGCATACGTACACAACTGCTCGGGCTCCCTGGGGTTTCTGGGATGGTTTTGGGCCGGCTCAGCTAAGCCCGGCTCTTGTAACACCCAGTTTTCTAGTTGAGGATAATTTTGAAATTTTATAATTTTAGCCTTTTAATAATGATATTTAAATTATGATATAATTTTTGGTGATTAATTTAATAGTATAACCTTGGAGACTGGTTGACTTAGAGCCTAGCCATGTGATTAGGGTATTTTGTTTATCATTTCTAGTTTGAGGGTATTTTTTTTATCATTTTTGGGGTTATTTGAATTTATTAGAATTTATTTGAATTTATGGGAATTTTTAAAAATTATTTTGGAATTATTTGATTGAGGGTTGACTAGGTTGACTTTGACCAGCTTTGACTTTGTGACCTAACCCTAGTTGAGTTGGACTTGGCTAGATATGAGACCCTAGGTTAAGTTAAGTTAACCATACTCTAGTTAGTGAAATCAATTAGGAATATAGAGATTAGAATAGAAAGATTTTGACCATAAGTCACAACTTGTGATTTTTGAGACATTGTTTTATGACTAAGCCCAAATCTCATTAGCCAAATGTCCAACCCTAACCCTAACATTATTTGTCCAGCCACTTAACCCATCCTAGGGATTCCTCCCTTATAAATATTCTCTTAGAAATTAGGGCTAGCCTCTAAGGAAGAACAAGCTTTAGAAAGAGGTAATTTCTCAACTTCTAAAATCCCCAGAAATTCTATTTTAGCTCCATTTTCCCTCAAACAAATTGCAATGGGTTTTAAATAAAGTGTTCTTGCTGTTGTTACATGTTATTCCCATATTCAAATCAATTTGGAAAAATTTGACCATCAAGAGGAACACCTCTCTTTAGAGCTTTTTGGGGATTTTGATACATAGAGGTAACTTTCAATCTACACCATGAAATCCTGATTTTATTGCATATCTAGGGAGCCCTAGGCCTAACCTAACTGTAGAAATAGGAAACACTAGAATTTGAGTCCAATTCGTGTCCTATTTGGACACGTATCAATGTCCTTGTTCAACTGTTTGATGAAATGTCCCAATGGGCATTTCGATCTATTTTTTTAGAAACTAAATGAATAGGAATTTGTATTTTGATGTCGCTTATCGTTTTCTTATTGACTGGGGGTGTCACTATGTCTTGTCGTGTCGGATTCGACACGTGCACACGCGGGTGTACGCACGCGTGCAGGCTGTGCACGCTGTCCTGCCACTCGGGGGCTTTTGCTCTTTGCACACAGCACTTGGACACGCCAAATTTGGCATGGACACGGGGGCAGTGTCTGCGCACACTCCCCCAAAATTTCAGAGCACCACGTTTTGTGTCGGACACGTAATTGGGCCCGCACTGGGTTTACACTGACACAGTTCACGTAAATTTTGGGCACTGATACGGCCTTCGTGTCGTGTCTAAACACAGCATGGACACCTCGTGTTGACACGAGTGTGTAGCCCTAGTGTGGGCGTACACGTGTGCACGAGCACGTGTCTTAATTCGTGTCGTGTCCACGTACACAGTGAACACGTGCACGATGATTGGCCTGTTTTGCACTGTTTTGAGTGTTAATTCGATTGGACACGTTTGTGTCCACTTTGGTGGACAAAAACTCATTGTTTGACACGTACACAATGTGTATGTTCATTACCAACCCATAGTTTCATATATTAGTTTAATTTTAATTTCAAATTCTTATTTACCCCCAATTTACTGATACATGTATTTTCTATTAATTTCCAGTTTTGAAATTGAGTTTGGACAGTTGATTGAACCTATTTAATGCTGTTAAATGTTGGTTTTGAGTCCCTAAATTGATTCTCCTATACTTGATCTAGTTGTGTGTCGAATTTTGGGTTGTTTGGTGAAAGGTTGATTTCGAAATGTGGCTTTTGAGTAGGACTGAAAACTGGGTTCAGTTTTCATGTGAACTGTTGAGTATGTTCCTTATTTCTAAACCTGGGATTTGTTTTGCCATGAATTGGTTTTCCTTTCTTGTCCTGTTAGCTGAACTGACTGTCCCTCTCTCACTCACTTCACTGACACATCCCTCACTTCCTAACACAGCCACTAATGTGTTCCTCACTCACTCTCAACACACACACACACACACACATCCCTCACTCAATGACACACACATACACACCCTCACTGTTTTAACAGTTTTCACACACACACACACACACACACACACACACACACACCCCCTAGCTAAGTTTATTGTCACTCTTCACACATTGCACACACACTCATGTCTCATCTCTCTCTCTATATATATACACGTATGCATGAGTATATATTATATGTGTATAGCTATATGTGTAATGTATATGCATATAGTTAATATAGATATATAATATATGTATACCTATATGTATAGATGTTTGAGCCTATATATATATATATATATATATATATATATATATATAATATATATATATATATATATATATATATATATATATATATATATATATATATATATATATGTGTGTGTGTGTGTGTGTGTGTGTGTGTGTGTGTGTGTGTGTGTGTATATGTGTGAAATATATATATATATGTGATGGTTCCTAATGAATATAATTTATAACCTAATGTAAGTATATAAAATGTATATGTCTCTATGTAATATTGATTGCCTAATGTATTATAGGTAGTGGCATATAGCCAAGTATGGTTTCCATGTGTAGGCCTAAAGGCATGCAATGTAGGTTGTGTGATGTTGGGTTGGCTTTATGTTGTAATAGACTAGTATAGACTTGATTAGCCTAGAATGACTTGTTTGACCTAGTTTAGACTTGTTAGACCTAGTTTGACCATAGTTGACCAAGTTTGACTTCTAGGGTTGACCAGAGTTGACCAAGAGTTGACT
>JANAVB010037619.1:6849526-6907243 GCA_029216955.1 Iris pallida
AACTTATAATCTTGTAACTAATTGCCAACAATCCTACGAATAGATATCTACTGCATGAGGCATCTATATTCCTCTCGTATCTATCAAGCAACCCAAAATTTAACAAGCAACAAACTTACACAAGTAGCTAAGAAATGTTGATAAACTCTAATAAGCATGACCATTCTTCGCTCCGAAATAGAAAGGACATGAAGATAAGAATAATCAAGAGCAAATATGAAGTTTCAAAGGAGGTAGAGAGTATCCAATGGTGCAGATAGAAATAAAGTTTACGAACCATTTACCTATTTGCTAGATTTGGGCTATTCTAGTCCAGTCACTTGCTAAATCGAAGAACACTTATTTCTTAGAGAGGAGCTTGCAATCCGTGCAACACGGAAATTCCGTTCTCAAAATTAATCTAAACAAGGTTCCAAAATATAACGAAATTTGAGAAATCAGATTACGATCTTTCTCGTGGTTATTTAAACACACGAGCAAGGGATATAAATAAAATACTAGATCGTATCGCGGCTTCTAGGCAGATGGAATAATGGCACGAATGACATCACATCCTAAGAGGTGGAGACTACATAATGGGTATAGGGACCTATTTCAAATGGTTCGGTTTTATAGTCTGGGTATGGTGGTATGTATGGATGGATTTTACTGGGTCATAATGGGTTCCCTACTTGGACATCACTCGTTGGTTGGATGAACCTTAGATTTCAATCTATATTGGCTGGACAAGATCCCTATGATAAAACTATGTCTACTAGGTTAGGGTAACCTAGAATAGGATTCCTTCCAAGTGATTGAGCTAGTTGCTAGTCGGGTTGGTTAGCTAGGTCCATAAAACTAAAATACGCCTTCAGTGACTTTTGTGTTTAAGTAGCACATGAGGCCTCAATTGGGTGGCACGCTAGTGGCATGTGCGTAGTAAGCTTCGAATAGATCACAACCAAATATTGGGTCGAATGTACTGAGTCAAGGTTGAGGCTCTAATGGGGTCGGGGTATACCAGTAAGTGTTATAGCTAGTCCTTTTGTCCTAAAAGACCACCACGAGAATAGAGTACAAGGGGACAGACTTGAGTGGGACATGATGTACCTAGATGAAGGTGGACTCGTCTAGATCTTGCATGTGAAATCTGTTGGAAGGTACACTAGTCTCATACTCCGAATATTAATGACACGGTCGGGGATACAAAATGATCTAAATGGAAGTAGGAGTCTCTGGGGCACTAATTATCAGCCTATGGAAGTTATTCTAATATCGGAAGTCCTTGTATATCCCAAAAATTTTAGGAGGCTTACAGTCTACCCACCATAGAAGCTAGGGTATGGTTTTAGGAATAATGAGGTTAAAAAAATTTTAAAGTCGGATATTGTACCTCAACTCTTGTTAATAAAGAATAAGGCACGGCATAAGGGATACGTAGTTATAAGTCAAGTCAAGGATCGTTCTGTAATGAATGGAGAATGAGTGTGTACAATGACATACGGTCGATCAAATAGAATGATCTACTCGTCCATAGTATACAAGAGTTATCGATGGGGTAACCAACTCTAAGGCAAAAAGATTCCTAATAACTGAGTCATGAATTTCTATTGGTGTCAAACCTGCCAGACTATTGTTACAAGGGTTCTAGTTAAAGAGAGCTTCAAACAAATAATTTAGGCTCACAACAATTGGTCTCTTGAGAATAGATAGTCTCCTAGGTTGGCATTTGATCAAGGGAAAGATCCAATCATGCTCGGATTCCAAGGACTAGAAGATTAGGATGTAGGTTAGGGTCGAAGGGAGGACGAGTAACTCAAGGCAAGGTTCCAGTAATAGGGCTGGCCGATGGTAGCTGCACTTGTATATACAACTATCATAGCCACGAGGATACTCTCTATCTATCGAATACGAGCGTTCGTCTTTCCAATTAGTGAAAGACAAAAGCAATAAGGAGTTCAAGAAAGATATCATCGAATACAATTACGTGATTCAAGGGCAGATGTATAATTCAAAGAAATTGTCAATACAGTCGCGGGTGAGATCCAAGATACCTCTATATCTCAATCCACGTAGGGTAATTAAATAAGAGCGAACCAAATGTATCATGCTTGATCAGACCGTAATACAATGATTCTGATTAGACAATATGTTGCGGGCGTCCCCAATAAACATATGCCTCGAATCAAGCTTGATATAAGAGTAAGCTTGCAAAACTAGGCTGTAATAGCAGCATTGGTCAAGATAGTCAAAATATAAGTAGACGAGTTTTTTTTTTGAAAGGGGGGAATAAGTAGTTCGAGTTTTGAGAGAATCAAATTCTTACATGGTGTTCTTGCCTATACAGTCATCCTACTATCTTCTGATCCTTAAGGCCTGGGTCGACTAATGGGTTATGGACTTCTGAATTCTATATTCTTGGTAAGACGATTAGTATCATTCAATTACCTCGTTAATAGATCACAAGGTCCACGGATTGCTAGGTTGGGAGACATGCTACCTAATCTTACAGAATCCTTCACTAGTTTTGGCTTTGGATCTTATGGGACACTCAGGGCATTTTCCTACCCTCTATAGTATCCTAAACTTGTAATCACGTCTGAAGTCATTTCACCGAGAATTAGGCCTCGCCCGTATACTCTGGCTGTGGTAAAACTCTTGGTTTCGTGATTCAATTGTGATAGGCTATCAATTACTCTACCCTACATTGACACAAGAGTATCTAAGATCTAAAGAGGTCAACTAGGACATAGTTTTAGCAGTGCTCCATAAACTATTATTCTTCGAAAGGATTTCAATTCTATGGGTTGTGCCTCGCCAGTGTGCTGCTGGCTGCAGTGAACCCATATTCTCCACTCTCCAATAATTGACGACAGTGCGCTGCTGTCTAACCATTATTAGTTAACTAACATTCTTTTAACTATATCCGTAAAAATTCATGAGCTTCTAGAGATTCAAACAAGTTGACTAAAAATAGAGCGTAGGTATTTGTCCTATCAGTCACAACATTTAAAATAAAGATTTAACATGGAGGAAATAACTAAAGACGAAAAAAATACAAACATTCTAGTATCTATTTCATATGCATTTTAATGGTTGAGGGAAAATCTCGAATCAATCTATCTCGAGGTTCTTATATGATTAGCAGGATCAGAAATTACAAACTAATTCTTTACAACAAAATAGGATTTTAAAACAGGAAATCCTAACTTACGATATAAGGTTTATATCTAAATAAGAATATTGAACAGTTTATCAAAACTAAAGCCTTAATTCCAGGAAACCCTAGCTTACCAAATGAATAGTATACCCATATTGGATCATGTCGTTATATAAAGAGTAATAGTGTTCTGTAAAGATCTGACAAGCTACCTAAATTTAACAATTCTGAATCTAAGTGGCATGACTTATCAGACAAATCTTAACTACCCAATTAGTCAAAATAATAGGGACCCTGATCCTAGTTATCCTCCTAAATCATTTCAATCCTAATTGTGAATGAGCATTTCCTGAGCGCAGGCTCGCAATGGTACGACTAACTTAAGTACCATCACGAGTTCGCAATTTTTTACGAAAATAGACCTGCATGGGCCACCACAAAACTTGTCACGACCCGCAAACCGTTTTTTTCGGATACGAGACGTGTCCAAGCCAGCCTACGCCGCAGAGTCGGCGGTAGAACGCTGTCAAGTCCGCAAGAAATAGATGCTCAAAATATAACAGTTGCTGCTCATTCACATTTCTAAATTTGTTACAACATTTATAATTAAAAAAATACAAGATTTTACAATTAATGAAATTGAAACAACTGCTATCTATTTCTAGGTTTCTGTCTGCATGTACACCCGAATCTCCCAAGCTAAGTAAAGCCACAGCTAACCTGAAAATTTATGATTTTCAGTCAGGAATGGAACAAGTACACAAACCGACGGCAATGCGAAAACACAATAGAGTTAACAAGACATGAAAATAACATATGAGATATGAAAACTGGAAAGTACAGATGACATGGCCCGATGGAGAAGAAAGGAAAAATAAATAAAAGACATCTACCTAGGTGGTGTGAAATATTTGTTTCGACATGTGAACGGCTAGAGGGTAAATCCGGTACCTTGTACGTGTCGTGTGCAGCTGCTATTATTCACGAATAGACTCATGGGATAGTTCTGGGCAGTCCACATGTCTACTAAGATATTTTCCCTCCCGACTACTTCGTGTGACGAGCGTTTCAACAAGCACCAAGATATATGTATAGACATAAAATGAAAAGACTACTATGAATCGAAAGCAAACAGAAAGTGCACTTGCCTGAGGTCCTTAGCTGGAGAAACCGATAGTACAACCACATCAGATGAGTCACTAAAGTCAACACATGCAAAAGTCTCCAGATGCTAAAATAAATATTACCAACGTTCTTATAATAGTCAAATTAGCTAGAATTGCCTGTCCTTAAGTCGAATTCTGGACACAGGGGCAAAACGGTAATTTCGGATCAAAACGGTGTCCGCCGTTGGACCCGCTTTGCACCGAAAAGCGTGCCAGGATCAACGGTCTCTAAAGTTGTCAAACTATATGTCAACAGTTCTAGTTTTTCGATACAAACCCAACCGTATGTTCAGAGGTGGATTCCGGCGGGCCATGTACAAAATCGCCAATTGAGTCGGACCGTGGGGCCCGTAAAACGGTGTTCCGATTCAACTGTCTCAGAATTGGACCAAACTTGGCATACAGGACCAGGAAAACAATACGGTCTTGTTGGCGCAAGTTTCGTCTCGATCTGATGAACGTGCACAAAGTAATTGAAAAACTTGCACAGAGGCCGATTCGGTGAATTTCGACGGATACGCATCAAATTCGTCGCGCACACGCGACCAATTTGAATTCCGTCAAAGCCCCACACGTCCGCGAAGTCGTTAGCACCTTTCGATGCTTTCGGTTCGTGACCAAGTCGCCCGGATTGGCGGGACGCACGTGGTATCGGAGAAATTTTCTAGTTTTCGAAACATATTTTATCAGGTTTTTCCCGATTTTCAACCCTATTTATCTTACTGTCCTTTATCAAAAATTAAAAATAAAAGAAGGGTTGAAATCCTGGTTATATAGTCTAAAACACTATTCAAATAGACTTCCAAGTTTCTCTACGAATTTGTAGAAATCTGCCTTCCAAAGTCAGGATCGGGATTGGTTATTCTGTCTCGTTTTCGACAGTTTCCTATCGATTTTCTGAATCGATTATCACTGCATTCATTGCGAAATAAAAATAAGTAATTGGATAGCCTTAGAGGGGTTTAGGTCGGGTACGAACCAGAAGAGACAGATCGAAAAATGATCTATCACGCGTGAAGATTCGACGTTGCAAAGTGGGCTTGCACAGCCGTTGCTGCTGTCGATTTCCGGCCGTCATCGGCCGACGATCGGCCCCCGGCCGGCCTGCGGCGGCGTCGCGCGTGCTCGCAGGGGAGAGACACGATAGGTTCGGGTAGGGCTAGGGTTTTGTATCGACTCCCTCTCCTTCGATCGATTTCTTAGGTATATATATCGAAGGAGCCGTCGGAGAGACTCGGGTGGCACTGCTGTTCTCGGCTGAACGCAGGTGTGTGGGGTTAGCTCGGGTTCAGGGGAGTTAATTGCAGTTGGGGTGGGCCGGGCCTGCTGGGCTCGGCTGAGAGCCTGGCCTGGTTGTAATTGCTGATGTCTACTTATTCTTTTACTATTTTATAACTAATATATATATATATATATTATATATAATATATATATATATATATATATATATATATATATATATACACACACATAAATACCCATGAATATATGTACAAATACACACACACACACACACACACACACACACACACACACACACACACACATATATATATATATATATATATATATATATATATATATATATATATATATATTTAAATACACATATACACAAATATAATATATATATTTATATATACATTCACACTATACGCATATATATGCATACGTACACAACTGCTCGGCTCCCTGGGGTTTCTGGGATGGTTTTGGGCCGGCTCAGTTGAGCCCGGCTCTGTTTGGATTGGCCTGTGGGACTTAAATCGGGCTGGGATTCAAAGGAAAAAGTATGGGTTTTAGGTTATTACTTAATACAAGTAATATATATATATATATATATATATATATATATATATATATATATATATATATATATATATATATATATATATATAATATGATGAGGATATAATATTGTGTAAATATATATATATATATATATATATATATATATATATATATATATATTATATATATATATATATATATATATATATATATATATAGGGGAGGGATATTGCACCAAATTTATTGCATCAATTATTGTACCAAACAATCTCAACCACACATTTATTTCTATCATGTGGTTATAAAAGCATGCTGACGTGGCAACAACTTTATAGAATGTTTTATAACCACATGATAGAAATAAATGTGTGGTTGAGATTGTTTGGTGCAATAATTGATGCAATAAGTTTGGTGCAATATCCCTTCCCATATATATATACAAAAAAAAATTACACAAAATGTATACGACCCTATATATATTTTCCTACATATACATATCAATATGTATATATATATATATATATATATATATATATATATATATATATATATATATATATATATATATATATATATATATATATATTAATAACATTTTTTGACGAAGATAATATAACAAATAATAATAAAATAATATTATATAATAGTAACCACAATAACATTGATAATAATAATAATAATAATAATAAAATATTTAAAAATTCGGGAAGGGGAGCTACAGATATTGGAGCAACTGAAGGGTTCACATCAGCAATTAATAATGTGGGTCTCGGAGGAATTGGTTCAGCTGCATGCACAGTGGACGTATATGCAGCACGAGGAGTCTGTGTAGCACGAGAACGGGTGTTAGGATGTATCGGAGAGGGGTCTGATTGAGCCTGAGTAGGAGTATTCCCGGAGGAAGAAAACTCTTCGTCAGTAGGCCCAGAGCGAGTTGTCTTCCCTTTCGTCATATTCTGAAAAGGTTTGGGTTCAAACATAAGCAAGGTAGCCTATAAGACTATAAGCAAGCCAAAAATAGCTATCTGATTAGATAATTTCGACCCTATTTTTGTAACACGGTGAATATACTCTAGGTGTTCTAGTTGTTTCTAGAGTCTATTTTCCTAGAGTCTCATCTAGACCTAGGTCGATTTACAGGACTGCATATTGGTCTAGGCTAAGTTGACTAGACCAATTTACAGATCTGACCTGCATGGGCCACCACTAAAAATATATCACGACTCGATCCCAATATAATGGGTCCAGTCGGATCATGTCCAGTCTGCACCGTTGTGAGACAGCGACAGTAAGCTGTATCAAGCAGTGAACACAAGCAGTACAAATGTCTAAACGAAAAAAAATATTTTATTAAACATTCTGAAATACAACTAAAGTCGAAATGAAAATGAAGACAAAGAAAAAGTATTCAACATCACAAATGTTTGTTTACTACAACTTTAGGAAAAGTGAACTAATCAGAAAAGGGTGTAACTAGAACTCTCGGTTCCTCTGTCCTGGTTCAGCTAAGTCCTCAGAATCAAAGTCGGGCCCATAATAGGAAGTGTAAGCCAGCTCATCATTGTCATAGTCACCTAAAAATGTTGTCTCCAGTCAGGAGGGAGCAAGACACACAAATCCATTCCAGCATTTTATTCAATAATTACAAGACGACACAAGAAGCAATTTATTATGGAAATATAATTTTCTAAATAATAATAATAAAATAGTTATGCAGTAAAATTTTAAAAAGTGAAATGATGCAATCTAGCTACAGTAGTGTTTAGAGCGTGTAACAGCATGTGGCCGACTAGGGTTGGAGGCAATAAGTTTTCTAATGAACACGGTCCGGCTTTGACCTAAGTGAGTTGGGCTTCCGCTATCCACAGTGATTCAGTAAGGGGCTTTGACCACAGGTGTTAACGTTACTCCCCCAATTCCTGAGTCAATGATTCAGTAAGCAGTCAAGTAAATGATTCAGTAAGCCGTCGGTATGATCCGAGAGGGATCCCGTGAGTCAGGTGTCGATATAGTACTCTAGCATGCAATAAAACTAATTATTAATTAAAACACGAGTTTATATAAGTATGCACTTGCCTTGGTGTCTCCAGTACTGTAGTGATGACTGTAGATGTCCTTGAACTTAGGTCCTGAACCCTACATAATCGTAACACCGGATTTAATAACTAGAATTTACTACACTCTAATCCTTCAGGACAACACTGGCTGGTTAATAAGGCTAAATCTGGTCGGGTTGCAAATCATGAAATTTTGTTATCAACAAGGAAAATATTCATATAAAATATATTTTTTGATATAAAAACCTTTTATTGGCCAAAATTTACTTATAAAAAAATATTAATACCAATTTCTTATCAAATTCATTTCTCTTATTAAAATTAACCAAATGTGACAAATAAGCTTTATTTAAACTCGTTTGCCATATAGTCATCCTAAAAATATATAATACTAATATTTGCTAACAAATTAATAATACACCTAATATTCGGTAATAATTTCTAAACCATATAATTATCTTTAATTAGCAATTAGCAACCTTACATTAATTAATGAATCTACACATAATACACAAGTAACTAATCAATATAATTTAACTATTAAACTATTTAATTAATTAATCCACACCACAAATACACTAAATTAATTATTCTAAACTAACTATTCCAATTGACAGAGTTTTATTCTGTTAATTGGGCGGAACAGGAATTGGGTTCTGACAGAAAGGAAAGAGAGTTTCTGGAACAAAAGCTTACCGGAACGGAGAAGGAGCACCAAGGGGATGCCTCGAACTCGGAACGAAATGTCGAAAAAACCGACGAAAGGTCGGGTACGGGTGCACGCACGGAGCGTGCAGACGCACTGGGGGCCGCGGCGGTGGCGACCGACGCTGTCACGGGAGCGACGCAGGGATGGGCTCGAAAGGTGGGGGAGAGGGGTTTGGATTCGGAGAGGACGACGAGACGAACACGTCGGTGGTCTCGGATTTGGATTTGTGGAGGAAGGAGGAAGTTATGGAGTTTTTGGTGAAGAAGGAAAATGAAAAACTTCCGTGAGGGTTCTGATTCTTTCTGAGTGTTAATACGTGAGAGGAAGAAGAAGAAAAGGGACGTGGGGGTCTGCGCGAGATGTGGGGATCTGAGAGAGAGAACCGGGTAAGTGGAGGAATGGGTAAGTTGGGTTAAATGGGTTGGGCTTCCCAAGGGCTGAAATGGAGGGTCATCCAATCTTAGTTAAATTAAGCCCAAGATAATATAATTAAAAATAACAGACAAACAATATTAGTCATAGTAAATATGTGGGCTTTACAGACTTGAACGTGATTTTGGATTGGATTTGAGTCAGAAGTGCATAATAGGATTGGGTAGGTTATTTGAGTGGAGTTGAGTGTTACGTAAATCGCTGAAGTGCAATACGACTCACAATAAGTCATAGACTCAATAAAGAGAAAAATAAACAACAAAAGTAAAATTGTATCAGACTTTTGGTGATTTAGTACGCAATCTTATGTTTGTCAATGCCACGTCACTTATTTGGCAACTGGTATGACATCGCGGATGCGCAGCTGAATTGGCGACATAACATTGACATTGTATATACGTCGCAATATCGACCATCAACGACCAATTTCTAATGTGCGACTAGTATATACGTGACTCTCTTTATTGGTCGCTGATGACATCGCTACAATTGCTTAGCGATGTTTTTTTCTTTTTACAGGATTAGCGACATCTTTTGGAGTCGCTAATAACTCTTATTTTGGTAGTGCAATGGGGTATATTCAGATGTTCGTACATATAAAAACCGTGCTTGCAAATTATCATACGCTATGGATTGTGCATTTGTAGGTTCAGAGCTCTGTTCCCAACACTATATCGGGTGTGGCCTGAAGAAGATGCTACTATCGACACCTTTATGCAGTATCGCGTCACTTTCCTGACCTTGTTCACCGTCAAGTTGCTCAGCTTCTCAAATCCACACAACTAATCTACTATAATCTAGTTACAACTTTGTCACAATCTGTTACGAAAAGATGCAATGTATTCCTACAAATTTAATAGATACATACAAAAGAACAAAAAGAAAGCTAGCAACTCTACTTTCATAATGAATACTATAAAACACTCACCAAAACTCGAAGGGATGTCGACCGTTGCCCGACGACTTCTTTTTCTTCTCTTTGGCCATAGACCCTGCCTGCAAAAGACATATTCACGTAAAAAAAAAAAAAAAAAACATTTCATTAACAATCCTTCTTATGACATAAGAAAACAACATGTCATTAACAATTCCGCTTGCGATGAACGAGTCCATATAAAGAAAGGAACATTTTGTTAACATTAATCCTTCTCCAGACAGATGAAATCAACATTTCATTAACAATCCGGCTCGCGAGAAATGGGTCCATATAAAAAAGGGATAATTTAGCAAATACCCCCATTCCAAATGTTAAAACTAGCATATACCCCCCACTATTTATTTTATTTAGCAAATACCCCCACTCCTATGTAAAAGAGTGGGGGTATATCTTAAATTTTTATTATTTTATATCAAAAATGGGGGTATTTGTTAGATAAATAAAATAGTGGGGGTATATGCTAATTTCAACATTTAGAATGGGGGGCATTTGCTAAATTATCCCTATAAAAAAAGAAACATTTCGTTGACAAAATTTCTCCCCGCACATGATCGTACTCATCTTTCATTAACAATCCAACTCGTGAGAAACGAGTACCTACAATAAAAAAAAAGAAAAAGGAAGCATTTTATCGGAAATAATAGGAAGCATTCGTGTTTATGTTAATATGATGTATGCTGGACACATGAACCACTCAACCTCTACTGTGTAAATGTCAATATAAATTTGTTGCTCTCTCTCTCTCTCTCTCTCTCTCTCTCTCTCTCTCCCATCGTCGACGTCGTGCAAGAAACCTTCCACGTACACTTCCATGGAACAATCTCCAGCTTCTCTGCAAACAGAGCAAGAGAACGAGGAAGAAGGCTACCAAAGAGTACACCAGCAATGCCGCGACCTCGTGTCGAGCCTCCCGATCGTCGAAGGGTGCTCCTATCCGGACCTCTGCTTCCACGACGGCTTCTTTCGACCAATGCCCCCCATGGTCGCCGCCATGATGGTCCGGAAACTATTCGAGGCCAGACCTACTGACATCATCCTGGCCACCTTGCCCAAGTCCGGAACAACATGGCTCAAGGCTCTACTCTTCGCGACCGTCAACCGCAATTCTTCTCCCTCCCCTACCGGCAACTTGGCCACACTCAACCCCCACCAGTGTGTTCCTTTCCTTGAAGTCGAGTTGTATGGAGACGGTGCAAGAGTCCCGGACATGGACTCGATACCCTCCCCGAGGCTTCTGGCCACACATATCCCGTTCCATTTCCTACCCAACTCCGTTGTCGACTCCGGATGTCGGGTCGTCTACCTATGCCGCAATCCCAAGGATAACTTCGTGTCCTTTTGGCACTTTATCAATAAAGTCAGGAAGAACAATGGTGGAGAGCCTCTGCCTCTCGAGGTCGGCTTCGACCACTTCTGCCAAGGGCGTTCCCCTGGGGGACCTTTCTGGGATCACATGTTAGGCTACTGGAAGGCAAGCCTCCAAGTAGGGGGATGCAATGTCCTGTTCATGCGGTACGAGGAGTTGATGAAAGATCCTACGGCGGAGCTGAAGAGGCTTGCGGAGATCGTGGGGTGCCCCTTCACGCAGGAGGAGCAGGCGAACGGGGTGTTAGAGGACATCGTAGAGACGTGCGGGTTCGAGAAGCTGAGCAGCTTGGAGGTGAACAAGGTCGGGAAACAAACCTTTTCGCGTGTAAAGGTCGACAACGACAGTTTTTTCAGGCGAGGTGTGGTGGGAGACTGGATGAACCATCTAACACCCGACATGGCCCAACGTATCGACAAGATTATTGAGAGCAAATTTGAAGGTTCAGGTCTAGCACCCTGACGTAGGGGATCGGCCAACCTACCAGTCCAGACTGTCCTACTTGTTGCTGCTGCATGCATTTGCTGTAATTTGGGTGTGTTTTGTTTACTACAATGCAATCGCAGTCAGAGTTTGCTATGTAATCGAGTTTATAATTGAATAGAATAATAATCGCATTATCATGTTTAGTTGGAGCATGTAATCAAAATCATTTATTATTGTAATATCAATTGTATTCAAATGTTTGATTAGTATGAAATGTAATCGAATAATACTTGTTATTTGTATCATTGTCACAAATATACCCTTGATATTTATATTTTCTATTTTGGCTATCATTAGCATTTATAGATCTTAGTCGTGAAGCGTTCCACAATGAGGATGTTCCATCCTATAACAAATCTCCCACAAGATATATGAAGAAGAGGTGAGGAAGAGAGAGTTTTGGAGATAAGTTATGTGAATGAGAAAATTATGGTTCTCTGTAACAAAGCAACTAATATAAATAATTTATAGGCATATGGTAATCCTAATGAGTGTGTCGACTTATCGGAAGATATCCATATTGGATTCGGCCTATGTAGTCAACTAATCGATCTAGCTGTGTAATGCATGTTGGAGTCCAGTCTGGAATAGGAGTGGCTATTTTAGGTATACTATGATTCATATTTTGTTTCTATTTAGGAAATCCTATTATAATCTATAATAGGATTTTTATCATCTTATATATATGGGTTGAGGGTGGAGGCACGAAGAATATAGCACAAATGTGGATATTTGGGGTGCTCATCCACAGAAAAATCTAAGAGAAAGTTTGTCCTTTGCTCTTAGGACATGTCATCCAAGATAGAAGGAAGAGGAGATTGAACATATTAGGACAAATGGTTTAACGTTGATCTTTTGTCAATCTTGTAAGTTCACATGAGTTATATAGATTGAGATTTGTCAAGGTGATGTAGTCGTCGCCAAATATGTTGTCTTTGATCTGTGCTTGGTGTTCATTAGATTGGTTGGTTATCTCATGAGGGTTGGCAAAGGTTCCACGAGCCCAACTAGTGGTATCAGAGCTTTGGTTCTGGTTTGATAATCTGATACCAACAAGTAGTATCAGAGCTCTTAAGTTTTCGAGAGGTAAGGTGGAACCATGTTTAATATAGAGCAGATGAAGACACTTATGATCACCCTCACAGGGGAAAACTGGACAATTTGGAAGCCAAGTATGGAGGATCTACTATGTTGCAAGGACTTTCATGTTCCGTTGGAGGACAACATACAAAGTCATCGATCAAAGCTGTTGAAGATTGGAAAGAATGGATCGAAAGGCTGTTGGATTCTCCGCCAATGGCTGGACGACTCGGTATTTCACTAAGTGTCCATGAAGAGTTCAGTAAAAGCATTGTGAGAGAAGCTGCATTCGCTATACGAAATGAAGACGGCTGACAATAAGGCATTTCTTATTCGCAAACTCGTCAACTCAAAGTACACAGAGGGTGCCCCAGTGGCACAATATCTGAAAGAGATTCATGGTATCATCAATCAACTGTCTGCGATGAAGATGGTGATTGACGATGAGCTTCAGGCCGTTCTGTTTTTGAGTTCTCCGTTAGAGGGCTGGAACACGTTGGCGGTGTCTGTGGTCAACTATGTTCGGATGGAATTGTCACGATGAAGGCGGTCAAAAGTAGTTTGTTGATAGAGGAGGTCTGGCGTAAGCAAGTAGAATCGTCGCAGGAGTCCGTTCTAGTGGCTTCCTACGGGAAGGGAGGACCCAAGTCACAGGCGAGGACAGGAGAAAGTTCTCATGATCTTGCAATTGTGCCCATTAAAGAGGACTGCTATCACTATGACGAAAGGGGTCATATCAAGAGGAACTGCATGAAGCTCAAAGCTAAAAAGGCCAAAAGCAAGGACGATCAGGAGGATCTCACATCTATAGGAGATATCATCATTGCAGCAACTAACACAGAGGATTCTTGTGGCATGTGTCATGACAACAACTAGGTCATGAACACGGAGGCGTCGTATCACGACAGTCCGCATAGGAGGATGTTTACGTCATACCGAGACGGTAGGTTTGGACATATGAAGATGGACAATAAGGGGACGGTTGCTATTGTAGGCATCGGTGATGGCACTTGACAAAGGAGCTTGGTGAGAAGCTCATTCTCAAGGTTGTGCGACATATACCGAGTTTGTGCTACAACTTAGTTTTAATAGGGAGGCTGGCGAATTATGGTTGTCGTAGTTTGTTTTGGGACAAAGATTTGTTGCTTGCGAAGGGTTTTCAACAGTTGGCTCGAGAAGATTTGTGTTGTGGCATGTGCAGGCTTAAGCCGCTGAGTTGTATAAGCAGACCACAGAGACCGGATAGAGGCTCGAGGGGTGTTCGATAGGAGTTGTGTCGTCAAAAACTTGCAGAGAGGGCCTTCGGGATATTTTGAGAGATACGAAGGATTCGGTTCGTCCAGACAAAGCGATGAATGCTGATGAGTCAGAGATTGTGAGATCCCCAAATTCATAAGTTATTTTTATGTATTATTACAATCATAGTAGCCAATTTTAATGACTGCAAAATTATTATATACCTTTTTATGTTATAATTACGTTGGTTAAAAGCACTGATAATATTAGAATAGCATAAAACCTTTTTACTGGATTTATGTGGAATGTTCTAAGCATCTTATTGAAATAGAAAAAAAAATCTTAGGAAGGAAATAGGATTTGAATTTTGTTTTCTATATTTTATATAGAATGACTAGGATTAATTTGCATTTAAATGAATATATAAAACATATAGCTAATATTGATGTTATATTCTTAGTTAGTTATCTATTTTTATTTCTTTTAAAGTTGGGCTCAACAAATATTTAAACAAATAATTTTTTTTCTTTTTTTTTACTTTCTCTAATCACCAACCTTTGGGCTGTTTCAAAAAAAAAATATGAATCAGTGAGCGGGCGGGTGGGTTTGATTGAACCTGACCCGTAACCCATAACTTTAAACCCGCTTTGTCGTTTAAAAACAACAGCTGCAGTTATCTTTGAATAACAGGCGAGCGAACCCGTCGTACCCGCAACCTATTAGTCGACCCGCCCGAAAATTTGAACCTAACGTTCAAATAGAAAGGCACTGTACTTCTTCTTCCAAGAGCACCTGGAATTTCCCCTGGGTAATAGGGTGAGCTTCCGCCTGCGAATGGCAGGCATGCCTAAGCCCCCTCCAGCTTTCTCAAACCCTAAAGTCACTTCCCTCTATTTAAACTCCATTCTCTTCTCCTCCTCCCCACGAGACACCCTAGCCGCCTCAAGCCAGCACTTCGAAATTCCTCCAGTTCTTTTCCTTCCCTTCCGAGAGGCTTGCCGGTGACGAAGACCTTGGCCGCAACCCGTGGCGTTAACACTCGAGTGGCAGACGACCCTCGGCACCGTCGGCAGCCGATACTTCTGTTTGGAAAGAAGCGCGGAAACATTTCCCTAAACTAGAGAGTACTTGCGTGAGAACCGAGCAATACAATGCACGAACCAAACACTAAACACAATCCATGCAGACACAGAATTTTTGACGTGAAAAACCCTTGCGAAAAAAAAAACCACGGGACGATCGGAGTCCAACCCTGAGAAGCCTTCACTAATGAAATAAAAGGAGTACACCCTCTACAAACTTCTCCCGATCCAATACGGATCTCCACAGCATTTGGAAGCAAGAAAAATTGATTACAAGGCTACGAAGAACAAAGACAACGAGTAGAGATTACCCGAACACGATCTTCCTTCGAAAACGGCCTTCAATCCTCCTTCTTCTCTCCCAAAGTTGCAATGCCACTCTTGCATCTTTTCTCTCTCTTGTGTGTTACGTATGTGATTAGGGTTAGGAAAAAT
Source organism: Iris pallida (assembly GCA_029216955.1). NCBI lineage: Eukaryota > Viridiplantae > Streptophyta > Magnoliopsida > Asparagales > Iridaceae > Iris > Iris pallida. Next base: position 6,865,443 of record JANAVB010037619.1, read on the forward strand.
CATATGTAAACACTCTAATCCCGCAACAAAATCTGGACCGTAGGATACGGTTCAACGGTGATTAAATCATCCTGAAATCTATTTCAGCTCGACAACACAGAGTTCGGACAAAACTTTGTGTTTTTGTCAAAAAACCATTCTGGAACCAAAGGGGCAGAGTTCGGCCCGTACTCTGCCTCCCTTGTTCCAGTATGCCATATGTTGGCTCCCGAGTTTCTCCGTCAACTCCGAATAGCCTCGTTACCTTCCCGAGCTTCTCTGACACACAGATGGCTCTCGTCGCACTCCGGGATCTTCTCCACATAGGTTGGGAACCCCACCCACTCCAACAAATCTCCCCTTTCACAACTAGGTGGAGGAACTCGTCATCCCGACGATCTGCCTGCAGTACTCAAACTTCTCCCTTGGTAGAACCTTCTTTGAGCATGTCCGCTCCATTGTTATCAGTATGAACCTTCTCAAGCATCGCGTCCTTCTTCTCAACTACATCCCGTATACAATGATACCGAGTCTCGATGTGCTTGGACCGACTATGAAATGTCTGGTTCTTCACAAGGTGAATAGCACTCTGACTGTCGCAAAGCAAAGTATACTGCTCTTGCTTCAGCCCCATTTCCTGCAATAGCTTTTTCATCCACAACAACTCCTTGCAAGCCTCCATCACCGTAATGTACTCTGCCTCTGTCGTCGACAAGGCAACACACTTCTGCAACTGCGACTGCCACGATATCGCTCCATCAGCAAACATCATCACATAGCCCGAACTCGATCGCCTCATGTCTATATCTCCAGCATATCAGCATCGGTATACCCAACCAGCTTTGGCTCGTCACCACCAAAAGAAAGTCTCCAATCGGCAGTGCCCTGAAGGTATCGTAGAATCCACTTGACCGCACTCCAATATATCCATCCAGGATTTAAAAGATACCTGCTAACTGTGCCAACTGTGTGAGCGATGTCTGGCCTCGTACACACCATATCATACATAAGGCTTCCCACAACTGAGGCATATGGAACCCGCTCCATATCTTCCTTTTCGTCCTCGGTAGATGGACACTGCTCCTCAGTGAACTTAAAGTGGGCCGCAAGGAGGCAACTCACTTTCTTCGACCCGTCCATCCCGAAACGTTAAAGTACCCAGTGAATGTACTTCTTTTAGGACAAGTGTAGCAGCTTGGACTCTCTCTCTCTCTCTCTCTCTCGCTCGGCTGATCTCCATCCCTAAGAATATTCTTTACTGCGTCCAAATCCTTCATAGAGAAGGTTGCGCCCAGTTGGCGCTTCAACTCCGCTATCCTAGTGACATTCCGACTCACTAATAGCATGTCATCAACATAGAGCAATAAAATGATAAAATCATCATCGGTAAATTATCTCACAAATACACAATGGTCCGACGTCGTCCGTGCATAACCATGCTCTCCCATAAACGACTCAAACTTCCTGTACCACTGCCTCGGAGCCTGCTTCAGACCATACAAGCTTTTTCTCAACCGGCAGACCAAATATGACTTGCCCTTCTCATAGAATCCCTCTGGCTGCTCCATGTATAACTCCTCCTCAAGATCACCATATTGGAATGTCGTCTTTACGTCCATCTGCTCGACCTCCAAGTCAAAACTGGCTGCCAATGCTAGCACCACCCGAATAGACGACTGCTTGACGACTGGCAAAAAGATCTCATCATAATCCATACCTTTTTGCTGATCGTAGCCTTTAACTACCAGCATCGCTTTGTATCGAGGACGAGTAGCATCATTCGTCTGATTCACTCTAAATACCCATCGATTCTTCAAAGCCTTCTTGCCCTTTGGCAACCGCACCAGCTCGTAAGTAGAATTGGCGTGTAAGGAACCCATCTCCTCCTGTATAACCTGCATCCACTCCTGCCTTTGTTCGCCTTCTATAGCATCTATAAAACTTTCAGGCTCTCTTCTGTCAATCAGTAGCACATACTTATCCGGAGAGTATCTCGTAGATGGTCGACGCTCTCTGTCGCTCCTTCTCAAAGGAGCCACTGGTGCTAGCTGTACACCAACAGCCTCCTCCCCTTCAGGAACTACCTCCCCGATATGCTCATCCTCCTGTAGGATACCCTGACCACCATCTGCAGGCTGATGATCAAGGTTGAGAGCAACTCCATGTATTGGCTCCCCTATAATTGGATCATCTGCGATGTCCTCTGAAAACTACTCGAAGCGAAATGACTCTAACTCAGAAAATTTCTCAGCCTCAGAAGGCGTCTCGGAATCCTGAGTGTTGGTCATGGTCTGATCCTCGACGAATACCACGTTCCTGCTTCTGTAGAGCTTTCTTTTTACTGGATCGTAGTCTTTAGCCAAACTCATCCCGACCATAGCCGACAAAGACGCATCGCCTCGTCTTTGGCTCAAGTTTGGACCTCTCGTCCTTCGGTACATGCACAAAGGCCTTACAACCAAACACTCGCAGGTGATTGTATAACGGCTCTTTGTTGTACCATACTTTGTCAGGCACATCATCCTGCAAAGGAGCACTCGAAGATAAATTAATAACATAAGCAGTTGTAATAAGAGCCTCACCCCAATAACTGCTTGACAAATTTGCTTCTGACAGCAAACTCCGCACCCTCTCCATCAGTATCCTGTTCATGCGCTCCGCTACACCATTAAGCTGAGGTGTCTTCGGCGGAGTCTTCTGGTGTCGTATCCCTTGCTCTCTGCAATAAGCATCAAATGGACCAATATATTTGCCACCGTTGTCGGACCGAATACAGAATAACTTCTTGCCCGTCTCTCTTTCAACAGAGGCCTGAAACTCTTTGAAAATAGGCAGCACCTGATCCTTGGTCTTTAAGGCATAAACCCAAACCTTCCTGGAACAGTCATCAATAAAACTTACAAAGTAAGAAGCCCCACCAATAGATTTTACCTTCATAGAACCGCAGACATCCAAGTGAATCAACTCGAGCAACGCCGGCTTCCTTGAACTTGGATGACTTTGGAAAGACATCCTATTTTGCTTTCCAGCTAAGCAGTACGTGTGCACTTCTCTAACTTTGTAGACTTGAGCCCTGGAATTACCTTTTTGTTCACCAAGTAGCTCATCCCCTTCTCGCTGATATGGCTAAGCCGCCTGTGCCATAACTCGGTAGATGCGTCAGAAACTACGTTCACCTCTTGCGTCTCTAGTACGCTCCCCTCCATATAATAGAGACTGGACTTCTTGCTTCCTCTGGCAATCACCATCGAACCTCTGGAAAGCTTCTACTGACCATTCTCGAAGAGACCGAAGAATTCTTCGTCAACCAGCCTTCCAATCGATACCAGGTTGAAACGGATATCAGGGACATGACAAAGATCTTTGAAAATAAGAACTGCACCCATCTTCGTCCTCAAATGCACATCTCCAATGGCAATCGCCTTCGACATCTCCATTGCCCATCTTCAACACTCCACAGTCGCCGGTCGTATAAGTGGCAAATAGTGCCCTATTGTGAGATACATGCGCTGAAGCCCCTGAGTCTACCAGCCAAGAATTGTCATCGCAGGCGAGGTTTGTAATAACCTCATTGTAGTGCCCCTTCCCGCTCAGTCAATCGGATGAATCAATCGGACTTATTCTTGCAACGGCTGCTCGAAGACATCGCTCGATCGAGGCGATCGCTCACTCAGGTGGGGTAGTTTCGGTAAACTTGCCTCATCTTAGCCTTCACATAATAAATCGCATATTTTCAACTTGCACAAGTAGGCTTGATAATAAAATAGACGAATCCACATAGATAAGGGAATAATCCCGACGAGTCGAATTGAGTTAGAATATGGAAAGGTCCAACGGTCAACTTATAGTTGGTACTCGACGTGCTTTGAAAATGATACTCGATCCTTCGTCCCGTGGCTTGGGAGAAGGAAAGTTGGTTGAGTAGGCAAAGTTATGAACGTAGCCTAAGTCGTAGGCGTAGCCCTCATGAATGCTTGATAAAGCATGCACGATCCATCGTCCAAGGCTAGGCATAGCCTTTGCCCGCCCTATTGGTTAAGCTGTATTGCACAACTTATGGCATAAGTCTAGGCAACCAAATAGCTTGTTTGTTCAAATCGGATACGGGCATGGCACATTCCATCAAGACAAAGCTTGATGCAGCCTTTGCTCATCAAGTTGTTGCAAAGTTAAGTTAGACAAATTATTTAAGGCTATCAGAGTAAGTAACAAGCACGGTCCAATGAGTTCTACGGCAGAGTGTAAAATCCCTAAATTTATACTATTTTTTTATTATTTTTGGTACTGATTTAAAATTTTGTATTGTACGTCGCGAAGTTGTATTGTACGTCGCGCACGAAATTTTATTTTCGTAATTGCTCGACGATTTCGAATATGTGCAAGCGTACATATTTTTGAAAAATATTTTTTTTCTACTTTTATAGTTTCTCGAAGTAATATAGATAATAATTATTTCTAGCTATCATTTTCAAGTTTATGATCTTAATTATGAAAAGCCTTTCATTTATACAGTTATAATAATAAATAATTTTTTCTATAAAATAGTATATTAAAAAGTATAATTATGTAAATATTACTTGTACATACATCTATATTTAGTAATTATTTATTAGTTTATTTTAAATAATAATATAAATTTTGAAATTATTATTATTAGTATTTTGGAAATATATATTTCGAAATTATTGTGGCAATTTAAATCTTGATTTAAATTTATGGATTTATTTAAATAGTTAAATATTTAAAATTTGATTTATCCTATTTGATTTTAAACTAAAAATTTAATTAGATTTAAATTGGATTTGTATTTGGATTTGGATTTGATTGATTTTAAATTAAATTATGAATTATCTAAATTGGGTTTAAATGAATCATAATTCTTATCCAATTGGAAATTCCCACATCCTATAAATAGGCAGGTACTCCTCCAACTTTTTATCATTCTCCACAAAATTTCTATCATCTACAAAACGTGTCGTGCATCGTGTCTGTGTTCCCATATCCATAATGTTATTCCATTATTTTACATATACATTATTTCTCTCGTGCCGACAACCCCCGATACAATAAAATTTTCATTCCTAACCCTAATGTCGCCTTGTCCGCTGCCATGCCCCTCGCTGTATCTAACCTCATCCGCCATCTCCCAGCAACACCCCACGCCCTCACGACCACCTCGCCCCGGCCATCCCGACACATCCACTCGACCCCCAATCCATCTTCTTCCCTATCGAAAACCCTACGTCCAAGCCAGCATTCAACTACCGGCATCACCATCTTCATCACCATCCCCGCAGCACATCGCTGCCGCCACCAATCACCACCACCAGAATCCCCATCGTCCCAGCCACCCCGACCAGTTTGACAGACCACCAGACCCACCACCACACGACCCAGCCACCCGAGCCCAAGCCCTGCCACCGCCATCATCGGCCTAACCGCCGCACCATGACCAGACAACCATCCCACCTACCAACACACCGTACAGGCGAACCTGAACCACCACCAGCACACAAACCCATCTTCGCCTCCTGTTTCCTATCCCAACCAAGCACCTCGGCCACCAGTCAAAAATACCAACATAATTGGAGTCCAAGTGACAGATATATGAATTTTTCGTGTTAAAGGGTGATTTGGAATCATAAGCATGTTTAACTAGTTTTGTTTTAGGTTTCTAGGTCAATCGAGTAAAACTAGATCAATACCTATTTGGTTGGTTTATAAGTCAATTCTAGGTTTCCTAGATCATACTAGTAGGTAAAGAGATACTAGTGTTAGCCCAATGATTATATCATATTTTTGAATATGCCTAATCAATTAAGTTTACCATAATGACATTACTAATATTTATGTAATCACTATCATGTTGTTACTTTAACTTAGCATTGTTCAAATGTTCTGTATCAGTCATATTGTTTTGTTTGCCTAACATGTATTTGTAGACATGCTGTAAGCATGATCAAACATGATTAAACCAGGACATATGCAATAGAGAATTATTGATGAGCCAAAGATGGCGTTATACAAGAAGATTTCTCTGAACCGCCTAACGACCTATCCCGGGGGTTCCGCTGCCCGGTCAGCGGACAGGGGTCGAGGGGACAGCGCCCCCCGTCAGGGGTTCGGAGGCGAAGTCCCCGAAAGGTATTCAGCTTTCCAGATCTGTTTATCTTTGGACGACTGTCGTCAAGGAAAAAGGCGTCTTCTTGTTTGCTCAAATATCTGAAGAAAAGCGACATTAAAGGGCTATTGGTTTCTTATTTTATCAATATATTTTTTATATTTATTGAGTCTAGGAATACGATGTAAACTGCATCGTAATAGCAAATAGGTTACCCAAGAAACGTTTTCAAAATACCCTTTATTTTTGAAAACAAGCCCACTTACAAAAGCCTAAACTACTTCCTAACTGTCTGACTTTTTAAAAAGCCAAAAACCAATTTGCAAAAATCCTGACAGAACTCCAACAGAATTCGGCCAGAGTTCGACCAGAATTCGGCCAGAGTTCGGTTAGTGAACGTTGCTTTTTGAACTTAGTCTTCCTGCAGTTACGGATCCCAATGAGATTTTTTCATAGAGTTCTGTCCGAATTCTGTCCGAATTCTGTCAGAATTCTGCCTTTGGAAAAACTATAAATAGAGAAAGATTTCGAACATTTCAATTCACTCATACACCAATTCACTTTCATATCTCTTCTCTATAAGCCTACTACTTCTTCCAAAGTGTTCTGAGCTATTCATTTTCAAATCCCAAGCCAGTGACAATCCTCTAGTCGATTTGCCAGTGCGGTACGGTCTAGAAGTTTCAGAGTGATTGTAATCAGAGGCTTGATTGAAGGTAGACACTTCACAATTGAAGTTGGTCGAGTACTTCGGATCAAAGCTCGCGTTGTAGAAGTTGCAAGAACTTCAGATGAAAACTTATGGTGATTTTCCATAGTGGATTCAACTGGAAGCTAGAGTTCTTTCGACTGGACTAGTCCTCACAAGAGGGAAACCAATATACATCCTTGTGTTTGCGTTTGCCTTCTGATCACCTTTTTATTACTGTCATTTATTTTGTGATTATTATTATATCTGTGATCTAACTGCTAACAAGTTTTTAAATAGCTAATTTTTGCTGCCTACTCTATTCACCCCCCTCTAGAGTATTGCGCTTTATAACTCGTTCCTACAATCTGTCCTACAATTGGTATCAGAGCAGGTTCTCCATCTAGAGGTATTATATTCTGATTCCAATTGTTTCTACATTTGGTATGGGAGCCAGTGCTGCAACTAGAGAGCAGGTGCTCCTTATATAGATATTTTGGCTTAACATCCTTGGCGCAAATCCTCACTATCAGAACGGATTATACAGGTAAAGCGAGGTAACACTGATATTATTTCTTATTACAGTTGTTACGTAGATCACAGTATCACATCTGGCAAGTATGTACTTCACAACTGAAGAGCAATCAACAAATAGACTCCTACTATTTGATGGAAAAAACTATAGTTATTAGGAAAACACGGATGAGCTTCTACCTGAAGTTTCTAGATTTTGACTTATGGTCAATTGTTGTAAATGGCTACAAAAAGCCTACTATCACTTCTATTCTCACATCCTCTACAATCAATAAGCCTTATTATAGTTACACGGAAGAAGAGAAGAAGTTAGCTAGCCTTGATGCAAAAGCTATGCATATATTTTATTGTGCTGTAGACACAAATGTATTCAATCTTATTAATACTTGCACAACATCTCATAGAATTTGGAAAGTTCTTGAAGCTACTTATGAGTGCAGGTATGAAAACAAAGCTAGCAACTCCAGAGAGAAGGTTAGTCTCCATAATAATGCAAATATATGCATGATGGAATTGGGATTTAAGGTACAACATAATTCCTTATACGAAGAAGAGCTTGTATGTGACAATTGTAAGAAGATAGGTCACATCCAAGAAGATTGTACTACTGCTAGAAAGGAGAGTCACTATGAACAATCAAATGAAGGTAGATCGTTGTCTCATAAGTACACTAGCACGAGCATATGGTATGAAAGTGAAGCAAGAGTTTCTGAAGAAAAAGAAGAAGAGAGACCTCATAAAGCTGCAAATTTATGCTCAATGGCATTATCTAACGAGGTACAAAATAATTTTCTTCTTGAAAAGAATGAATTTTCTTATGATGAGTTATCTGATGCTTTCAGTGATCTATTAGAAAAACACAAGAAAGTATTAGATAAGTATAAGCAAGCTAGAAAGGATATTCTATCCTATAAGCGTGAGAATGAAAAGCTTACTTGCTTATTGAATGATGCAAGAAATACTTCTACTTCCGATAATTCTACTGAGATTTCCATCCTTGAGTTTAGATTGCATGAGGCACTTGATTGCCTTGAGAAAAGCACTCAAAAAAATGCTAAACTTAAGGAGGAACAAGAATCTGAAAAGAAGAAGTATTCTATTGCTTCATGTAGAATTGATGCTCTTAATGCTAAGTATGATGAGATCTGTGCAAACCCTAAAAAGTTAGAGATTAGACTGGAAAAGCAGGTAGTACAACCTACGACTCAGTCTAACACAAGACACTTAGCATATCACAAAGTCACACACGTCAGATCTTTTATAAAGGAAGCAAGCAAAGCTAAAGCTTCACACAACCATGCTTTCTATTACAAGTATCCACGAAGATCATATCACACCACTGCACGTTCTCATACTACTGCACATAGCACTAATGTTAATTCTTTCTGTCATTATTGTGGTATGAATGGACACGTTTCTAATTGTTGTCAGATTAGAAAGCTAGTTGATATGAACTTGTACAAATGGGTTTCCAAAGCTAACAAATGTGGATCCATGTATTGGATACCAAAGTCTTCACCTAATATTTCAGGTGGAGCAACTTATGCTGAACCTTAGAACCATGGAGCATGTTGGTGATTGCAAAGCTACAAAGGTCATCTTCCATGCAATTGCACCAACAGAAGTGTGGTCACTAGAACCACTTCGGTAACATGCTTCCTAAATAGTTCTTAATATCTAGCATGTTCTTTTTGATGTCTTGCTACTAGCTCTCATTTATATCTTTTTAAGTGTTTATTATTTGAAACCAATATGAGATATAATCCTAGAATGACTAGCTGTTTAGCTTAAATGATAAGTTCACACTATATAGTATTTATTTTCTATTAGTGTGACACATTTGTCTATGTATGCTCTTTACTTTTAATCTTTATTTTTGAAGCATGCATAGGAGATTAATTTTGTTTTGGTGAATATGTTTTTGATTCTTCGTCTTTAATTTTTTTTAATGGCCACTTCTTACCGATTTGTCTTTAACATATCATATTTACTCTGATCATTATTTTTGTGAGTATGTATGTTTAGCACAAGTCTCCTATTTACTTGAAATGTATATACATATAATTTTATTTTAACCTTATGCTTGCATAATATATTCACTATTGATTCTCAAATTTTATTGTGATTAACTTCTTATGAATCAATTACATCTTTGTCTGATAAAGTTTATTTATGCATGTTTTTGATCTTGTGATATTTTTTATGTTTATTAAGGATACATAATTCATTTTCATTTATATATCGTTCATGTTTCTTATATTTTTGTATAGATATCTTTATGGGGATATATGAGTTAAGTTCAAGTTCTATATTATTTTGAAAAGTAGTTTCAAACTTGTACTTATCTCATACTTCAGCTATTGATTACTTTGAGCAATTTTTTTATTCTTTTTATTAGCTTATTTCTCAAAGCCTTTTTTAAATAATGTTTTTTTTTTAATTTTTGGTTGACTTTTTGGATACATGATATTTTTAATATCTTGATCTTGATAAATTATTATTTGGGTATTTATTTCTTTTATATTTAGGGATTCTGAATTTCGATGTTGTTCGATGATACTGCATATATTCCTTTGAATCTAAGTTCTTAAGAGTAGAGATCATTTTGGGAACAAGCCGAAAGGGTCCTTCTGTCATACATGTGTAAATAGCCTGAAGCGACACGGTTTACTAGTCTTCGGACTACCGCTAGCTGGGAACCGGCCCCACAGCTAACCCGAAGTGATCAATACTTTATAGACTTAAGATTTATTAAGGTCTACTTGCAACTATCGTCTAGTTCTGGATCCAAGGTAATGAACCCAGTCCCATAGGTTCCAAACTACATCAGCGTATCTAGGTCCTACATTTTAATTTATAATATTTTATATTTTATTGTTACCCAATAATTTTGTAGCACATATGGATTATTGTAGTTGACACATCTTATACCGTATGCTACATTGTTCTAAGATTTTTAAGTCCATAGAATATAATTTTTTTTCATATTGTACTAATTCTTCTTAAATCCTCGGTTATTAAAGAAGAGATTTGTTTTGCTTACAAGCCTACAAAGGGTCTGTCTGTCACCACGACTACGGTCGAAGCGAAGCGGTATTAAGTGTTCCCCGGTGAACCTCCGTTAGCTGGGACAGTACCACTACAACTAACCCAAGTTTGATCAACGCTTTATAAACTAAAGATTTATTGAGATCTAGTTGCAATTGCTATCTGATGGATTGTGGATTTTGGATTTGATGGATAATATTATTTAATAATTCAATTTTACAAAAGGTAACACATATTGATCTTGTGATTTCGTCTTTAACTTGCATAATATTTATGATTTTAAGCTTTATTATTCTCTTCTTATTCAAGTTACTAACTGCCTATAGCAGTAATTCTTTACGGGGAGAAGTCACGCATATAGAATTTCTCTTTCTCAAAGCATTTCTTTTCTTTAACCTTACGGTTGTCAGGTGGACACCGTGTTAAGACTTTTAAAAGGGAAAAAATAAACTTTGATAACAAGACCTAATATTTTTAAATTAGTTTTCTACTTCTGGAAATATGTCTTTGAATTTTTTTTAAATTTTTGTCAATACTATTTTTTTTGGATATAGCCATGTAAAGGTGGAGCAGTTAATTGTTTCAAGTCAATTATCCCCTTGACATGTCATATATCTAGAATACACTTTTCTTTGGACATTTATCTAGTTATGTTTATTTGTTCAAAATAGATTTATTTATGATTTATGGATGCTTTTATTAAAATTGTTTTTGTAATTCGAATCGACCGCTTTCAGTCTGAGGACTAAATGGACGCATTCGAACATTTATTAAGACAGTTTTTCGTAATAAATTCCACATTTTTTGAAAAGTCTTTTTGATTTCTTTTTGATTCGTTGAATCTGTCCGGTACTCAAATGTTATTATTAAAGACAGTTTTCAAAATCTTTTAATGTCTTAAAATATTTCTTTTATATATATATATATATATATATATATATATATATATATATATATATATATATATATTGGAGATATATGTTATTGTTCATCTTTAAGCGTTTATCTATTGGATATTTCTGTTTGTTGCCTAAAGATGATATTTGTTTTGAGTTTGAAATTTTATATACATTTGATCAAAAGAAAAAAAAGATACATATCTTGAATATTCCTTAGATCTTGTGAATATTTATTTTATCCATTTTATGCATATAAATTATTTTTGAACTATGTACGCATATTTTAAGGAGGAGCAAATTAATTGTTTCAATTATTTTATGTCCCTAATATGTGGTATACCTAGTTCACCATGGACTTATATTGTCTTATTTAAATATCTTGTTGAGTTGGTCATGATATTTGAATTTGTATTGATTTTATGAGAGAATATATGATTTTAATATTTTTTTTAATTCTCTCACTTTTGAGTTTCTAAAACTTATCCTGCAAAATTAATTTAATTTATTGTTAATCCTTTTGAGTTTAAACTAATTTGGCATTTCTTATTGAGATTTTATCTCAAAGTTCGTGATTATCTATATTTAGACTGATCATACTTTGTGGGAGAGCATTCAAGTCGACTGAATTTTTTTTTCTCAAGTATTTTGTCTTCATTACCTTCATGTTTATCTAATGGATATACATATATCATGCTAAGGTAATTGAATTCAAATGCATGAACTTTGATATTGATTTTGTATAGATTCTAGTATAGGTATTTTTTATTTCTTTTTTCGATGATTGTACTCTTTATTGATGTGATTCACTTATATAGGCAAATTATGAATCATATTTTTTTTGTGATCATTATTAAAAGTCTCATTATATTATTTTTTTGATTCTTTTATATATACTAGATCTGTGAATTTCTCATGAATTATTTATGACCAATGAATGATTCCTACTATATTGATATATTTTTTTGGTCTATTTTAAAACACAATATGATGAACAAAATGTGTCACTCCCCAATCCTGGAATACGTATTTTAATACGTAAATCGATAAATTATATTTACCTTGAATTTATACGATATTTATTATGCAGTATTTCTTCATGCATTTTCCAAAAATATTCGACAAAATATTATTTCCTAATTTATTTTCTGCATTTGGGCCTACAGTTTTGGCTCATTTGGGTAACCTATTCTTGGTTCACCAATGGTTCATCATGAACCCTTTGGTTCATCATGAACCCATGGGTCCAAGATCTTTATATATAACTCATCTCATTCTCTCTCCTCTCATTTACTTCCTCTCATTTATTTCCTCCACCAACCAAGGCAAGTACCAACTTGCTCAAGAGATGGATCCATAATTTTGTCAATGATTTATTACAAAACTATTTGCCAAAACATGTTCTTCTCCTCAATCTATACTAGTTTAGAACTTGGAAATTTCCATTTTGAAGCTTTAATTTTTGTAGATCTAAGTTTTAATCATTTTCGGATTTCCTTGGTCTTGATCTATTTTCGTTGGGGTTTTGTGGGTTTTGATGCTTCCATGTGGAAGAGAATTCCATTTCACCCATGATGGAACTTTGGAAATCCGGATTTGGAGTTCGGATGGCCAAGTTGTGATGCTTTGAAGCCTTGGGTTCATCCATGGTGTTCTTACTGTTTGGAGAAGACAGTGAGCAGTGTGCAGAGCTGTTTAGCTTACACACACTGAGCTGCGCGCGCTCTTTAGCGTGTGTACGCAGACTTGGCTACGCTTCCTGTTGGAAGCGTGTCTCTCTCAACGTGCGTGACTTTTCACCTACGCTGCTCTCTGTAGCATGCGTGACCTTTCACCAACTGCTGCTTTCTCAGCGTGCGTGACTTTTCACCTACGCTGCTCTCTGTAGCGTGCGTGACTTTTCACCTACGCTGCTCTCTGTAGCGTGCGTGATTTTTCACCTACGCTGCTCTCTCAGCGTGCGTGACTTTTCACCTACGCTGCTCTCTGTAGCGTGCGTGACTTTTTACCTACGCTGCTCTCTGTAGCGTGCGTGACTTTTCACCTACGCTGCTCTCTCAGCGTGCGTGACTTTTCACGTAAGCTGCCTTGAGTGAGCGTGCGTGACTTTTCATCTACGCTGCCTTGAGTGAGCCTGCGTGACTTTTCACGTACGCAGCTACCCTTGAGCGTGCGTGCTTTTGTGCGTACGCTTTTGATATTTTATCAGATATTATATGCCCATTTTATATCCTTACGCCTTTTGTCCCGAGCATGATATGAGCACTAATGTGACCCCGGAGAACAAAGTGTTCCTACCCGATACATGTACCTGAATGTCCCAGTTATTGTTCATGCTCGACAAATGACTCGTAACTCCACCTGGCGTATTTGCAATGATGCATTACACTAAGGAGGGTAGCACATGTTGATATACTGATTGACATGGATCCTCTTTGGGGTACTCGTACTAAAGTACGACTTTAGGAGGATAATCATGCAGGCCACAGCATGTGAGTCCAAGATTTCACCTAGGGTTAAATTAGGCAACTAAACATACTAGATGCATGGGGAGGGCAAAATCCCGAGATCGTGTTACACCAGCCACCTTGAGATATTGTCTTGACGCGCCGGCTGGTCTCCACGGATACTGTGTCATCCGCAACGAGCGGATGACTGTATCCGATTAATTCCTGCTATATATTATATGTCTTGGCAAGGTGGCCTTACGAGGAACCAGTGCTCAATGACACCTGTCTACGCGAACCCCTGGGTTGGCTAGCCTTGCTGGAAAGATACAATCTGAGGATTTTCTAAATAACATGATGCGAGGATAACCTCGTCCCACTAGAAACTCGTAGACTTGATTGGCCGTGAAAACGACTTGCTTGTATCCTATTACCTTCCGTGAATAACCGAGGGAAGCATACTATCATGGCACGTGATCCAACATATGTTCTTGTTTGATTGTTGGGTTGGTTATCGTACTACGACAGGCTGTGGACCGAAGTTATGAACGGAAGACTTATTCTGGTTGTGAAGTGCTACTTCTGTGAATGACTGAGGAACATGGTCTATCCTGGTACATGATCCAACCCATGTTCTTGTTTGATTGTTGAGTTGGTTATTGTGCTACGATAGGCTATCGACCGAAGTCACGATCAGGAGATTTTACTGTTTATACCTTTTAACTTATGCGAAAGTCATAGAGTACGACACGTCCCGACTCCATGCGGCACCTTTTGTCCTTGTTTGGTTGTAAGGGTGCCATATGGGTTCGAAGATGTAGCGCTACACTATAATAGAAGCATAAGTATTACTATTATCAATCATTCTATTATCTGGGTTTTTAATCTTAACTCTTGTGCCCCTTTGGCGGTACTTGCTATTCGGGGCTGACCCCGCTGGTTTTGTTTGGCCAGATCTCGTAGTAGAGCCAGAGGACACGATCTTCCTCCCTGACATCCATGGTGCATACTAGGAGCATGGCGGTTCGGGGACTCGAGTGGGTTTCTTCTCCACCACTCCTGCTTATACTTTTGCGGCGTTTAGCCACCGGCACCTGTTAGCCGGATTACTTGATATTTTGTGTCAGTACATCATTGTAATTAAACAGACTGCAGCTGTGTATAATTTTGTACTCCTGACTCTCTGAGATAGCTAAATTATAAAGCTAGTCTCTCATGACCATTTTGATGAAGCGTCGGGGACGCCTTACTGCTTTATCTTTAATGTTCATTTAATTGCTGATGTGATTTGATTGATTGAGACATAGAACTCTGTGGGACCATAGGAGACTTGATTGTAGCATGTACCCCCTAGTCTCTCGACAGCCACGATCTTCGTATGACGTTACGTACCTCATATGGAGTAGCTGGCCTAGTCCGTCTCCGTATTTCGGTACTGGGGCGTGACAAGGTTTTAGTGGTAGCCCATGCAGGTCTGTTTTTCAGACTTGTGGGGTATTGCAAATTATTAGGAGTCTCAATCAAAACTTGTTCCCCTTGAAATTCTGTTTCGAATTCTCTGTCCTTGCCTTGAACTCTAACCTGACTTGCATCCTCGAAATCTTTCTCGTTCGGACTTGATAATCTTATATCTTTCTCTATAGGGGTGCTTCATTCTCAGTAGCGGGTGAGGCCCAAGAGGAAGAGCAGCGAGAGCATGGCTCGACTGGGCACCAGCAGGGGAGAGAACCTTCCCCAGGGCAGACACGAGCAGAAATGGAACCAGAGGCAGTGCAGCCGCAGGTTATTGAAACTCCTGCAGCACCAGCAGCGACGGCAGTACCAAACGCCGTAGCACTCCTGGAGATCATCCGGGGGTTTCTTGTCACTAACCAACAGCAACAGACTCGGCAGCAGGAGCAGAACGTGTTGCTGAACCAAGGGATTCAGTTAGCTCTTGAGAGGAGTGTCGGGGCTGACTCGGGAGCATCAGAAAGGTTTCGTCGCTTGAACCCGAGGTATTTTGATGGCACGGAGGATGCCATCACTGCGGATGCATGGATTCAAGACATTGAAGCCATTCTTGTGGCAGCTAAGGTTCCAGATGATGAGAAGGTTGATCAGGTCAAACTGGTACTTCAGGATCTTGCCCGCGACTGGTGGGCATCAGAAGAAGATGGTGCAAGACGCCCTGTTCGTTGGACCACCTTCAGTGAAAGATTCAAGGCCAAGTATTTTGGCGTAGTAGCTCGATATGAGCTCCAGCAGAAGTTTATCAGTCTCAAGCAAGCAGACAAGACCGTAGATGGGTATACAGCAGAGTCTTCCGCCTTCGTTGACTGGCATACATGATTGTTTCATGTATCCCAATTACGTGGGTATGTCCCGGATCCGAGTCATGTCCTCGATCATTCTGAGTTAGTCGTTGGTACGACCTAACTTACGAGGAACAACCCGTGTCTATTTTGGACCGGCGAGAGAAGGTACTCAAGAATCGGACGATAAGCCTTGTCCGTGTTTCTTGGAACCATCACTCTTCGGGAGAGTCAACCTGGGAGCGCGAGGACGAGATCAGATCTCGGTATCCGTATTTGTTTGACTAATAAGGTATATTTTGTACCTTATTGACACGATTTCATGCTATCTGCACCTGCTTGTTTGCACTTTGTGATGTATGATAATAACTGCTATGATAATTAACTTGTATATGATTGTGCCTTGCCTGCCCTGATTTTACTATCCTATCTTGGCTGGAATTCCGAGGACGGAATTTTCTAAGAAGGGTAGAGATGTCACTCCCCAATCCTGGAATACGTATTTTAATACGTAAACCGATAAATTATATTTACCTTGAATTTATACGATATTTATTATGCAGTATTTCTTCATGCATTTTCCAAAATATTCGACAAAATATTATTTCCTAATTTATTTTTTGCATTTGGGCCTACAGTTTTGGCTCATTTGGGTAACCTATTCTTGGTTCACCAATGGTTCATCATGAACCCTTTGGTTCATCATGAACCCATGGGTCCAAGATCTTATATATAACTCATCTCATTCTCTCTCCTCTCATTTTCCTCTCATTTATTTCCTCCACCAACCAAGGCAAGTACCAATTTGCTCAAGAGATGGATCCATAATTTTGTCAATGATTTATTACAAAACTATTTGCCAAAACATGTTCTTCTCCTCAATCTATACTAGTTTAGAACTTGGAAATTTTCATTTTGAAGCTTTGATTTTTGTAGATCTAAGTTTTAATCATTTTCGGATTTCCTTGGTCTTGATCTTTCGTTGGAGTTTTGTGGGTTTTGATGCTTCCATGTGGAAGAGAATTCCATTTCACCAAGATGGAACTTTGGAAATCCGGATTTGGAGTTCGGATGGCCAAGTTGTGATGCTTTGAAGCCTTGGGTTCATCCATGGTGTTCTTGCTGTTTGGAGAAGACAGTGAGCAGTATGCAGAGGTTTATCTTACGCACACTGCGCTGCGCACGCTCTTTAGCGTGCGTACAAAGACTTGGGTGCTTCCTGTTGGAAGCGTGTCTCTCTCAGCGGAGTGACTTTTCACCTACGCTGCTCTCTGTAGCGTGCGTGACTTTTCACCTACGCTGCTCTTCAGCGTGCGTGACTTTTTACCTACGCTGCTCTCTGTAGCATGCGTGATTTTTACCTACGCTGCTCTGTAGCGTGCGTAACTTTTTACCTACGCTGCTCTCCCAGCGTGCGTGACTTTTCACCTACGCTGCTCTCTGTAGCGTGCGTGACTTTCATCTACGTGCTCTCTATAGCGTGCGTGACTTTTCATACGCTGCTCTCTCAGCGTGCGTGACTTTTCACGTAAGCTGCCTTGAGTGAGCGTGCGTGACTTTTCATCTACGCTTTGAGTGAGCCTGCGTGACTTTTCACGTACGCAGCTCCCCTTGAGCGTGCGTGCTTTTGTGCGTACGCTTTTGATATTTTATCAGATATTATATGCCCATTTTATATCCTTACGCCTTTTGTCCCGAGCATGATATGAGCACTAATGTGACCCCGGAGAACAATGTGTTCCTACCCGATACATGTACCTGAATGTCCCAGTTCTGTTCATGCTCGACAAATGACTCGTAACTCCATGTGGCGTATTTGCAATGATGTATTACACTAAGGAGGATAGCACATGTTGACATACTGATTGACATGGATCCTCTTTGGGGTACTCGTACTAAAGTACGACTTTAGGAGGATAATCATGCAGGCCACAGCATGTGAGTCCAAGATTTCACCTAGGGTTAAATTAGGCAACTAAGCATACTAGATGCAGGGGAGGGAAAAATCCCGAGATCGTGTTACACCAGCCGCCTTGAGATATTGTCTTGACGCCGGCTGGTCCACGGATACTGTGTCATCCGCAACGAGCGGATGATCCGATTAATTCCTGCTATATTATATGTCTTGGCAAGGTGGCCTTACGAGGAACCAGTGCTCAATGACACCTGTCTACGCGAACCCCTGGGTTGGCTAGCCTTGCTGGAAAGATACGATCTGAGGATTTTCTAAATAACATGATGCGAGGATAACCTGTCCCACTAGAAACTCGTAGACTTGATTGGCCGTGAAAACGACTTGCTTGTGTCCTATTACCTTCCGTAAATAACCGAGGGAAGCAGACTGTCATGGCACGTGATCCAACCCATGTTCTTATTTGATTATGGGTTGGTATCGTACTACGAGGCTGTGGACCGAAGTTATGAACAGAAGACTTATTCTGGTTGTGAAGTGCTACTTCTGTGAATGACTGAGGAACATGGTCTATCCTGGTACATGATCCAACCCATGTTCTTGTTTGATTGTTGGGTTGGTTATTGTGCTACGATAGGCTATCGGCCGAAGTCACGATCAGAAGATTTTATTGTTTATACCTTTTAACTTATGCGAAAGTCATAGAGTACGACACGTCCCGACTCCATGCGGCACCTTGTGTTCTTGTTTGGTTGTAAGGGTGCCATATGGGTTCGAAGATGTAGCGCTACCCTATAATAGTAGCATAAGTATTACTATTATCAATTATTCTATTATCTGGGTTTTAATCTTAACTCTTGTGCCCCTTTGGCGGTACTTGCTATTCGGGGCTGACCCCGCTGGTTTTGTTTGGCCAGATCTCGTAGTAGAGCCAGAGGACACGATCTTCCTCCCTGACATCCATGGTGCATACTAGGAGCATGGCGGTTCGGGGACTCGAGTGGGTTTCTTCTCCACCACTCCTGCTTATACTTTGCGGCGTTAGCCACCGGCACCTGTTAGCCGGATTACTTGATATTTTGTGTCAGTACATCATTGTAATTAAACAGACTGCAGCTGTGTATAATTTTGTACTCCTGACTCTCTGAGATAGCTAAATTATAAAGCTAGTCTCTCATGACCATTTTGATGAAGCGTCGGGGACGCCTTACTGCTTTATCTTTAATGTTCATTAATTGCTGATGTGATTTGATTGATTGAGACATAGAACTCTGTGGGACCATAGGAGACTTGATTGTAGCATGTACCCCCTAGTCTCTCGACAGCCACGATCTTCGTATGACGTTACGTACCTCATATGGAGTAGCTGGCCTAGTCCGTCTCCGTATTTCGGTACTGGGGCGTGACAAGGTTTTAGTGGTAGCCCATGCAGGTCTGTTTTTCAGACTTGTGGGGTATTGCAAATTATTAGGAGTCTCAATCAAAACTTGTTCCCCTTGAAATTCTGTTTCGAATTCTCTGTCCTTGCCTTGAACTCTAACCTGACTTGCATCCTCGAAATCTTTCTCGTTCGGACTTGATAATCTTATATCTTTCTCTATAGGGGTGCTTCATTCTCAGTAGCGGGTGAGGCCCAAGAGGAAGAGCAGCGAGAGCATGGCTCGACTGGGCACCAGCAGGGGAGAGAACCTTCCCCAGGGCAGACACGAGCAGAAATGGAACCAGAGGCAGTGCAGCCGCAGGTTATTGAAACTCCTGCAGCACCAGCAGCGACGGCAGTACCAAACGCCGTAGCACTCCTGGAGATCATCCGGGGGTTCTTGTCACTAACCAACAGCAACAGACTCGGCAGCAGGAGCAGAACGTGTTGCTGAACCAAGGGATTCAGTTAGCTCTTGAGAGGAGTGTCGGGGCTGACTCGGGAGCATCAGAAAGGTTTCGTCGCTTGAACCCGAGGTATTTTGATGGCACGGAGGATGCCATCACTGCGGATGCATGGATTCAAGACATTGAAGCCATTCTTGTGGCAGCTAAGGTTCCAGATGATGAGAAGGTTGATCAGGTCAAACTGGTACTTCAGGATCTTGCCCGCGACTGGTGGGCATCAGAAGAAGATGGTGCAAGACGCCCTGTTCGTTGGACCACCTTCAGTGAAAGATTCAAGGCCAAGTATTTTGGCGTAGTAGCTCGATATGAGCTCCAGCAGAAGTTTATCAGTCTCAAGCAAGCAGACAAGACCGTAGATGGGTATACAGCAGAGTTCTGCAGATTGTGCCATTTCGCACCAGCAATGGTGGCAACGGAGCCTAGAGAAAGCTATGAGGTTCCAGCAGGGACTTTCATTTGGAACTATTACAGCTTGTGGAAGGACACGACTACCAGACGTTTGACGCTGTTTTGACGGCCGCTCGGAGGCACGAGCTTACCCAGCAGAGGTTGGCATCGAGGACAGGAGGTCAGAAGAGATCTCATTCCCAGGTTGGAGGAGGTGCAATGCAGCGAACGTCGGCACCAGCACCCGGTGTACGTATTCATGATGCAGGAGCGCCGCGGAGGACGACCGTGTCAACTAATACAGCGCCTAGTTCGACATCAGCAGCCGAGGAACCAACAACAGCGTCAGGGAGCACCCCAGGGCTGTACATTCTGTGGGAAGGCAGGGCACACGAGAAAGGTGTGCCGGTCAGCGAATGGCTTATGCTTGAGGTGTGGTAGTTCAGACCACCGTATCTCCACTTGTCCTGTGATGCAGAGGCCCGGAGGGCCAGCTCAGCAGTTTCCAGCATTGCCAGCTCCGGTGGCAATCCCGAGTGGAGGGCCAGTATTAGCAGTAAGGCCCCTAGCCCAGCGTCTACCAACGCAGGCTCAGATGTTCCGCCAGGCACAGGAAGCCGAAGGCCCTCAGAGGCAGCAACAGCATGGTCGAGGAAGGCCGCAACAAGGAGCTCAGCGGGACCAGGGACAGGCTCTCACATTATCCTTGGGAGAGGCTCTAGCGTCTAGTGACGTGGTGGCAGGTAAAATTCTCGTCACCTTATTTTCTGCTATAGCATTATTTGATTCAGGCGCTACTCATTCATTCATCTCTGCACAATATGCTACACAGATTGGATTAGAGTTTGAGGCATTGCCAGAGAGGATGGATATACTCACCGGCAATGGGCTCGTAGAAGTTAGCAGAGTACGCTTTTCATGTCCGGTGGAGGTGTGTGGGCATTTACTGCCCGCATCATTGAATGAATTCCCTATGGAGAATTTTGATGTTGTTCTTGGCATGGACTGGTTGAGAGACAGTCATGCGACAATTGATTGTAGAGGAGGTAGGGTTATATTCAGCGTTCCTGGGATGGAGCAGTTTATCTTTACTCGAACCTTGAAGAATCAGGCCGGAGGCATCATCTCAGCAGCAGTGTCAGAGCCAGGACAGATTCCGAGAGTGGTCGAAGATTTTCTCGACATCTTTCCTGATGAGCTCCCAGGGATACCCCCAGTCAGAGAGGTAGAATTTAGCATTGAGTTGAACCCTGTAACGAGGCCTATTGCAGACAGAGTTTACAGAATATCGCCGTCAGAACAGGATAAGTTATATCAGCATGAAGAAGAGTTGAAGTCTAAGGGATTCATCCGAGACAGTAAATCGCCCTGGGCCGTGCCAGTGATTCTAGTTCCCAAGAAGGATGGGTCGACGAGGATGTGCATCGACTACCGCAAGCTGAATGCAATAACAGTGAAGAATAAGTACCCACTACCAAGGATTGATGACCTGTTTAACCAGTTGAGCAAGGCCAGCAGTCTTTTCCAAGATCGATCTTCGATCAGGATACTATCAAGTAAGAGTCCGGGAGCAAGACATACCGAAGACAGCATTCAGATCTAGATATGGGCATTATGAGTTTTAGTAATGCCCTTTGGACTAACCAACGCCCTCGCAGTATTCATGGATTTAATGAACCGCATCTTTCTGCCGTATTTGGATAAATTTGTGGTGGTGTTCATAGATGACATTCTTGTCTATTCCAGCAGTGAAGAGGAGCATGAGAAACATCTTAGGACTGTCTTACAGACAATGAGGGAGCATCAACTTTATGCGAAGCTCGACAAGTATGAATTCTGGTTAGATCATATTTCGTTCCTGGGGCATGTAATTTCTGGGGCAGAAGTGTCAGTGGATCCGAAGAAGATTGAGGCCGTAGAGCATTGGCCAGTCCCGAGAACGGTTGCAGAAGTACGAAGTTTCTTAGGATTAGCTGGTTACTACAGAAGGTTCATGGCGGACTTTGCCAAGATCTTAGCACCCTTAACGCGTTTGACGCACAAGGAACGTAGAGTTTGTTTGGTCAGCTAGCTGTCAGGCATCGTTTGAAGAATTGAAGAAGAGATTGATCTCAGCCCCGATCTTGACGCTTCCAGTAGAAGCGGGAGGCTTTACAGTATATTATGACGCATCAGGGAAGGGTCTTGGATGTGTATTGATGCAGCACGGAAAGGTGATAGCATATGCATCTCGACAGCTTCGAGACCATAAGAAGAATTACCCGACTCACGATTTGGAGTTAGCAGATGTGGTGTTTTCACTCAAGTTGTGGAGGCATTATTTATACGGAGATCGAGTAGAGATCTATACTGATCATAAGAGCTTGAAATACGTATTCACGCAGCGAGATTTGAACATGAGGCAAAAAAGATGGTTAGAACTACTGAAGGATTTTGACTTAGATCTTCAGTATCATCCAGGCAAGGCGAATAAAGTTGCAGATGTACTGAGTAGGAGAGACAGTGCCTTTATCTTGACCTCGCAGAAGCATATTTTAGAAGACCTTTAGAGTATGGGAATCGAAGTAGTTTTGCCAAGGGATATAGGAAGAATGACCAGTATGCAGATTCAGTCAACCTTAGTAGAGAGAAAAAGGGCAGCACAAGCAGGAGATCCACAGATTCAGAAGTTGCGATCGGAGTGTGAATCAGGCCGTAGGAAGGAGTTAGTAATTCATGAAGATGGTACGCTCAGGTTTGGAAACAGACTCTGCGTACCGAGTGGAGACCTTCGACAAGAAGTTATGTTCGAAGCTCATAGTTCTATTTACTCCATTCATCCAGAAGGAACGAAGATGTATCGAGATATCAGACAGTTCTTTTGGTGGAATGGCATGAAAAGAGAGAGAGCGAGATTTGTATCCAAGTGTCTGGTATGTCAGCAGGTGAAAGCCGAGCAGCAGAGACCAGCAGGATTGCTACAGCCGCTTCCTATCCCAGAATGGAAATGGGAGCACATCACGATGGATTTTGTGACCGGTTTACCTAGATCCCCGGCTGGCAAGAATGCAGTCTGGGTAATAGTAGATCGACTCACGAAGGTCGCTCATTTCCTTCCCTTCCGAAGTTGGACAGACTACTGAGCAGTTAGCAGAAATGTACATGAAGCAGATAGTAAGGCAGCACGGTGTTCCAGTTAGTATAGTATCAGATCGGGATACGCGGTTTACTTCCATTTTTTGCGGAGCTTACACCAAAGTTTGGGAACCAAGTTAAGATTCAGTACTGCTTATCATCCACAAACTGACGGGCAATCAGAAAGAACCATTCATACATTAGAAGATATGCTACGGGCATGTACCTTGGATTTTGGCAGATCTTGGGAGGATCACCTTCATCTAGTGGAGTTCTCCTATAACAACAGCTATCAGGCTAGCATTCAGATGGCCCCGTTCGAAGCATTGTACGGAAGGAAGTGCAGGTCCCCTTTAGCATGGGATGACGTCGGAGAACGGAAGTTGTTGGGGCCAGAGATGATCATGCAGACTGTGGAGATAGTTAAGTTGGTCAGAGAGCGCCTTCGAGTTGCACAGGACCGACATCGTCATTGGGCCGATCAGCATCGTAGGCCTCTAGAGTTCAGAGTTGGCGACCAAGTATTTCTGCGGATTTCGTCTACTCGGGGTATCATCAGATTTGGAACCCGGGGAAAGCTTAGTCCAAGATACGTTGGTCCTTTTACGATTCTCGTTCGGGTAGGTGATGTGGCTTATCGACTTGCCCTTCCGCCTTCGTTGACTGGCATACATGATGTGTTTCATGTATCCCAATTACGTGGGTATGTCCCGGATCCGAGTCATGTCCTCGATCATTCTGAGTTAGTCGTTGGTACCGACCTAACTTACGAGGAACAACCCGTGTCTATTTTGGACCGGCGAGAGAAGGTACTCAAGAATCGGACGATAAGCCTTGTCCGTGTTTCTTGGAACCATCACTCTTCGGGAGAGTCAACCTGGGAGCGCGAGGACGAGATCAGATCTCGGTATCCGTATTTGTTTGACTAATAAGGTATATTTTTGTACCTTATTGACACGATTTCATGCTTATCTGCACCTGCTTGTTTTGCACTTTGTGATGTATGATAATAACTGCTATGATAATTAACTTGTATATGATTGTGCCTTGCCTGCCCTGATTTTACTATCCTATCTTGGCTGGAATTCCGAGGACGGAATTTTTCTAAGAAGGGTAGAGATGTCACTCCCCAATCCTGGAATACGTATTTTAATACGTAAACCGATAAATTATATTTACCTTGAATTTATACGATATTTATTATGCAGTATTTCTTCATGCATTTTCCAAAAATATTCGACAAAATATTATTTCCTAATTTATTTTTTGCATTTGGGCCTACAGTTTTGGCTCATTTGGGTAACCTATTCTTGGTTCACCAATGGTTCATCATGAACCCTTTGGTTCATCATGAACCCATGGGTCCAAGATCTTTATATATAACTCATCTCATTCTCTCTCCTCTCATTTACTTCCTCTCATTTATTTCCTCCACCAACCAAGGCAAGTACCAATTTGCTCAAGAGATGGATCCATAATTTTGTCAATGATTTATTACAAAACTATTTGCCAAAACATGTTCTTCTCCTCAATCTATACTAGTTTAGAACTTGGAAATTTTCATTTTGAAGCTTTGATTTTTGTAGATCTAAGTTTTAATCATTTTCGGATTTCCTTGGTCTTGATCTATTTTCGTTGGAGTTTTGTGGGTTTTGATGCTTCCATGTGGAAGAGAATTCCATTTCACCCAAGATGGAACTTTGGAAATCCGGATTTGGAGTTCGGATGGCCAAGTTGTGATGCTTTGAAGCCTTGGGTTCATCCATGGTGTTCTTGCTGTTTGGAGAAGACAGTGAGCAGTATGCAGAGCTGTTTATCTTACGCACACTGAGCTGCGCACGCTCTTTAGCGTGCGTACAAAGACTTGGGTACGCTTCCTGTTGGAAGCGTGTCTCTCTCAGCGTGAGTGACTTTTCACCTACGCTGCTCTCTGTAGCGTGCGTGACTTTTCACCTACGCTGCTCTCTCAGCGTGCGTGACTTTTTACCTACGCTGCTCTCTGTAGCATGCGTGACTTTTTACCTACGCTGCACTCTGTAGCGTGCGTAACTTTTTACCTACGCTGCTCTCCCAGCGTGCGTGACTTTTCACCTACGCTGCTCTCTGTAGCGTGCGTGACTTTTCATCTACGCTGCTCTCTATAGCGTGCGTGACTTTTCACCTACGCTGCTCTCTCAGCGTGCGTGACTTTTCACGTAAGCTGCCTTGAGTGAGCGTGCGTGACTTTTCATCTACGCTGCCTTGAGTGAGCCTGCGTGACTTTTCACGTACGCAGCTCCCCTTGAGCGTGCGTGCTTTTGTGCGTACGCTTTTGATATTTTATCAGATATTATATGCCCATTTTATATCCTTACGCCTTTTGTCCCGAGCATGATATGAGCACTAATGTGACCCCGGAGAACAATGTGTTCCTACCCGATACATGTACCTGAATGTCCCAGTTCTTGTTCATGCTCGACAAATGACTCGTAACTCCATGTGGCGTATTTGCAATGATGTATTACACTAAGGAGGATAGCACATGTTGACATACTGATTGACATGGATCCTCTTTGGGGTACTCGTACTAAAGTACGACTTTAGGAGGATAATCATGCAGGCCACAGCATGTGAGTCCAAGATTTCACCTAGGGTTAAATTAGGCAACTAAGCATACTAGATGCATGGGGAGGGAAAAATCCCGAGATCGTGTTACACCAGCCGCCTTGAGATATTGTCTTGACGCGCCGGCTGGTCTCCACGGATACTGTGTCATCCGCAACGAGCGGATGACTGTATCCGATTAATTCCTGCTATATATTATATGTCTTGGCAAGGTGGCCTTACGAGGAACCAGTGCTCAATGACACCTGTCTACGCGAACCCCTGGGTTGGCTAGCCTTGCTGGAAAGATACGATCTGAGGATTTTCTAAATAACATGATGCGAGGATAACCTCGTCCCACTAGAAACTCGTAGACTTGATTGGCCGTGAAAACGACTTGCTTGTGTCCTATTACCTTCCGTAAATAACCGAGGGAAGCAGACTGTCATGGCACGTGATCCAACCCATGTTCTTATTTGATTATTGGGTTGGTTATCGTACTACGACAGGCTGTGGACCGAAGTTATGAACAGAAGACTTATTCTGGTTGTGAAGTGCTACTTCTGTGAATGACTGAGGAACATGGTCTATCCTGGTACATGATCCAACCCATGTTCTTGTTTGATTGTTGGGTTGGTTATTGTGCTACGATAGGCTATCGGCCGAAGTCACGATCAGAAGATTTTATTGTTTATACCTTTTAACTTATGCGAAAGTCATAGAGTACGACACGTCCCGACTCCATGCGGCACCTTTTGTTCTTGTTTGGTTGTAAGGGTGCCATATGGGTTCGAAGATGTAGCGCTACCCTATAATAGTAGCATAAGTATTACTATTATCAATTATTCTATTATCTGGGTTTTTAATCTTAACTCTTGTGCCCCTTTGGCGGTACTTGCTATTCGGGGCTGACCCCGCTGGTTTTGTTTGGCCAGATCTCGTAGCAGAGCCAGAGGACACGATCTTCCTCCCTGACATCCATGGTGCATACTAGGAGCATGGCGGTTCGGGGACTCGAGTGGGTTTCTTCTCCACCACTCCTGCTTATACTTTTGCGGCGTTTAGCCACCGGCACCTGTTAGCCGGATTACTTGATATTTTGTGTCAGTACATCATTGTAATTAAACAGACTGCAGCTGTGTATAATTTTGTACTCCTGACTCTCTGAGATAGCTAAATTATAAAGCTAGTCTCTCATGACCATTTTGATGAAGCGTCGGAGACGCCTTACTGCTTTATCTTTAATGTTCATTTAATTGCTGATGTGATTTGATTGATTGAGACATAGAACTCTGTGGAACCATAGGAGACTTGATTGTAGCATGTACCCCTAGTCTCTCGACAGCCACGATCGTCGTATAACGTTACGTACCTCATATGGAGTAGCTGGCCTAGTCCGTCTTCGTATTTCGGTACTGGAGCGTGACAAGGTTTTAGTGGTGGCCCATGCAGGTCTGTTTTTCAGACTTGTGGGGTATTGCGAATTATTAGGAGTCTCAATCAAAACTTGTTCCCCTTGAAATTCTGTTTCGAATTCTCTGTCCTTGCCTTGAACTCTAACCTGACTTGCATCCTCGAAATCTTCCTCGTTCGGACTTGATAATCTTATATCTTTCTCTATAGGGGTGCTTCATTCTCAGTAGCGGGTGAGGCCCAAGAGGAAGAGCAGCGAGAGCATGGCTCGACTGGGCACCAGTAGGGGAGAGAACCTTCCCCAGGGCAGACACGAGCAGAAATAGAACCAGAGGCAGTGCAGCCGCAGGTTATTGAAACTCCTGCAACACCAGCAGCGACGGCAGTACCAGACGCCGTAGCACTCCTGGAGATCATCCGAGGGTTTTTTGTCACTAACCAACAGCAACAGACTCGGCAGCAGGAGCAGAACGTGTTGCTGAACCAAGGGATTCAGTTAGCTCTTGAGAGGAGTGTCGGGGCTGACTCGGGAGCATCAGGAAGGTTTCGTCGCTTGAACCCGAGGTATTTTGATGGCACGGAGGATGCCATCACTGCGGATGCATGGATTCAAGACATTGAAGCCATTCTTGTGGCAGCCAAGGTTCCAGATGATGAGAAGGTTGATCAGGTCAAACTGGTACTTTAGGATCTTGCCTGCGACTGGTGGGCATCAGAAGAAATTGGTGCAAGACGCCCTGTTCGTTGGACCACCTTCAGTGAAAGATTCAAGGCCAAGTATTTTGGCGTAGTAGCTCGATATGAGCTCCAGCAGAAGTTTGTCAGTCTCAAGCAAGCAGGCAAGACCGTAGATGGGTATGCAGCAGAGTTCTGCAGATTGTGCCGTTTTGCACCAGCAATGGTGGCAACGGAGCCAGAGAAAGCTATGAGTTCCAGCAGGGACTTCATTTGGAACTATTACAGCTTGTGGAAGGACACGACTACCAGACGTTTGACGCTATTTTGACGGCCGCTCGGAGGCACGAGCTTACCCAGCAGAGGTTGGCATCGAGGACAGGAGGTCAGAAGAGATCTCATTCCCAGGTTGGAGGAGGTGCAATGCAGCGAACGTCGGCACCAGCACCCGGTGTACGTATTCATGATGCAGGAGCACCGCGAAGGACGGCCGTGTCAACTAATACAGTGCCAGTTCGGCATCAGCAGCCGAGGAACCAACAACAGCGTCAGGGAGCACCCCAGGGCTGTACATTCTGTGGGAAGGCAGGGCACACGAGGGAGGTGTACCGGTCAGCGAATGGCTTATGCTTGAGGTGTGGTAGTTCAGACCACCGTATCTCCACTTGTCCTGTGATGCAGAGGCTCGGAGGGCCAGCTCAGCAGTTTCCAGCATTGCCAGCTCAGGTGGCAACCCCGAGTGGAGGGCTAGTATTAGCAGTAAGGCCCCTAGCCCAGCGTCTACCAACGCAGGCTCAGATGTTCCGCCAGGCACAGGAAGCCGAAGGCCCTCAGAGGCAGCAACAGCATGGTCGAGGAAGGCCGCAACAAGGAGCTCAGCTGGGCCAGGGACAGGCTCTCACATTATCCTTGGGAGAGGCTCTAGCGTCTAGTGACGTGGTGGCTGGTAAAATTCTCGTCACCTCATTTTCCGCTGTAGCATTATTTGATTCAGGCGCTACTTATTCATTCATCTCTGCACAATATGCTACACGGATTAGATTAGAGTTTGAGGCATTGCCTGAGAGGATGGATATACTCACCGGCAATGGGCTCGTAGAAGTTAGCAGAGTGCGCTTTTCATGTCTGGTGGAGGTGTGTGGGCATTTACTGCCCGCATCATTGATTGAATTCCCTATGGGGAATTTTGATGTTGTTCTTGGCATGGACTGGTTGAGAGACAGTCATACGACAATTGATTGTAGAGGAGGTAGGGTTATATTCAGCGTTCCTGGGATGGAGCAGTTTATCTTTACTCGAACCTTGAAGAATCGGGCCGGAGGCGTCATCTCAGCAGCAGTGTCAGAGCCAGGACAGATTCCGAGAGTGGTCGAAGATTTTCTCGACGTCTTCCCTGATGAGCTCCCAGGGATACCCCCAGTCAGAGAGGTAGAATTTAGCATTGAGTTGAACCCTGGAACGCGGCCTATTGCAGACAGAGTTTACAGAATGTCGCCGTCAGAACAGGATAAGTTGTATCAGCATGAAGAAGAGTTGA
Source organism: Iris pallida (assembly GCA_029216955.1). Lineage (NCBI taxonomy): Eukaryota > Viridiplantae > Streptophyta > Magnoliopsida > Asparagales > Iridaceae > Iris > Iris pallida. The sequence continues at coordinate 6,894,958 of JANAVB010037619.1, forward strand.
AGTCTAAGGGATTCATCCGAGACAGTAAATCGCCCTGGGCCGCGCCAGTGATTCTAGTTCCCAAGAAGGATGGGTCGACGAGGATGTGCATCGACTACCGCAAGCTGAATGCAGTAACAGTGAAGAATAAGTACCCACTACCAAGGATTGATGACCTGTTTGACCAGTTGAGCAAGGCCAGTGTCTTTTCCAAGATCGATCTTCGGTCAGGATACTATCAAGTAAGAGTCCGGGAGCAAGACATACCGAAGACAGTATTCAGATCTAGATATGGGCATTATGAGTTTTTAGTAATGCCCTTTGGACTAACCAACGCCCCCGCAGTATTCATGGATTTAATGAACCGCATCTTTCTGCCGTATTTGGATAAATTTATGGTGGTGTTCATAGATGACATTCTTGTCTATTCCAGCAGTGAAGAGGAGCATGAGAAACATCTTAGGACTGTCTTACAGACAATGAGGGAGCATCAACTTTATGCGAAGCTCGACAAGTGTGAATTCTGGTTAGATCACATTTCGTTCCTGGGGCATGTAATTTCTGGGGCAGGAGTGTCAGTGGATCCGAAGAAGATTGAGGCCGTAGAGCATTGGCCAGTCCCGAGAACGGTTGCAGAAGTGCGAAGTTTCTTAGGATTAGCTGGTTACTACAGAAGGTTCGTGGCAGACTTTGCCAAGATCTCTGCGCCCTTAACGCAGTTTGACGCACAAGGACAGTAGAGTTTGTTTGGTCAGCTAGCTGTCAGGCATCGTTTGAAGAATTGAAGAAGAGATTGATCTCAGCCCCGATCTTGACGCTTCCAGTAGGAGCGGGAAGGCTTTACAGTATATTGTGACGCATCAGGGAAGGGTCTTGGATGTGTATTGATGCAGCACGGAAAGGTGATAGCATATGCATCTCGACAGCTTCGAGACCATGAGAAGAATTACCCGACTCACGATTTGGAGTTAGCAGCTGTGGTATTTTCACTCAAGTTGTGGAGGTATTATTTATACGGAGATCGGGTAGAGATCTATACTGATCATAAGAGCTTGAAATACGTATTCACGCAGCGAGATTTGAACATGAGGCAAAGAAGATGGTTAGAACTACTGAAGGATTTTGACTTAGATCTTCAGTATCATCCAGGCAAGGCGAATATAGTTGCAGATGTACTGAGTAGGAGAGACTAGTGCCTTTATCTTGACCTCGCAGAAGCATATTTTAGAAGACCTTCAGAGTATGGGAATCGAAGTAGTTTTGCCAAGGGATATAGGAAGAATGACCAGTATGCAGATTCAGTCAACCTTAGTAGAGAGGATAAGGGCAGCACAAGCAGGAGATCCACAGATTCAGAAGTTACGATCGGAGTGTGAATCAGGCCGTAGGAAGGAGTTAGTGATTCATGAAGATGGTACGCTCAGGTTTGGAAACAGACTCTGCGTACCGAGTGGAGACCTTCGGCAAGAAGTTATGTCCGAAGCTCATAGTTCTATTTACTCCATTCATCCAGGAGGAACGAAGATGTATCGAGATATCAGGCAGTTCTTTTGGTGGAATGGCATGAAAAGAGAGATAGCGAGATTTGTATCCAAGTGTCTGGTATGTCAGCAGGAGAAAGCCGAGCAGCAGAGACCAGCAGGATTGCTACAGCCGCTTCCTATCCCAGAATGGAAATATGAGCACATCACGATGGATTTTGTGACCGGTTTACCTAGATCCCCGGCTGGCAAGAATGCAGTCTGGGTAATAGTAGATCGACTCACGAAGGTCGCTCATTTCTTTCCCTTCCGAGTTGGACAGACTACTGAGCAGTTAGCAAAATGTACATGAAGCAGATAGTAAGGCAGCACGGTGTTCCAGTTAGTATAGTATCAGATCAGGATACGCGGTTTACTTTCCATTTTTGGCGGAGCTTACACCAAAGTTTGGGAACCAAGTTAAGATTCAGTACTGCTTATCATCCACAAACTGACGGGCAATCAGAAAGAACCATTCAGACATTAGAAGATATGCTACGGGCGTGTATCTTGGATTTTGGCAGATCTTGGGAGGATCACCTTCATCTAGTGGAGTTCTCCTATAACAACAGCTATCAGGCTAGCATTCAGATGGCCCCGTTCGAAGCATTGTACGGAAGGAAGTGCAGGTCCCCTTTGGCATGGGACGACGTCGGAGAATGGAAGTTGTTGGGGCCAGAGATGATCACGCAGACTGTGGAGATAGTTAAGTTGGTCAGAGAGCGCCTTCGAGTTGCACAGGACCGACATCGTCATTGGGCTGATCAGCATCGTAGGCCTCTAGAGTTCAGAGTTGGCGACCAAGTATTTCTGCGGAATTTTGCCTACTCGGGGTATCATCAGATTTGGAATCCCGGGGAAAGCTTAGTCCAAGATACATTGGTCCTTTTAAGATTCTCGCTCGGCGTAGGTGATGTGGCTTATCGACTTGCCCTTCCGCCTTCGTTGACTAGGCATATATGATGTATTTCATGTGTCCCAATTACGTGGGTATGTCCCGAATCCGAGTCATGTCCTCGATCATTCTGAGTTAGTCGTTGGTACCGACCTAACTTACGAGGAACAACCGTGTCTATTTTGGACCGACGAGAGAAGGTACTCAAGAATTGGACGATAAGCCTTGTCCGTGTTTCTTGGAACCATCACTCTTCGGGAGAGTCAACCTGGGAGCGCGAGGACGAGATCAGATCTCGGTATCCGTATTTGTTTGACTAATAAGGTATATTTTTGCACCTTATTGACACGATTCTATGCTTATCTGCACCTGCTTGTTTTGCACTTTGTGATGTATGATAATAACTGCTATGATAATTAACTTGTATATGATTGTGCCTTGCTTGTCCTGATTTCACTATCCTGTCTTGGCTGGAATTTCGAGGACGGAATTTTTCTAAGAAGGGTAGAGATGTCACTCCCCAATCCTGGAATACGTATTTTAATACGTAAACCGATAAATTATATTTACCTTGAATTTATACGATATTTATTATGCAGTATTTCTTCATGCATTTTCCAAAAATATTCGACAAAATATTATTTCCTAATTTATTTTCTGCATTTGGGCCTACAGTTTTGGCTCATTTGGGTAACCTATTCTTGGTTCACCAATGGTTCATCATGAACCCTTGGTTCATCATGAACCCATGGATCCAAGATCTTTATATATAACTCATCTCATTCTCTCTCCTCTCATTTACTTCCTCTCATTTATTTCCTCCACCAACCAAGGCAAGTACCAATTTGCTCAAGAGATGGATCCATAATTTTGTCAATGATTTATTACAAAACTATTTGCCAAAACATGTTCTTCTCCTCAATCTATACTAGTTTAGAACTTGGAAATTTCCATTTTGAAGCTTTGATTTTTATAGATCTAAGTTTTAATCATTTTCGGATTTCCTTGGTCTTGATCTATTTTCGTTGGAGTTTTGTGGGTTTTGATGCTTCCATGTGGAAGAGAATTCTATTTCATCCAAGATGGAACTTTGGAAATCCGGATTTGGAGTTCGGATGGCCAAGTTGTGATGCTTTGAAGCCTTGGGTTCATCCATGGTGTTCATGCTGTTTGGAGAAGACAGTAAGCAGTGTGCAGAGCTGTTTAGCTTACGCACACTGAACTGTGCGTGCTCTTTAGCGTGCGTACGCAGACTTGGGTACGCTTCCTGTTGGAAGCGTGTCTCTCTCAGCGTGCGTGACTTTTCACCTACGCTGCACTGTAGCGTGCGTGACTTTTCAACTACGCTGCTCTCTCAGCGTGCGTGACTTTTCACCTACGCTGCTCTCTGTAGCATGCGTGACTTTTCACCTACGCTGCTCTCTGTAGCGTGCGTGACTTTTCACCTACGCTGCTCTCTCAGCGTACGTGACTTTTCACCTACGCTGCTCTCTGTAGCGTGCATGACTTTTCACCTACGCTGCTCTCTGTAGCGTGCATGACTTTTCACCTACGCTGCTCTTCAGCGTGCGTGACTTTTCACATAAGCTGCCTTGAGTGAGTGTGCGTGACTTTTTATCTACGCTGCCTTGAGTGAGCCTGCGTGACTTTTACGTACGCAGCTCCCCTTGAGCGTGCGTGCTTTTGTGCGTACGCTTTTGATATTTTATCAGATATTATATGCCCATTTTATATCCTTACGCCTTTTGTCCCGAGCATGATATGAGCACTAATGTGACCCCGGAGAACAAAGTGTTCCTACCCGATACATGTACCTGAATGTCCCAGTTCTTGTTCATGCTCGACAAATGACTCGTAACTCCACGTGGCGTATTTGCAATGATGTATTACACTAAGGAGGATAGCACATGTTGACATACTGATTGACATGGATCCTCTTTGGGGTACTCGTACTAAAGTACGACTTTAGAAGGATAATCATGCAGGCCACAGCATGTGAGTCCAAGATTTCACCTAGGGTTAAATTAGGCAACTAAACATACTAGATGCATGGGGAGGGCAAAATCCCGAGATCGTGTTACACCAGCCGCCTTGAGATATTGTCTTGACGCGCCGGCTGGTCTCCACGGATACTGTGTCATCCGCAACGAGCGGATGACTGTATCCGATTAATTCCTGCTATATATATATGTCTTGGCAAGGTGGCCTTACGAGGGAACCATGTGCTCAATACACCTGTCTACGCGAACCCCTGGGTTGGCTAGCCTTGCTGGAAAGATACGATCTGAGGATTTTCTAAATAACATGATGCGAGGATAACCTCGTCCCACTAGAAACTCGTAGACTTGATTGGCCGTGAAAATGACTTGCTTGTGTCCTATTACCTTCCGGAATAACGAGGGAAGCGGACTGTCATGGCCGTGATCCAACCCATGTTCTTGTTTGATTGTTGGGTTGGTTATCGTACTACTGACAGGCTGTGGACCGAAGTTATGAACGGAAGACTTATTCTGGTTGTGAAGTGCTACTTCTGTGAATGACTGAGGAACATGGTCTATCCTGGTACATGATCCAACCCATGTTCTTGTTTGATTGTTGGGTTGGTTATTGTGCTGCGATAGGCTTCGACCGAAGTCACGATCAGGAGAATTTTATTAGGTTATACTTGTAAACTTATGCTGAAGGTCATAGAGTGAGTACCGGCGACGTCCTCGGACTCCATGCTGGCACCTTTGTTCCTTGTTTGGTTTGTAAGGGTAGCCAGATGGGTTCCGAAGATGTAGCGCTACCCTATAGAGTAAGGCAGACGTATTAATTATCATCATCATTATCAGGGATTTTATTCTTACCTCTTGTGCCCTCTTTGGGCTGTACTTGCTATTCGGTGCTGACCCCGCTGGTTTTGTTTGGGCCAATCTCGTAGGCAGAGCCAGGAGGACGCGATCCTTCCTTCTCTGACATCCATGGTGCATACTAGGAGCATGGCTGGTTCGGGGATCTCGAGTGGGGTTTCTTTCTCCACCACTCCATGCTTATACTGTTGCTGGCGTTTTAGCCCCGGCACCTGTTAGCCGGATTACTTGATATTGGTGTCAGTACATCATTGTAACTTAACACAGACTGCAGCTGTGTATAATTTTGTACTCCTGACTCTCTGAGATAGCTAAATTATAAAGCTAGTCTCTCATGACCATTTTGATGAAGCGTCGGGGACGCCTTACTGCTTTATCTTTAATGTTCATTTAATTGCTGATGTGATTTGATTGATTGAGACATAGAACTCTGTGGGACCATAGGAGACTTGATTGTAGCATGTACCCCCTAGTCTTTCGACAGCCACGATCGCCGTATGACGTTACGTACCTCATATGGAGTAGCTGGCCTAGTCCGTCTCCGTATTTCGGTACTGGGCGTGACAAAATGTGTTTTGAATGTCATTTTTGGATTTCTAGTTGGTAAACTATGTATTGATTGATTCCAATATTTTTAAGTTCAACCAACTATTTTTGACAAGTTTTTCTACTATAGTTATGCAAATTTCTAAACTTGTCGTTACACTGTTCTCCTAATCCTTGATCATGATTAATTTTTTTTCCTCCTTTACTTATGCTTGCATTCATTTTAGTTCTAATTACGGGGGAGCTTATTTTTATCATGTCAAAGGGAGAGAAATAAGTTTAAGTGAGAAGTAAGTTTAAGTTAGCACACAATATTTTAGTATTATGTGTTTATTAGTGATACATGCATCTATTGTATATATATTAAACATAAAGAATTTGCCATAATCAAAAAGGGGGAGATTGTTAGCCCAATGATTATATCATGTTTTTGAATATGGCTAATCAATTAAGTTTGCCATAATAACATCACTAATATTCATGTAATCACTATCATGTTGCTATTTTAACTTAGCATTGTCCTAATGTTCTGTATCAGTCATATTATTTGATTTGCCTAACATGTATTTGTAGACATGCTGTAAGCATGATTAAACCATGACATATGCAATAGAGAATTATTGATGGGCCAAAGACGTTATACAAGAAGATTTTTTGAACCGCCTAACGACCTATCCGGGGCCTCGCATCGGGGGTTCCGCTACCCGGTCAGCGGACAGGGGTCGAGGGGGCAGCGCTCCCCGTCAGGGGTTCGGGGGCGAAGTCCCCGAAAGGTATTCAGATTTCCAGATCTGTTTATCTTTGGACGACTGCCGTCAAGGAAAAAGGCGTCTTCTTGTTTGCTCAAATATCTGAAGAAAGGCGTCATCAAAGGGCTATTGGTTTCCTATTTCATCAATGTATTTTCATATTTATTGAGTCTAGAAATACGATGTAAACCGTATCGTACTGACAAATAGGCTACCCAAGAAATATTTTCAAAATACCCTTTCTTTTTTAGAACAAGCCCACTTACAAAAGTTCAAACTACTTCCTAACTGCCTGACTTTTTAAAAAGCCCAAAACCAATTTGCAAAAACCCTGACAGAACTCCAACAGAATTTGGCCAGAATTCGGCTAGAGTTCGGGCAGAGTTCGGTTAGTGAACGTTGCTTTTTGAACTTGGTCTTCCTGCAGTTACGGATCCCAACGAGATTTTCTCATAGAGTTCTGCCCGAATTGTGCCCAAATTATGTCAGAATTCTGCCTTTGAAAAAACTATAAATAGAGAAGTATTTCGATCATTTTAATTCACTTATACACTAATTCACTTTCATATCTCTTCTCTATAAGTCTACTACTTCTTCCAAAGTGTTCTGAGCTATTCATTTTTAAATCCCAAGCCAGGTACAATCCTCTAGTCGATTTGCCAGTGCGGTACGGTCTAGAAGTTTCAGAGTGATTGTAATCAGAGGCTTGATTGAAGGTAGATACTTCACAATTGAAGTTGGTCGAGTACTTCGGATCAAAGCTCGCGTTGTAGAAGTTGTAAGAACTTCAGATGAAAACTTGTGGTAATTTTCCATAGTGGATTCAACTGGAAGCTAGAGTTCTTCCGACTGGACTAGTCCTCACAAGAGGAAAATATACATCCTTGTGTTTGCATTTGCCTTATGATCACCTTTTATTACTATCTTTTATTTTTATGATTATTATATATGTGATCTAACTGCTAACAAGTTTTTAAATAGCTAATTTCCGCTGCCTACTCTATTCACCCCCCTCTAGAGTATTGCGCTTTACAACTCGTTCTTACAATCGGTCCTACAACTAGATATCATAAAACTATTATACATAGACTCATATCATACATGTATCACAAGACCTCAGGTCCTTTACTTAATTCTCCACTTGCCTTGATCAATACTCACTGCCTAGCCCGTATCCTAGACACTTACCCCTATGGTAATTAAATACCCAAAAGTTACCCACATACTAGGCTACTCTAGAGTCAAAATTCCTGGTACCACTTAACCTTAGGATACCCAATCTATCTCACATACACCCAACTTACCTTTCCTATGAACCTATAAATATTGGTATATCACATTAGGTCACTACTCTAGAATTCTAACCACAATCTCTACTTACCTTGACATTTACCTATACACACCCAAAATAATTGTATAACCCTTACATATCCCCTACCAAGTACTCTAGTATCTTAAATTTCCAACCCTTGGTCCCAGGATACACATATCTACTTAACTGCCTACTTGCGCTCACACGAATACATAACATCCCACTACCACACCGTGCATAATAAACTTGCTATGATACTGCTACTATGGTCCTCATATTTTCTCCCACTCACACATATGTATTTCATAATACCTATCTAGACTACACATACATTAACAGGTAAGCTTAACTACTGCACCTAATAAAACACTCGTCTAGTGTATCCTGATACAACTAGCTACCCACTATATACCATAGATGGGACTGCAGCTGCTACTAATGCAGAACATCCCTGCATACTCTCTACTTCCTGCACACACAGGTGCAGCTCTACACTGCTGCATATCTAGCCTACTGCCCTGATGTTTCATACAGGACACATATATATTGCAGAACAACTGCTAGATGCCTGCATAACTAAATCCTACCTGCAGAGCACTGCAGATGCTCTAATATTGCTGCTGCTTCCCAATAGCTCAATGTATTTTTTATTACTGTTCAGACACAAAATTCCTTGTTCTGATCTAAAATCACCACATTATTCAGTATCCTAACGAGGATACACATCTATACACCTGCTAGGTCATACACTGCTACACATGTCTATACAATGCACACTGACACACTAGGTTGACTCATGTATTAGTGCTCACACTCTCACATATCTATGATACCACCTGCACTGATACCTGCAGCCTCTGCCACTATCAAACATATCACACACATTAATCCATGTAGACACTCACCTCTGGACTGCACACACTGCAGGAAACTGCCAGACACTCTCCTACTCCTACTGTAGTTTACAGTAGACTGCTACTACTCTATTCTTATTGCTGCTGCACAACTTCCAGCTTCACACAGGTAATGTACATCACCTAGGTACACACTGCACTCCAAGACATGCCACTGCCTGGACAGTGCACAGAACATCTCCCCCTTCTCTAGACACACATATACATGCATACATCACTCATGATACATTCCGATATAAATATTCTTATAGCTATTGATATAAACACCTTGAGACCATCAAATTCTATAATTTCACACTACATGCCTATGAATAATCAAATTGACATAACTAATTTAACCATGAATAACATAGGTATCATGATACAAACCTCTAGTATCCTATTTAGGACACAAGGACACAATCACAACTCATAAATGAACACAAAAATCCTATGGGAACATGTATCAAATACTTGGTGGTCAATATTCGTAATTACCACAAATTGAGCATAAAATAGTTAGATCTACCGGATTGAAGGCTTCTAACACCTAGATCTAGCATTAGAGAGTCAACTCCACCTATGGGAGGGTTCCTACGAGTTTAATTGGTGTTCTTAACAAAAAAAATTGGTGAAAAATAGAGAATTACTCAACTTATGTGTGCCTCTGAAGAACACCAAATTTGGACACGAGAAAGTCGAATCAAAGACAGTCATCCTTGCTTGGACTCATCTTCAAGCTTCCTCTTGTGCTCCAATGAAAAGAATGAATGGTTTGGTGGAGAATTGGTGTTGGAATTCTAGATCTAGAAATGATGGAGAATAAAATTAATGGATGAAAAGAAGCTTGGAGAAAAAGTAAGAAACTTATGGAAAGAAATTTTGAATTGGAATGTTCTACTAATGGTCCACCATGTCATCTAACCTAATGAAATATTCTATTCATGACACTAACTCTATTTAAATCTAATTAACAAATATTCTAACTAACACTAGTTAGTTAGCAACATACAAAATTACCAAAATACCCCTAAGGTTAAAAGTGATATTTACAGCTACTAGTAAGTCAACGCTAAAGTCCGGGCCAACCCAGCTTATGCTCTGCCACTGCTTCGATGAGATGGAACCTTATTTTTTTGAACGACTATATCATTTTGTTGTTTGTAATAGTTTATCATTGTTTGTATATGTATTACTTTTTTCCAACGATGTAAACTTTGGCCTTCCTTATTTTTTTAAAAAAATAAAATTAAATGGTTTGTAGAAGAAGAAAAAATATATCAAGTATCATGGGTCCTTGTTAGCAATTCGGAGAATGGAAAAAATTTGGGACGTCAAAAATAAGAATATAAATCAGTTCAGTACAAATGAGATACGTTCAAAAATTTGGTCAAATATTCCAAAAAAATAAAAATATTGAGCATAGAAAGTTCACATTCTTGAATATGTCATCAAATTTTGTTAATTAAACAGGTTTCCACCACGTTTTGTGTCAAATTTTCTAATAATTTATACGGGATACGTTTAAAATCTTGCATGCTTAAAATTTACGGATCTGAATATGTTAAAAGTATGAAAGTATTATATATTACTGACCGATATGTTAATTTCTTGTATGCTCGACATGACCTCTACTGTTGAAATGTCAATATAAATTTGTTGAAATGTCAATGTCAATATAAATTTGTTGACATGACCTCTACTCTTGAAATGTCAATATAAATTTGTTGAAATGTCAATATAAATATGTTAATTTCGTGCTTAATTATGTTAACTTTTGTATGCTGACACATGAACCACTCAAGCTGGGTATAAATTTGTCGCGCTCTCTCCCATCATCGACGTCGTGCAAGAAACCAGCTACCACAATTCCATGGAGCAATCCCACCGGCCTCCTCTGCGAACAGAGCAAGAGCACGAGGAAGAAGTCCACCAGAGAGTATACCAGCAATGCCGCGACCTCGTGTCGAGCCTCCCGGTCGTCGAGGGGTGCTCCTTTCCGGAACTCTGCTTCCACGACGGCTTCTTTCGACCAATGCCCCACATGGTCGCCGCCATGATGGTCCGGAAACTATTCGAGGCCAGACCTACTGACATCATCCTGGCCACCTTGCCCAAGTCCGGAACAACATGGCTCAAGGCTCTACTCTTCGCGACCGTCAACCGCAATTCTTCTCCCTCCCCTACCGGCAACTTGGCCACACTCAACCCCCACCAGTGTGTTCCTTTCCTTGAAGTCGAGTTGTATGGAGACGGTGCAAGAGTCCCGGACATGGACTCGATACCTCCCCGAGGCTTCTGGCCACACATATCCCGTTCCATTTCCTACCCAACTCCGTTGTCGACTCCGGATGTCGGGTCGTCTACCTATGCCGCAATCCCAAGGATAACTTCGTGTCCTTTTGGCACTTTATCAATAAAGTCAGGAAGAACAATGGTGGAGAGCCTCTGCCTCTCGAGGTCGGCTTCGACCACTTCTGCCAAGGGCGTTCCCCTGGGGACCTTTCTGGGATCACATGTTAGGCTACTGGAAGGCAAGCCTCCAAGTAGGGGCTGCAATGTCCTGTTCATGCGATACGAGGAGTTGTTGAAAGATCCTGCGGCGGAGCTGAGGAGGCTTGCGGAGTTCGTGGGGTGTCCCTTCACGCAGGAGGAGCAGGCGAACGGGGTGTGGAGGACATCGTAGGGACGTGCGGGTTCAGAAGCTGAGCAACTTGGAGGTGAACAAGGTCGGGAAACAAAGCGTGTATCGTAGTACAATAACGGTCGACAATGACATTTTTTTCAGGCGAGGTGTGGTCGGAGACTGGATGAACCATCTAACACCCGACATGGCCCAACGTATCGACAAGATTATTGAGAGCAAATTTGAAGGTTCGGCCTAGCGCCTTGACGTAGAGGATCGGCCTACCGACCAGTCCAGCTTGTTGTCTGGGTTCCGTTTCTGCTGCATTTGCTGTTTTTTTTTTTTTTTTGGGTGTGTTTTGTTTACTACAACGTAATTGTAATCGGAGTTTGTAATGTAAAGTTTGCAATACATACAATATAATTACATTATCACGTTTAGTTGGAACATGTAATCAAAATCATGTACTATTGTAATATCAATTATATTCAAATGTTTGGTTTAGTATGAAATGTAATCGAATAATACTTGTTATTTGTATCATTGTCACAATATACCTTTGATATTTTTATTTTCTGTTTTGGCCATCATTAGCATCTATAGATCTCAGTCGTTAAGCGTTCCACAATGAGGATGTTCCATCCTATAACAATCTCCCACAATATAAATGGAGAAGAGGTGAGAGAGATTTTGAGATAAGTTTGTGAATGAGGAAATTGTGTCTCAGTAGCAAAGCAACTATATATTATTCATAGGCATGGTAATCCTAATGATTGTGCTGACTTATCGACATATATCCATATTGATTCGGCCTAGTATTAACTAATTCATCTAGCTGTGTAATGCATGTTGGAGTCCGTCTGGAATAGGAGTAGCTATTTTAGGTAACCAGGATTCCTATTTTATTTCTATTT
>JANAVB010037619.1:6907256-6927256 GCA_029216955.1 Iris pallida
ATTTTGATGAAGCGTCGGGGACGCCTTATGCTTATCTTTAATGTTCATTATTTGCTGATGTGATTGATTGATTGAGACATAGAACTCTGTGGGACCAGAGGGACTCGCTTGTAGCATGTACCCTAGTCTCTCGACAGCCACGATCGCGTATGAACGTTACGTCCTCATATGGAGTAGCTGGCCTAGTCTAGTCGTCCGTTATTTCGGTACTGGGGCGTGACAAGCTGCAACAGTAATATTTGGTAGAGTAATCACAGTTACATGTCCAGTTGAAAATTTTGTTTTATTGGCTAATGGTATTCAAATTAAGGAGATATAATACTCGACCTATTGTGGTCCATAAATCCTTTTTTAACATTATATTGATGCATACATCGTCCGACGTATCTAATTGCAAAAGCGTTCTCTTACAAGAGAAAAAAAACGTTCCTTTCTGGCGAGTCGGCAATTGCGGTACTAACCTACTCGCTTCTCTTCTCCTTTGTCAAATCAATCAATTTTTGACTTTTGAGTTGCTCAAAATAATAATTTTCTATGGATAGTTATTAGATATATGTTATTGCTCTGATTCTTGTTATATCTATATATGATATGAATTGTTATCTATACCTCCATGGGGTCATCTCTCTCGATATGATGCAGTATCAACTTTTAGATATATGGGGATCCCCCATCGCTGTGGGGCGATATCCGATATAAGCAACCTAATCTCATGTTAAAAGGTATTTTGGTTTGTTTTCCAGAAACAGTAAGTTTGATTTTTCTTTTTAATGTAAAAGGTCATTCGAGGTATATGAGTACATCATTTTTCTGGTGAATGATGGAAGAAGAGTTAAAACAAAAGATGACTTCCACAGGTTGTAGTCTCTATATTATTTTTGCACAAGATTTTGGACCATACAATCTTATACACAGGTGCAAATTATTATTTGAATTTGATCTTGAGTGCTAGATTTGGAAATTTCACAAGGTTTTTATTCCTATACTATTAGGCCAAACTAAACACCTTTAACTTGGTTTTAGCCATATTTTTCTATATAATGGTCTAAAGCAGTTATAACATGTCCCTTCGGTATGGATAGTGTGATGAAATTTTTGATAGATGCTCAAGGATAATGGCCGATATTGATTGTATTGGTTTTGACATGATTATTTCAGTTTTTTATAACCGTGTGTAGATGAACAACTTGTTTATTTTAAAACAATTATTTCAGTTTTTTTTTTTTTTTGATAGCTTTAGGGTTCTGCTTAGAACGTTGTTTTAGTTTAAAGTGTGTGTAGAAGATTTTTGACCAACTCTATCAATCTTTTGGAGAAGATTTTTTGAAAGTTCTGTTCAGCTTTGCAAAGAAAGGGACTTGCAATTTGTTCAACAGAGAGTGACATTTGAACTGTTGAGAATCATGAGATTCACCTTTGATGAAGATGGTGTAAATATTACCGATCTTGCAAAATAATACTGGAAAGTACATAAATCGATCTCTTGTTGTCGATATGATACCTACAATTACTATTTTTGTTGTTGCCATCTAAATATCTCCTTTGATCGCAGGCTAATGATTGGTGGATTTTGTCACGCTAAAGAAAGGGTAATATATCAGAAGGTTTTTTGAGCACGCTGAAGAAGCAAATGAAGAAGAGGTCTCTTCTTAAGACTTGCCACTATGTATGTAATAGTCTAGAATTCTTGAAAACAAGGATGTGCCTACAGGGAAAGTAAAGGAGATGGTTAAATGTTTGGTTTTCTTGTGCATAGATTATCAAAGTTCAACGCAAGTGTTCTGGACATTATTAAGATTTATTTTGAATTACATATCTTAAACTCTTTTTTATATTGCAAGAGCATGATGATGATGCTATGATTGTGATTATGATTGTGTAGATCATATTATGAACATTAACATCATAATATTGAAACACATTACTTGTATATAATTACAGGTTAAGTCCTCCAAAGCTTGGGTCTCCGTTGGAATCAGCTAGTGCAAATTGCAAACATTCTCCCCTCCGACTTGAGTCACCAGCCACCTCCAATTCGTCAGCATCAGCAGATACGACGAAGACCCGAATGTCCTCCCGGTCTTCATCAACGAAAATCTTCATCAATGCCAGTGTCGAGTTCATAGTCGAAATAGGCAACGACCATGTCGCAGCAATAATGAACCATATAAATGCTCGGGTCTGGATCCAACAGCATGTCCAGCCTTACGTTCCCAGTACCCAAATCCCTAGAATCTGGATGGATTGCTTCAGGCATTCAGCAAAACTCTTCTCTGATTCTAAGTGTGTTTGGATAACAATCTTGTGTTTATCGGATATAGAATACTTTCTTCTCAATAATTATGCTGAAAGCATGTTGATATTTCAAAGATTGTATATTGAAACTTTACAAATGTTGAATTCATATTGATATTTTTTTATTAAGATTATTTTTATATGAATTTATTTGTATGTCTTATAGATGGAACCGAGAACAATAATTTTATTATAACTAGGACAATGGTTATTAGTTTTTGGGACGAATGTATAGCTGTAAAAAATCTTAGTAAATTGGGTCCAAAATTATTAAGGATGATATTAATCCGTCACAAATACTTATCTTTGGAACGGTTTAATAATCCGTCATAAAGATATAAAAATTAGCAAGCTTTTGGACAAATAGTTTAACCATCCCTAAAATTCAATTAGGACGGTTTTTTTCGTCCCAAAACTTTTTGCCACGCCACCCTAATAGCACTGTTTCAATACGTTCCAAAATTCGTCCCAAATAATATTTGGAACTGTTTAGACGCTTTTAACACGAATTTTAGCGGTCCCAAAAGGTCACTTTTTTTTAGTGATTATTTGAAAAATATCACTCTATGGTCAAAGAACTAAAAGCTCGGAATATTGGTACACATCATGAACTGAACATTTTGATGTGAAAAGAGAAGTTTTAAGCCATGAAATCATAAATTATAGAAACAAATTATTAATATAATCAATCAATCTAAGGGTGTGTTTGGTAAAGTGGATTTGGCCATGGAATCCGAAATTTCATGGAAGTGGGACAAAAATAATAGGTTACGTTGTTTGGTAAGAGAAGGAAAGAGAAGAAAAGTGGATTGGTATTTATGAGATAAAAGTGAATTGCAGTCCCTGTTCCCCTCTTTCATCTTTCTTTCAGCCATCCACTTCCTCTCTGAGATGAGGATGTGGGTGGATTTTTCATTTTTAATAAATTAATTAGGTGTTAGTAAATAATTCATATAGTTAGCAACTAGCTGTTAGTAAAGAGAGATAGTAGTTGTTAGCTGTTAGTAAATAATATATTTATAGTTAGCTGTTAGTAAATAATTACTATAGTTAGATGTTAGTAAATAAAATATATTTATTATTATTTTTTAGGACAGTTAATTATTATCTTAATTTATCAAACTAATTATTTAATTTATTAAATTGTTATAAGAGTTAATTATATTTACTATTATAATATACTCTTCTACTTTCCACTTTTCAATTTCTTATCTCAACCAAACACATTTCTCTACTCTTCCATTCCCACTTTTCATTTTCCTATTCCAACCAAACACATTTGTCCCCTATCAGGGGACAAGAAAACATATGGATTCATATACAAAAAATTTCAATGAAAGTGCAAATCCAAATTTTTTTCATACTTACGGTTTACCAAACAGATCCTAACCTTTCGTTATCACATGTGACGGCACAGGCGGGAACCTTTTAGGGGGCGTTTGGTACGCGGTTTTTTTTATTCCCGAAAAAATTTAAGATAAGAATCTATTACCACGTTTGTTTGGCTTATAAAAAATTTATTCCCGGGAATTATAAATATCCGGGTAAAT
Organism: Iris pallida; assembly: GCA_029216955.1. Taxonomy (NCBI): domain Eukaryota; kingdom Viridiplantae; phylum Streptophyta; class Magnoliopsida; order Asparagales; family Iridaceae; genus Iris; species Iris pallida. The sequence continues at coordinate 6,911,102 of JANAVB010037619.1, forward strand.
AGTTTACCCACAAAACATGGAAATTATATCCCTTGAGAATAGGTGGGTATTTTTTTTTTTGCCCGGGAAAAAAAATTGTCTAAATTTTTTTCTTCTTTTTTGATCAATTTTGATTAGTTTTGAACATTTTTTCCTTTTTTTTTGGTCGTTTTTATCGCTTTTTTGTCATTTTTGTCGTTTTTACCACAAAAATTGTCGTTCGTCGCTTTTACCCATTTTTTTGTCTTTTTTGTCACTTTTGATTATTTTTTGTCGTTTTTATCGTTTTTGGTCATTTTGTTGTTTTTACCAATTTTTGTCATCTTAAGCGTTTTTTTTTGTCGTTTTTACCCATTTTTTTCACTTTTTATTATTTTTTGTCGTTTTATCGTTTTTTTGGTCATTTTTTGTCGTTTTTACCAGTTTTTGTTGTTTTAAGCGATTTTTTGTGTTTTTACCCATTTGTCACTTTTTGATTATTTGTTGTCGTTTTTATCGTTTTTTGTCGTTTTTACCAATTTTTTTCGTTTTAAGCGATTTTTTGTCGTTTTTACCCATTTTTTTTCTTTTTTGTCATTTTTGATCATTTTTTGTCGTTTTAACCGAATTTTTGTTGTTTTTTGTCGTTTTTTTGTCAAATTCAGATATTGGCTACAAGAAAAATGATCATTTACGGCGCACAATTTACGGCACGCATTGCCTGCGCGCGTAAATGATACTTTTACAGCATGCAATTCTGCGCGCCATAAAAGAGTCAATTTTTTGTGTTTTTACGGGTGTTTTACCTGCATGCCGTAATTGCAAACGCATTTATGACACGCATTTTCCTGCGCCGTGAATGATAACTTAATTACGGCATTCGTTTTTGCATGCTATGAATGAGAACTTATTTACGGCATGCATTCTCTTGCGCCGTGAATGAGAACTCATTACAGCGTTCCTTCGCACGCCGTGAAAGTTGTTTTATTTAGGGCATGCGTTGTGTGTGCCGTAATTGATAACTTATTTACGGCATCCATTTTAGCACGATGCTAAGATTAAAATTAAGAATTAAGAATAACTTATTTGGTACGATGTTAATATTAAGAATAACTTATTTAGTCTATATTTATGATAATTTAAATATTAATGTTAAGATAAAATAAATTTAAAACTAAAACTAAATTAAGATTATCAATCCATTTTAAAATGAAAAAAAAAAATGATTAGGTATGTATTATTTTTAATATAGCAATAAGTTTGTTTTAAAAAAATTAATGTGAGATTTAATTTTTGAAACAAAAAATAAAAAATAAAATGGTAATTAAGCGAAAAAATGGAATTGTCCATAAGTTTAATTTAAATTTAATTTCAAATAGATATTTTAATATTAATATTAATGTTGACCAGACCTAAATGAAACCTGAATGTTTTCAATAGGGGTAAAGGGCAACCAAAATTTGCTCCGGCTAAGACAACCCAAGATCCTGGATCGGTCCTGGATAGGATCAGAAGAAATAGTAAATACTGGATCCGTTGGTTGAGAATCCTCCGCTTGGAATATAGTTCTAAATTATCAAGAATGATAGAAGCAATGCTAGCACTATCAAATATTCCAGGAAGCATCAATTTGTCGAAGCATATGCATCCCATTCTTCCTTTTTCGATTAGTAGCTTTGACATGAAAATATTTAGGGTTATTTGATAATAGGGTCTCATATATCTAGAAAGTAGGGTTTATAGTGTTAAATTTTAATATTAATGTTAGTTTTTAAATGTTTTGATATTAATGTTGATTTTTGATATTAATGTTAATTCTAAATATATTAATATTAATGCTAACTTTAATTTAGCACTAATCTAGATATTTATGTTAATTTTTAATAGTAATGTTAAGATTAAAATTAAAACTAAATTAAAATTTTTATCCATTTTTAAAATAAAAAAATGATTAGATATGTATTATTTTTAAGATATAATAATTTTTTTTTAAATGAATGTGAGATTTAATTTTTGAAATAGAAACAAAAAAATAATATGGTAAGCAAAACAGAGGACTCGAACCTTTAATTAAGGGACTCACCTACTCTACCATTTGAGTTACAAGTAGCCTTTTGCTTCTTCTACATATTCACTTTATTATTTGAGAGAGCCCAGCCCAGCCCCAGCCCACTTATTCCGGGAGCCAACCCAGCGCACGAGTCCGAACTTAATTACCAAAGTTTCCTCCAACCCTAACCAAAAACTCCTCTCCCGTGTTCCCCCTTTTCATGTTTTCATTTCCCTTTTTTTTCTTAGACCAAGAGTTGGGGTAAGCGGCGCCATTCGCTCCCCCCTTTTCCTTCCTGGAACCAACTCCAATTCTACATCCCAACACAATCCAAATTTCTCCAAATTGAAGATTTTCGCTATCGAAGCTTAAACCCTAGGTATTTTCTACTTATTTTCCACTTGACTATTTCACCTCCTATGTATTTTCTTGATCTTCTTCGCTGCTAGAGTACTTGAATTTTTTGGGTTATTTTCATGGCTATAGTTGATGGCTGGTAGAATTTTGGGTCAAGTTCGGAAGTTTGATTGCTCATAAGGTTCTTGAGAGAGCAGAAGGTTGTTTTATTTTTGTATCTTTTCTATATTGGAGATTACTTTCAATTATGGGATTTTTAGGGTTTTTCACGGTTAGAATTGGACAATGTAGAATAATTTAGGTTAAAGTTCACAACTTTGGCATGTAGTTCATATGGTTCTTCATATAGTGGCATGTAGAATAATTTACACTCACATTCCACTGATACTTTCTTGATGGATACATAGACACATCTAAATCCCCATGTACCAATATCAAACTGGTAAGTTTCTTGCTGCACCTACTCTCAAGTTCATACAGTTTTGGGTATCAACAGAAGCACATAAGTGGGTTTCACCCCAGGTAACTCGCTGATACAAACACAAACCCATGTTACTACTGAAGTTGCTATTTCTTCTAATATCTCCCATGTTATTTACTTAACCTTGGATAATGACACCCATTTAACCATTTAACCAGTCGCAGCTACCTACTGCTTATGACTGCAGTCATATCTTTTACTGGAACACACGTAATGATCTGCACAAATCATTCCCTGTACACGAGCACGACATTCGACTCGACCGGTTCTTTCCATCAGGTTTATGCATACATCTGCAATGCACATATCTGTGCACCTACTTCTACACATAACCCATCTGCAATGCACGAGTGTTTGTTTCTTCGATTAGTACTCATAATCTAATCTCGAACAAGTTTTGCGTAAGCATGAAGACTAGAAATATACAGGAGGAGAGCTCCACAACTAGTACTGTATGTTTCAAGTAGAGTTTGCAACTCCGTGTAGCACAAAAATTGCTAAAAGAAATGGAGGTATATCTTCTTTTTTTTTTTTTACTGTTCATAACTTAGTGGAGACATGCTAGTTTCAACATTTAGAATGTAAGCATTTGCTAAAGTATCCGTTTGAAATTTACTAGTGGCAAATACAAATGTTAAGGCCACTGCAAAAGCTAATAGGGGCAACACATTTTTGCAGGAATATGTATATCCAGTACTGACAATTTTTTTTTTACAGTTTTTACAATTTTAGGACTGTCAAAATTTTGATAATCCTGAATATGGACATGAGTATCAAAATAAAATTTTGGGAGTCTTAAAACTGTAAAAAATATAGTCTCGAAATGATTGTTGTGGTGTCATTAACATTTGTATTTAGTAGTCTACATGGAGAAAAAGAATTAGATGGATGTTCTGTAGAAGACAACCAACTAGGAATAATATTCCTCCCTTCAATTAATAGTGGGGTGAGGTTTTCCTAACATATATGGAGCAAAAAGAGTTAGATGGGTGTTCTGTAAAAGACAACCAACTAGGAATAATATTGTTCTCTTCAATTAATAGTGGAGTGAGGTTTTCCTAATATATTTTTGTTACAGTATGGCAGCAAGAGATACGGATAAGGCGACATAATATGGATACGGGATACGAACATTTTTAGATAGGTACAAGATAGTCACCTATGTTGCAAAAAGATAAAAAATACAAATATGCATGTCGACATCTGAATTAAACCAAAGGAGGAATTGTAGGGACCAACTGTGCCAACATAAGTGAACTAATCAGAAACTTCATGGTAAAATCAGTATCAGACAGCAACTTCAGTATATGGCTAATATAAAATCTCTATCATTTTGGTCTATTACAACCTATAATTAAAACTGGTCAAATTTTGTTGACTTTGGCCGAAACTAACAAATGCATGGCCAATTTTTTTACAAATCCACCCCCTTAAACTTCCAGGTGTTCCTAAAAATTAGCTGAAGCTGGCGAACTTTTCAAACAAGGCTAAATTATCACAGTTTTATAAAACCTTCTTCAAACAAGCTGAAATGTGTGCTTAGTTTGGCTTTACTTTCAATGTTTCTTTGGTTTCCCCATATCAAAGTTCCCCTTGAGTTAGAAAATAACAGATTTTCTTTTGTTTGGTTTCAAGTTAGCAACATAAGGTTTCAAGTTTTCTTTGATTTACCCATAACTGTGTTTTGGTATAAGAGTACATGGCATCCATTTTGGACATAACAGTTTATTCAAAAGGTTAACTAGTCAGAAACTTGTACAAATGATAAGCCCAACGCCAAATTGGATTAAACACCTAGGAGGGATGGTCCAGGTACCTAAGAAATCTTGAGAGCATTAATAAAGTATAATAAAATTTAAAGGAATCAATGTTCATATTTGGAATGTCACAATAATGCACCACCCTACCAGCAGATCACACTATATTTGGCCTCCTAAAATCACCAAGAAGGCTAGCATTAATAAAGTATAATAAAATTTAAAGGAATCAATGTTCATATTGGAATGTCACAATAATGCACCACCCTACCAGCAGATCACACTATTTGGCCTCCTAAAATCATCAAGAAGGCTAGTCCAGTTATGCTTTTGGACAGAATTACAACATAAAATGACAAGGTACCAACTTTGGCATGAATGTGTCATGTCCCTTATGTTCAGGAAAAACCTGACCACATGTTCTTTCTCAAATAAAAAAGATATTCCATGCAAGAGAGAATGACTGCTCGCTTCGCTAGATACGAGTTGGCGGTCTTTCTTTAAGAGCACTAAAAAAAGATGGACCTACTAATCTCTAAATAATGGGAAACGTGTGTTAGCACATACTCGTGACCGAATATTCAGTTCATTCTTTCTACTATGTTAATGTGCTCATCACTGACAAATTATAATAGGTACAAAAGTCTCCTAGTATAGACAAAGAATCTTTCCACAAAGAAAGAGGCAATACAATTATCAAACCATCAATTCTAAAGACCCTAAAACTCTCGTTACTACAGTTGGATTGGTTTATCTTCTATTGGCATTAGAAAATCATTAGGAAAGATTGTCAAGTGATGTTATCAGACACAAATACAATAATACATGATAAGGTACCAATTCTAGCCTGATTGTCTCTGACAAGCATCCATCATAGGGGTGAGCATCCGGTTTATTCGGTTCCAAACGAACTGAAACAGTCAAAAAGAATAAACCAAAATTCTAATAATTCAAAACCAAACCGAAATTAGCCGAATAATGCTCACCCCTAGTCCCGCACTTACTAGATTTTGGAGTGCATGCTTTCTATTAATGTCAAGTGTCCTCAATGTTAACAAAATCAGAAATCAGGTATAGCAATCTCCTATCGACAATGTTAGAATCTTTGCACAAAGAAAGAGATGGACAGTCGTCAACTAGGAAGCACAAAAATGTAGGTCGTGCCATGTCGGACACATTATACGTCAGGGACATATCAAAAAACTTGAATACGCTAAAATAGGCGACATGTCGTGTTATTATGTCCTTACTTTCCTGTGTCTTATTCGTATCCGTGCAACATAGCCAGTCAAGTATGCCTAAATCAAACTATCTTCGACATTCTAAAATTATCGAGAAAGCTAGCCAAACTATGCAATGACATTGTCATGCCCGACAACACGTACTCATCACAGAAATTGAGGTAACCACTTTTTATCATTGTCAAGGATCTTTCTATCAACTAACTTACCATCTTTGCAGAAAAAAGACATTGTTTGCATGTGGTGTTGAAATCAGAACAACTGATGTTGGGGATCCTTGCAGGTATTTTCTGATAAGGAGCTGAACAAAAATTGTCATGCCAATGTGCAGCAGTGTCCATGTACCATGAGGTATAGCAGGTAGCATACGGTGTATCGATCCCAATGTGTTTGTGTGTCCTGTGTACCAAAAAAAGGAAAAAAAAAATAGGTAGCAGCTGAAGCATGTTTCCATTACAGGTAAGATAATTTCAGCTACAATCCAGCTACAATTGTTTGAATAGCAAAAAGTACCAACAGATATCCATGCAGGGATTTCTGATAAGGAGCTGAACAAAAAGCTGCTGATAAAGAATGGTGGAAGCATAAAGAGGAATGTGTTGGACCTTGTTGCTGGAGAGAAATAAGAGAAGGTTATGATACATCTTCCTGTAGGTATCTATCCTGTGTTTTAGGGACATGGAACTTGATTTGCTTGTTATTTGTGTTACTATCAGTGTTTTGTTTGAAAGTATAAAACCTGTATGCGTATGATTTAACGTAAATGTAAATGCAAGTTGTTTTTATGTGCTTTATATTAATCACATGCTTTTTAAATTAGCTACTGATTACAACTCTAGAATGAATATTCTGAATTATGTTCTCAAAAAGCTTGCTTAGATTGTTTTTATGTTACTATATTGGTAATTTTGAAAGTTATTCTGCACTTTTCCATCAGGAAGAGAATGATGTTAATTACGAAGAAGAGCTAGAAGTATCAGACATGTTTGATAGTGATTTTGAAGAAGATGTATCCTCTAGTTCTCACATTCTTTAAATTATTCTGCACTACTCCAATTTATTTATTTATAAAAGAGAGAATAAACTGGAGTAGAATATAAGTTATATAAGACTTGACAAGTTTCCATATTGCCGCAATTTAACCTATGCAATATATCTGTCTTTCGGAACAATACTTTATTTTACTTCCTGATGAAATTATCTGTTGGTACTTTTTGCTATTCAAACAATTGTAGCTGGATTGTAGCTGAAATTATCTTACCTGTAATGGAAACATGCTTCAGCTGCTACATTTTTTTTTTCCTTTTTTTGGTAACAGGACACAAACACATTGGGATCGATACACCCTATGCTACCTGCTATACCTCATGGTACATGGACACTGCTGCACATTGGTCAGTGATCCATACCCAAATCTGGAAACCAAATAGTGGCTCCCTGTATACCAAAAACTGCTGCAGCAATTCCTGCAAGTCTGCATTGTCTTGTTACAGTAAATCATATACATATATCATCCTTATCTTGTTTTGGTTTCATGTTGTAGAAATGGAGTAATTTCTGCAAGTCTGCGTTGTCAGCGACATAAACATAATACCTACTTTTTGTGTCTGATATGCGTCCCAACAATGTTGCCCAATTTTTTTGCATTGTCCATGCTTCCTAGGTGTCAAGTGAAGGGCTATACCAAAGTTATCTAACCTTGGATGAGTTGGTATATTATATCTCTGGGTCCAAGACTTTTGTATTTAAAAGTGTTAAATTAAGTGGATTATATAAGTAAAAAAAAATTCAAAATTTTGATTTTGGCACACATGGATACTTTGAGAAACTTTGTCGTGATCAAGTCATTGTAGCAAGCGAAATGACGTGTGCATGTCAATGATTGAATGTATACACATTATGTATTTCCATTTATTGTGCGGTGACCAAAATAATTAAGATTTCATAATAAATGTGGTTTAGTTTCCTTCTTCTTGTCATTTACATGAAGGTGTTTCTTGAGTTGGTGTAGATGAAAAGATGCCACAATGGATTGGAAGCACCGACACAAGATTATGATCGGGACAACTAGAGGACTGCATTGCTCGGACAAAGGATGCTAGAGGAGGATCATCCACAAGGACATCAAGTCTTCCAACATACTTCTCACTAGTTATTTTGAGCCTCTGGATTTATAAGGAGCCGTACGAGTCCGGAGTACGCATACAAGGAGACCAATGTGTATTTCTTGAAGAAGAGGAAGTGAGGAACTATATGGAAATGTAAGTATTCAGCTCCTTTCTATCATGTTGTTTCATTTTTATATTGATTCTTGACTTGGATGGTATGCTGTGTTGCAAAGATAAAGTAATATAGACATGATCAACACGGAAGGTACACTGATTTGGTGTCATAGTGTATTTTTGTAGTGTCTTTGTCATATTCGATATGTGTCCGACACAACACGAAACGGACATGATGTTTTGGAGAGTACAATCTTCCTAGGTTTATAATTATTACTGGGTTGTGGAGGTTGATGGTGGCCTTATCAGTATACTTATTTTGGCTAGATCATTTACATACTAGCCACTTCAAAAAGAAAGAAATAGTACTAAAAGGATAGGAGACCTTTAATTCATTTATTACCGAAATATTTTCAATCAATGACCCATGTTGTAAGTAAACTGTATTGTAAGTAAACTGTATAATCATTTGTTATTAATCAGTTCATATACCTCTATGTAACATACATCCAGAAGTGTCGTGCTCACCTTGCAACCTTACCCTCAATTGTTACTTACATTGCATGTAATACGAGGTGTATTGTAACTCCAACTATTAATGGTGGGAAGAACTTTTTTATGCATTAACAGCTTTAGTGAAGTCTCATGTCTAACATCTAGCCTTTTAGAGACAATTGGGTGGAGAAACCGTAGTAAAATGGAGTAAGGTTGCTTACATATGACCTGTGTAAAATTATAAGCAACCATTTAATGGATCATAGACAAATGCAGATAGTTGAGAATTAGGAGATGCCTTTAGAAAGGGAAGCACTAATCGTGTACTCTATGTTACTTGATACTGAACAACCTCCTATGTGGGAATCCTTGATAGGATCAGAATACCATTGCTTTAATTTACATGCAAACATTGGGCTAAGATATTAATAGAGGAAGCTTCTAAATCTGCTTCAAATATCCAAAGTGCAAATCATTTTGAGATTATATATGGAGACAACGACAGATGCAACTCATGAAAATGGCTCTGCAAACACTTGAGAGAAGTAGATCTTAGAAGGATGGTAATGGTACCTAATCGTATTAGGCTTTTTCTATAACTCACCCAATCATTGGTGCTAATTTTTTATTTCCTTTGTTAACTGGTGGTAGACATTTCATTTTGCTATCTCAAGTTCTTTGAATATAAATTCAATGTTTGTGTGTTATTTTCAAAATTATATATATATATATATATATATTATATATATATATATATATATATATATATATGTTGGAAAATATATGCAAAAAAAATTAATATAAATAAATATAAAAAATAAAGTTTTTGCGATATCAAATTGTGTAGCAGGAAGTGTATTCATATTTGGCTACATTAGCTTTCGCGACATCAAATTGTGTAGCAGAAAGTGTATTATATTGGTTACATTAGTTTTTGCGACATCAAATTATGTAGCAGGAAGTATTTTTATAAAAAAAAAGAACTAGACATTTGGCGACGTGTTATGTTGCCAAAGTATCATCTTTTTGAGACATACAAGACATGTCGCCAAAAGTTATTTTAAATCATAAGTATGATATGTCGCCAAAAGTTCTTACATTCCGTGACGTGTTATTTCATGTCGTCAAAGACTTTCCTAGACAAGGCTACGACGACATGTATGCGACATAGCCAGATATGTCGTGAAAACGTTTTGGCGACACAAATCTTAACTTTCTGCTACATATTGCTTATGTTGCTCAACATGCATTTTCTTTAGTGCACAAAGGTTTTTGCTGCTGCGTATCTAATTGCAAAAAATCTAAAACTATCTTACCTCAAGATTTCCAATGGACCTGTACACATTCCAACTTTTCATGTACCATTTGCGGGCTTTTCCAAACTTCCTGAGCTTTTGGTATGATTCTCCTAGGACCAGAAAAGAATCGCTCAGCTTTCCCTTGTCGCATAGCTCACATGCAACTTTTTTTTTTTCCCTTTTAGCATAATCATGATGCTAACATGCAAAAAGAATATATAAAAATCAAATGAACATTCCATGATGTGAACTTACATTGAATAACAATATTACCATAAAGAAATGTTAATTGAGTATATTAGAAAGGAGTGTTTGTTTGCCTGAATGTATCAAGGAAAAACAGGAGAACCATTGAGGAATGATATTTCTTATTGCAGATGTTTGTATAGCCTCATCTATGTAGTCCTTATATAGCCTACATGTTTCACAAATTGTACACACCCATCTATGAAATGCCAATTACCTACATGTTTTGGTACCCACACCCACATCTGAACACCAATGGGTTTCAGTCTACACCTATTCTTCTACTCGACACACACTACTCTATTACGTACCTACACCTATTGGCAAGTCCATCTCCTTCCCTACACTGCCTGTACATGCCAACAGCCCCCGACTACCCTTTACTAATATTGTTGTGCACTCTCCTTCACTTATGACAATGCAGGTCGATGCAAGAACCCCTTCTACTGTTGGAATCAACATCATTCCATGTTGTCCCATGTACTATCCTGTGCACACCTGTGCACAGGTGAAACATTCAACCTGCACAGACCATTCCTGAGTTCAACACCAAATTGGCTGGATTATACCTCTCATATCAAACTCTAGTTGTTTAGTTTTTGGAGTTCATGTTGCAATTCCTCATGTTTATAGTTTAGATTTGATGAGTAGGAGAAAGTATACTGCAGCTATAGAAGTTTTCATGTTTGTCTGCTCGTCAACAATTGTATTATGGCTAGTTAGAATAGCATATTGTGAGAATAATGCTTTGAAGGATCGTTACTTTACAACGTTTTTGATTTATTCCATTGGGCCAATACAGATTTGTCCTATACACAATGTATATTCTGTTGTAATGTCAAGCAAACTTGTGTTGAGCCTTAATGAAAGCAGTTATGTAATCAAAATATTATCATCTTTCCGCATCTCCTTGGTTGCACAATCTTAATTTACATGACTAGTAAAATTAGTTCCCTGCAATCCACTAAAAAACCTGCACATGGTTTCTTAGTCTAGGAAGTTGGCACCAACTCAGAGGTTCCTCTTGCGTAGATGGACCATGATAAATTTGTCAATTTTTTTAATTATTTTTCAAATAAGACTTCCTTAATATGAAGGTTAAATGTAATGTTTTGGTCATTTGGTTCAATTTAAATATATGTACCCGACTGCCCCTCAACCCCCACGACAGATGTTGGCAATTAATGGAAAAATATGTGTTTATGTAGGTTATATTTATGTAGCATTCGGTACCTAGAAATGTACTTGGAAATTTAGTTGGCTAGTTTATGTAGCCTTTTTCATTGTTGTGTTTATATATACATCAAATTGGTTACAATGAACTAAAACACATTTTGTGTTTGTGCAGATTATCAATCAATGGAAAGATTAGTGTATTGTGTTTGAAGCTTCTCCTCTGCAACCATTCGAGCTGAAATTTGTCATAGAAGACAATTTACATTTTTTTTTTCCAAAGTAGGGTTAAAGTATGAAACAAGCTCAATTGTATTGAAATATTGTATTATTCTTAATTCAGTACTACAATAGTTTTCTAGTTCATGCAACAATAAGACATGATATATTTTAGCATGGCCTTTTGTTGCTATTAATGTATTTTGGCTACTGAATCCGATTATTTTTATGATCTCACGTGTCTGGATTTATTTGAATTACTTTTCACTTTTGTAGTTTGATTGAGATTATATATCAGTCAACTATCTCTTTAACTTATTTTGCTTTGTTATATACTTTGTTTACCATTGATATCCTTGTTTAAATAAATAGGGATTGGTATGGAAATAATAATAATAATAATAATAATAATAATAATAATAATAATAATAATAATAATAATAATAATAATAATAATTTGATGAAATTTTTTTATCAAAAATTATTTACGGCACGCTAAATATGTCATAAATGGTAAATATAATTTGTTAAAAATATCTTTTACAGCATCAAAATGTATGCCGTATTTGATCCTACGAGAATAGCTATTACGGCGTGCATATATACGCCGTATGTGACCCTGTGCGAATATCTATTACGGTGCACAAATGTATGCCGTAAAAGAGCAATAACGGCACACTAAATATGCCGTAAATGGTTGTCAAAATTTTGTGAAAAAATAATTACGGCGTTAATTTGTTTATATTTACGGCGTTCTTCAACGCGCCGTAAACAAGGGGCAAAACAGTTATTTCGGATCAAAACGGTATCCGCCGTTGGACCCGCTTTGCACCGAAAAGTGTGCCAGGGTCAACGGTCTCTAAAGCCATCAAACTATATGTCAATAGGTCTAGTTTTCCTATACGAACCCAATCGTATGTCCAGAGTTGGATTCCGGCGGGCCGTGCACAAAATCGCCCATTGAGTCGGACCGTGGGGCCCGCAAAACGGCATTCCAATTCAACTGTCTCAGAATCGGACCAAACTTGGCATACAGGACCAAGAAGATGATACGGTCCTGTTGGTGCAAGTTTTGTCTCGATCTGATGAATGTGCACAAGGTAATTGGAAAACTTGCACAGAGGCCGATACGATGAATTTCGACGGATACGCATCAAATTCGTCGCGCACACGCGACCAATTTGAATTCCGTCAAAGCCCACACGTCCACGAAGCCGTTATGCACCTTTCGATGCTTTCAGTTCACTACCAAGTCGCTCGGATTGGCGGGACGCACGTGGTGTCGGAGAAATTTTTGAGTTTTCGAAACATGTTTTATCGGGTTTTTTCCGATTTTTAACCCTGTTTATCTTACTGTCCTTTTATCAAAAATTAAAAATAAAAGAAGGGTTGAAATCCTGGTTATATAGTCTAAAACCCTATTCAAATAGATTTCTAAGTTTCTCTACGAATTTGTAGAAATCTGCCTTCCAAAGTCAGGATCGGGATTGGTTATTCTGTCTCGTTTTTGACAGTTTTCTATCAATTTTTTAAATCGATTATCACTGCATTCATTGCGAAATAAAAAGAATTTATTGGAGAGCCTTAGAGGGGTTTAGGTCAGGTACGTACCAGAAGAGAATGATCGAAAAATGATCAATCACGCGTGAAGATTCGACGTTGCAAAGTGGGCTTGCACAGCCGCTGCTGCTGTCGATTTTCGGCCGTCGCCGGCCGACGATCGGCCCCCGGCCGGCCTGCGACGGCGCGCGCGTGCTCGCAGGGGAGAGGCGCGATAGGTTCGGGTAGGGCTAGGGATTTGTATCGACTCCCTCACATTCGATCGATTTCTTAGGTATATATATCGAATGAGCCATCGGGGAGACTCGGGTTGGCACTGATGTGCTCGGCTTGAACGCAGGTGCGTGGGGTTAGCTCGGGCTCAGGGGAGTTAATTACAGCTGGGGTGGGCCGGGCCTGCTGGGCTCGGCTGAGAGCCTGGCCTGGTTGTAATTGCTGCTGTCTACTTATTCTTTTACTATTTTATAACTAATACATATATATATATATATATATATATATATATATATATATATATATATATATTATATATATATATATATATATATAATTGCTGCTATATAATTGCTGCTGTCTACTTTTCCTTCTTTGTCTTTGTTACCATGAGGTCGGATGTACTCATTACCCTCTTCTTTCAATAAAGGTAACCTTTTATTAATATATATATATATATAATATATATATATATATATATATATATAGATATATATATATATATATAGATATATATATATATATATATATATATATATACACACACACACACACACACACGCATAAATACCCATGAATATATGTACATATATATATACACACATATACATATATATATATATATAATATATTTTTATATATAAATACACATATACACAAATACAATATATATATATATATATATATATATATATATATATATATATATATATATATATATATATATACATTCACACATATACGCATATATATGCATACGTACACAACTGCTCGGGCTCCCTGGGGTTTCTGGGATGGTTTTGGGCCGGCTCAGCTAAGCCCGGCTCTTGTAACACCCAGTTTTCTAGTTGAGGATAATTTTGAAATTTTATAATTTTAGCCTTTTAATAATGATATTTAAATTATGATATAATTTTTGGTGATTAATTTAATAGTATAACCTTGGAGACTGGTTGACTTAGAGCCTAGCCATGTGATTAGGGTATTTTGTTTATCATTTCTAGTTTGAGGGTATTTTTTTTTATCATTTTTGGGGTTATTTGAATTTATTAGAATTTATTTGAATTTATGGGAATTTTTAAAAATTATTTTGGAATTATTTGATTGAGGGTTGACTAGGTTGACTTTGACCAGCTTTGACTTTGTGACCTAACCCTAGTTGAGTTGGACTTGGCTAGATATGAGACCCTAGGTTAAGTTAAGTTAACCATACTCTAGTTAGTGAAATCAATTAGGAATATAGAGATTAGAATAGAAAGATTTTGACCATAAGTCACAACTTGTGATTTTTGAGACATTGTTTTATGACTAAGCCCAAATCTCATTAGCCAAATGTCCAACCCTAACCCTAACATTATTTGTCCAGCCACTTAACCCATCCTAGGGATTCCTCCCTTATAAATATTCTCTTAGAAATTAGGGCTAGCCTCTAAGGAAGAACAAGCTTTAGAAAGAGGTAATTTCTCAACTTCTAAAATCCCCAGAAATTCTATTTTAGCTCCATTTTCCCTCAAACAAATTGCAATGGGTTTTAAATAAAGTGTTCTTGCTGTTGTTACATGTTATTCCCATATTCAAATCAATTTGGAAAAATTTGACCATCAAGAGGAACACCTCTCTTTAGAGCTTTTTGGGGATTTTGATACATAGAGGTAACTTTCAATCTACACCATGAAATCCTGATTTTATTGCATATCTAGGGAGCCCTAGGCCTAACCTAACTGTAGAAATAGGAAACACTAGAATTTGAGTCCAATTCGTGTCCTATTTGGACACGTATCAATGTCCTTGTTCAACTGTTTGATGAAATGTCCCAATGGGCATTTCGATCTATTTTTTTAGAAACTAAATGAATAGGAATTTGTATTTTGATGTCGCTTATCGTTTTCTTATTGACTGGGGGTGTCACTATCTCTTGTCGTGTCGGATTCGACACGTGCACACGCGGGTGTACGCACGCGTGCAGGCTGTGCACGCTGTCCTGCCACTCGGGGGCTTTTGCTCTTTGCACACAGCACTTGGACACGCCAAATTTGGCATGGACACGGGGGCAGTGTCTGCGCACACTCCCCCAAAATTTCAGAGCACCACGTTTTGTGTCGGACACGTAATTGGGCCCGCACTGGGTTTACACTGACACAGTTCACGTAGATTTTGGGCACTGATACGGCCTTCGTGTCGTGTCTAAACACAGCATGGACACCTCGTGTTGACACGAGTGTGTAGCCCTAGTGTGGGCGTACACGTGTGCACGAGCACGTGTCTTAATTCGTGTCGTGTCCACGTACACAGTGAACACGTGCACGATGATTGGCCTGTTTTGCACTGTTTTGAGTGTTAATTCGATTGGACACGTTTGTGTCCACTTTGGTGGACAAAAACTCATTGTTTGACACGTACACAATGTGTATGTTCATTACCAACCCATAGTTTCATATATTAGTTTAATTTTAATTTCAAATTCTTATTTACCCCCAATTTACTGATACATGTATTTTCTATTAATTTCCAGTTTTGAAATTGAGTTTGGACAGTTGATTGAACCTATTTAATGCTGTTAAATGTTGGTTTTGAGTCCCTAAATTGATTCTCCTATACTTGATCTAGTTGTGTGTCGAATTTTGGGTTGTTTGGTGAAAGGTTGATTTCGAAATGTGGCTTTTGAGTAGGACTGAAAACTGGGTTCAGTTTTCATGTGAACTGTTGAGTATGTTCCTTATTTCTAAACCTGGGATTTGTTTTGCCATGAATTGGTTTTCCTTTCTTGTCCTGTTAGCTGAACTGACTGTCCCTCTCTCACTCACTTCACTGACACATCCCTCACTTCCTAACACAGCCACTAATGTGTTCCTCACTCACTCTCAACACACACACACACACACACA
>JANAVB010037619.1:6932256-7017256 GCA_029216955.1 Iris pallida
CTAATAACTGAGTCATGAATTTCTATTGGTGTCAAACCTGCCAGACTATTGTTACAAGGGTTCTAGTTAAAGAGAGCTTCAAACAAATAATTTAAGGCTCACAACAATTGGTCTCTTGAGAATAGATAGTCTCCTAGGTTGGCATTTGATCAAGGGAAAGATCCAAATCATGCTCGGATTCCAAGGACTAGAAGATTAGGATAGTAGGTTTAGGGTCGAAGGGAGGACGAGTAACTCAAGGCAAGGTTCCAGTAATAGGGCTGGCCGATGGTAGCTGTACTTGTATATACAACTATCATAGCCACGAGGATACTCTCTATCTATCGAATACGAGCGTTCGTCTTTCCAATTAGTGAAAGACAAAAGCAATAAGGAGTTCAAGAAAGATATCATCGAATACAATTACGTGATTCAAGGGCAGATGTATAATTCAAAAGAAATTGTCAATACAGTCGCGGGTGAGATCCAAGATACCTCTATATCTCAATCCACGTAGGGTAATTAAATGAAGAGCGAACCAAATGTATCATGCTTGATCAGACCGTAATACAATGATTCTGATTAGACAATATGTTAGCGGGCGTCCCCAATAAACATATGCCTCGAATCAAGCTTGATATAAGAGTAAGCTTGCAAAACTAGGCTGTAATAGCAGCATTGGTCAAGATAGTCAAAATATAAGTAGACGAGTTTTTTTTTTGAAAGGGGGAATAAGTAGTTCGAGTTTTGAGAGAATCAAATTCTTACATGGTGTTCTTGCCTATACAGTCATCCTACTATCTTCTGATCCTTAAGGCCTGGGTCGACTAATGGGTTATGGACTTCTGAATTCTATATTCTTGGTAAGACGATTAGTATCATTCAATTACCTCGTTAATAGATCACAAGGTCCACGGATTGCTAGGTTGGGAGACATGCTACCTAATCTTACAGAATCCTTCACTAGTTTTGGCTTTGGATCTTATGGGACACTCAGGGCATTTTCCTACCCTCTATAGTATCCTAAACTTGTAATCACGTCTGAAGTCATTTCACCGAGAATTAGGCCTCGCCCGTATACTCTGGCTGTGGTAAAACTCTTGGTTTCGTGATTCAATTGTGATAGGCTATCAATTACTCTACCCTACATTGACACAAGAGTATCTAAGATCTAAAGAGGTCAACTAGGACATAGTTTTAGCAGTGCTCCATAAACTATTATTCTTCGAAAGGATTTCAATTCTATGGGTTGTGCCTCGCCAGTGTGCTGCTGGCTGCAGTGAACCCATATTCTCCACTCTCCAATAATTGACGACAGTGCGCTGCTGTCTAACCATTATTAGTTAACTAACATTCTTTTAACTATATCCGTAAAAATTCATGAGCTTCTAGAGATTCAAACAAGTTGACTAAAAATAGAGCGTAGGTATTTGTCCTATCAGTCACAACATTTAAAATAAAGATTTAACATGGAGGAAATAACTAAAGACGAAAAAAATACAAACATTCTAGTATCTATTTCATATGCATTTTAATGGTTGAGGGAAAATCTCGAATCAATCTATCTCGAGGTTCTTATATGATTAGCAGGATCAGAAATTACAAACTAATTCTTTACAACAAAATAGGATTTTAAAACAGGAAATCCTAACTTACGATATAAGGTTTATATCTAAATAAGAATATTGAACAGTTTATCAAAACTAAAGCCTTAATTCCAGGAAACCCTAGCTTACCAAATGAATAGTATACCCATATTGGATCATGTCGTTATATAAAGAGTAATAGTGTTCTGTAAAGATCTGACAAGCTACCTAAATTTAACAATTCTGAATCTAAGTGGCATGACTTATCAGACAAATCTTAACTACCCAATTAGTCAAAATAATAGGGACCCTGATCCTAGTTATCCTCCTAAATCATTTCAATCCTAATTGTGAATGAGCATTTCCTGAGCGCAGGCTCGCAATGGTACGACTAACTTAAGTACCATCACGAGTTCGCAATTTTTTACGAAAATAGACCTGCATGGGCCACCACAAAAACTTGTCACGACCCGCAACCGTTTTTTTCGGATACGAGACGTGTCCAAGCCAGCCTACGCCGCAGAGTCGGCGGTAGAACGCTGTCAAGTCCGCAAGAAATAGATGCTCAAAATATAACAGTTGCTGCTCATTCACATTTCTAAATTTGTTACAACATTTATAATTAAAAAAATACAAGATTTTACAATTAATGAAATTGAAACAACTGCTATCTATTTCTAGGTTTCTGTCTGCATGTACACCCGAATCTCCCAAGCTAAGTAAAGCCACAGCTAACCTGAAAATTTATGATTTTCAGTCAGGAATGGAACAAGTACACAAACCGACGGCAATGCGAAAACACAATAGAGTTAACAAGACATGAAAATAACATATGAGATATGAAAACTGGAAAGTACAGATGACATGGCCCGATGGAGAAGAAAAGGAAAAATAAATAAAAGACATCTACCTAGGTGGTGTGAAATATTTGTTTCGACATGTGAACGGCTAGAGGGTAAATCCGGTACCTTGTACGTGTCGTGTGCAGCTGCTATTATTCACGAATAGACTCATGGGATAGTTCTGGGCAGTCCACATGTCTACTAAGATATTTTCCCTCCCGACTACTTCGTGTGACGAGCGTTTCAACAAGCACCAAGATATATGTATAGACATAAAATGAAAAGACTACTATGAATCGAAAGCAAACAGAAAGTGCACTTGCCTGAGGTCCTTAGCTGGAGAAACCGATAGTACAACCACATCAGATGAGTCACTAAAGTCAACACATGCAAAAAGTCTCCAGATGCTAAAATAAATATTACCAACGTTCTTATAATAGTCAAATTAGCTAGAATTGCCTGTCCTTAAGTCGAATTCTGGACACAGGGGCAAAACGGTAATTTCGGATCAAAACGGTGTCCGCCGTTGGACCCGCTTTGCACCGAAAAGCGTGCCAGGATCAACGGTCTCTAAAGTTGTCAAACTATATGTCAACAGTTCTAGTTTTTCGATACAAACCCAACCGTATGTTCAGAGGTGGATTCCGGCGGGCCATGTACAAAATCGCCCATTGAGTCGGACCGTGGGGCCCGTAAAACGGTGTTCCGATTCAACTGTCTCAGAATTGGACCAAACTTGGCATACAGGACCAGGAAAACAATACGGTCTTGTTGGCGCAAGTTTCGTCTCGATCTGATGAACGTGCACAAAGTAATTGAAAAACTTGCACAGAGGCCGATTCAGGTGAATTTCGACGGATACGCATCAAATTCGTCGCGCACACGCGACCAATTTGAATTCCGTCAAAGCCCACACGTCCGCGAAGTCGTTAGCACCTTTCGATGCTTTCGGTTCGTGACCAAGTCGCCCGGATTGGCGGGACGCACGTGGTATCGGAGAAATTTTCTAGTTTTCGAAACATATTTTATCAGGTTTTTCCCGATTTTCAACCCTATTTATCTTACTGTCCTTTTATCAAAAATTAAAAATAAAAGAAGGGTTGAAATCCTGGTTATATAGTCTAAAACACTATTCAAATAGACTTCCAAGTTTCTCTACGAATTTGTAGAAATCTGCCTTCCAAAGTCAGGATCGGGATTGGTTATTCTGTCTCGTTTTCGACAGTTTCCTATCGATTTTCTGAATCGATTATCACTGCATTCATTGCGAAATAAAAATAAGTAATTGGATAGCCTTAGAGGGGTTTAGGTCGGGTACGAACCAGAAGAGACAGATCAAAAAATGATCTATCACGCGTGAAGATTCGACGTTGCAAAGTGGGCTTGCACAGCCGTTGCTGCTGTCGATTTCCGGCCGTCATCGGCCGACGATCGGCCCCCGGCCGGCCTGCGGCGGCGTGCGCGTGCTCGCAGGGGAGAGACATGATAGGTTCGGGTAGGGCTAGGGTTTTGTATCGACTCCCTCTCCTTCGATCGATTTCTTAGGTATATATATCGAAGGAGCCGTCGGAGAGACTCGGGTTGGCACTGCTGTTCTCGGCTTGAACGCAGGTGTGTGGGGTTAGCTCGGGTTCAGGGGAGTTAATTGCAGTTAGGGTGGGCCGGGCCTGCTGGGCTCGGCTGAGAGCCTGGCCTGGTTGTAATTGCTGATGTCTACTTATTCTTTTACTATTTTATAACTAATATATATATATATATATATATATATATATATATATATATATATATATATATATATATATATATATATATATATATACACACACATAAATACCCATGAATATATGTACAAATACACACACACACACACACACACACACACACACACACACACACACACACACACACACACACATATATATATATATATATATATATATATATATATATATATATATATATATATTTAAATACACATATACACAATATAATATATATATTTATATATACATTCACACATATACGCATATATATGCATACGTACACAACTGCTCGGGCTCCCTGGGGTTTCTGGGATGGTTTTGGGCCGGCTCAGTTGAGCCCGGCTCTGTTTGGA
Source organism: Iris pallida (assembly GCA_029216955.1). Classification (NCBI taxonomy): domain Eukaryota; kingdom Viridiplantae; phylum Streptophyta; class Magnoliopsida; order Asparagales; family Iridaceae; genus Iris; species Iris pallida. Next base: position 6,936,780 of record JANAVB010037619.1, read on the forward strand.
TTGGCCTGTGGGACTTAAATCGGGCTGGGATTCAAAGGAAAAAGTATGGGTTTTAGGTTATTACTTAATACAAGTAATATATATATATATATATATATATATATATATATATATATATATATATATATATATATATATATATATATATATATATATAATATGATGAGGATATAATATTGTGTAAATATATATATATATATATATATATATATATATATATATATATATATATATATATATATATATATATATATATATATATATATATATAGGGGAGGGATATTGCACCAAATTTATTGCATCAATTATTGTACCAAACAATCTCAACCACACATTTATTTCTATCATGTGGTTATAAAAGCATGCTGACGTGGCAACAACTTTATAGAATGTTTTATAACCACATGATAGAAATAAATGTGTGGTTGAGATTGTTTGGTGCAATAATTGATGCAATAAGTTTGGTGCAATATCCCTTCCCATATATATATACAAAAAAAAATTACACAAAATGTATACGACCCTATATATATTTTCCTACATATACATATCAATATGTATATATATATATATATATATATATATATATATATATATATATATATATATATATATATATATATATATATATATATATATTAATAACATTTTTTGACGAAGATAATATAACAAATAATAATAAAATAATATTATATAATAGTAACCACAATAACATTGATAATAATAATAATAATAATAAAATATTTAAAAATTCGGGAAGGGGAGCTACAGATATTGGAGCAACTGAAGGGTTCACATCAGCAATTAATAATGTGGGTCTCGGAGGAATTGGTTCAGCTGCATGCACAGTGGACGTATATGCAGCACGAGGAGTCTGTGTAGCACGAGAACGGGTGTTAGGATGTATCGGAGAGGGGTCTGATTGAGCCTGAGTAGGAGTATTCCCGGAGGAAGAAAACTCTTCGTCAGTAGGCCCAGAGCGAGTTGTCTTCCCTTTCGTCATATTCTGAAAAGGTTTGGGTTCAAACATAAGCAAGGTAGCCTATAAGACTATAAGCAAGCCAAAAATAGCTATCTGATTAGATAATTTCGACCCTATTTTTGTAACACGGTGAATATACTCTAGGTGTTCTAGTTGTTTCTAGAGTCTATTTTCCTAGAGTCTCATCTAGACCTAGGTCGATTTACAGGACTGCATATTGGTCTAGGCTAAGTTGACTAGACCAATTTACAGATCTGACCTGCATGGGCCACCACTAAAAATATATCACGACTCGATCCCAATATAATGGGTCCAGTCGGATCATGTCCAGTCTGCACCGTTGTGAGACAGCGACAGTAAGCTGTATCAAGCAGTGAACACAAGCAGTACAAATGTCTAAACGAAAAAAAATATTTTATTAAACATTCTGAAATACAACTAAAGTCGAAATGAAAATGAAGACAAAGAAAAAGTATTCAACATCACAAATGTTTGTTTACTACAACTTTAGGAAAAGTGAACTAATCAGAAAAGGGTGTAACTAGAACTCTCGGTTCCTCTGTCCTGGTTCAGCTAAGTCCTCAGAATCAAAGTCGGGCCCATAATAGGAAGTGTAAGCCAGCTCATCATTGTCATAGTCACCTAAAAATGTTGTCTCCAGTCAGGAGGGAGCAAGACACACAAATCCATTCCAGCATTTTATTCAATAATTACAAGACGACACAAGAAGCAATTTATTATGGAAATATAATTTTCTAAATAATAATAATAAATAGTTATGCAGTAAAATTTTAAAAAGTGAAATGATGCAATCTAGCTACAGTAGTGTTTAGAGCGTGTAACAGCATGTGGCCGACTAGGGTTGGAGGCAATAAGTTTTCTAATGAACACGGTCCGGCTTTGACCTAAGTGAGTTGGGCTTCCGCTATCCACAGTGATTCAGTAAGGGGCTTTGACCACAGGTGTTAACGTTACTCCCCCAATTCCTGAGTCAATGATTCAGTAAGCAGTCAAGTAAATGATTCAGTAAGCCGTCGGTATGATCCGAGAGGGATCCCGTGAGTCAGGTGTCGATATAGTACTCTAGCATGCAATAAAACTAATTATTAATTAAAACACGAGTTTATATAAGTATGCACTTGCCTTGGTGTCTCCAGTACTGTAGTGATGACTGTAGATGTCCTTGAACTTAGGTCCTGAACCCTACATAATCGTAACACCGGATTTAATAACTAGAATTTACTACACTCTAATCCTTCAGGACAACACTGGCTGGTTAATAAGGCTAAATCTGGTCGGGTTGCAAATCATGAAATTTTGTTATCAACAAGGAAAATATTCATATAAAATATATTTTTTGATATAAAAACCTTTTATTGGCCAAAATTTACTTATAAAAAAATATTAATACCAATTTCTTATCAAATTCATTTCTCTTATTAAAATTAACCAAATGTGACAAATAAGCTTTATTTAAACTCGTTTGCCATATAGTCATCCTAAAAATATATAATACTAATATTTGCTAACAAATTAATAATACACCTAATATTCGGTAATAATTTCTAAACCATATAATTATCTTTAATTAGCAATTAGCAACCTTACATTAATTAATGAATCTACACATAATACACAAGTAACTAATCAATATAATTTAACTATTAAACTATTTAATTAATTAATCCACACCACAAATACACTAAATTAATTATTCTAAACTAACTATTCCAATTGACAGAGTTTTATTCTGTTAATTGGGCGGAACAGGAATTGGGTTCTGACAGAAAGGAAAGAGAGTTTCTGGAACAAAAGCTTACCGGAACGGAGAAGGAGCACCAAGGGGATGCCTCGAACTCGGAACGAAATGTCGAAAAAACCGACGAAAGGTCGGGTCACGGGTGCACGCACGGAGCGTGCAGACGTACTGGGGGCCGCGGCGGTGGCGACCGACGCTGTCACGGGAGCGACGCAGGGATGGGCTCGAAAGGTGGGGGAGAGGGGTTTGGATTCGGAGAGGACGACGAGACGAACACGTCGGTGGTCTCGGATTTGGATTTGTGGAGGAAGGAGGAAGTTATGGAGTTTTTGGTGAAGAAGGAAAATGAAAAACTTCCGTGAGGGTTCTGATTCTTTCTGAGTGTTAATACGTGAGAGGAAGAAGAAGAAAAGGGACGTGGGGGTCTGCGCGAGATGTGGGGATCTGAGAGAGAGAACCGGGTAAGTGGAGGAATGGGTAAGTTGGGTTAAATGGGTTGGGCTTCCCAAGGGCTGAAATGGAGGGTCATCCAATCTTAGTTAAATTAAGCCCAAGATAATATAATTAAAAATAACAGACAAACAATATTAGTCATATAGTAAATATGTGGGCTTTACAGACTTGAACGTGATTTTGGATTGGATTTGAGTCAGAAGTGCATAATAGGATTGGGTAGGTTATTTGAGTGGAGTTGAGTGTTACGTAAATCGCTGAAGTGCAATACGACTCACAATAAGTCATAGACTTCAATAAAGAGAAAAATAAACAACAAAAGTAAAATTGTATCAGACTTTTGGTGATTTAGTACGCAATCTTATGTTTGTCAATGCCACGTCACTTATTTGGCAACTGGTATGACATCGCGGATGCGCAGCTGAATTGGCGACATAACATTGACATTGTATATACGTCGCAATATCGACCATCAACGACCAATTTCTAATGTGCGACTAGTATATACGTGACTCTCTTTATTGGTCGCTGATGACATCGCTACAATTGCTTAGCGATGTTTTTTTCTTTTTACAGGATTAGCGACATCTTTTGGAGTCGCTAATAACTCTTATTTTGGTAGTGCAATGGGGTATATTCAGATGTTCGTACATATAAAAACCGTGCTTGCAAATTATCATACGCTATGGATTGTGCATTTGTAGGTTCAGAGCTCTGTTCCCAACACTATATCGGGTGTGGCCTGAAGAAGATGCTACTATCGACACCTTTATGCAGTATCGCGTCACTTTCCTGACCTTGTTCACCGTCAAGTTGCTCAGCTTCTCAAATCCACACAACTAATCTACTATAATCTAGTTACAACTTTGTCACAATCTGTTACGAAAAGATGCAATGTATTCCTACAAATTTAATAGATACATACAAAAGAACAAAAAGAAAGCTAGCAACTCTACTTTCATAATGAATACTATAAAACACTCACCAAAACTCGAAGGGATGTCGACCGTTGCCCGACGACTTCTTTTTCTTCTCTTTGGCCATAGACCCTGCCTGCAAAAGACATATTCACGTAAAAAAAAAAAAAAAAACATTTCATTAACAATCCTTCTTATGACATAAGAAAACAACATGTCATTAACAATTCCGCTTGCGATGAACGAGTCCATATAAAGAAAGGAACATTTTGTTAACATTAATCCTTCTCCAGACAGATGAAATCAACATTTCATTAACAATCCGGCTCGCGAGAAATGGGTCCATATAAAAAAGGGATAATTTAGCAAATACCCCCATTCCAAATGTTAAAACTAGCATATACCCCCACTATTTATTTATTTTAGCAAATACCCCCCCACTCCTATGTAAAAGAGTGGGGGTATATCTTAAATTTTTATTATTTTATATCAAAAATGGGGGGTATTTGTTAGATAAATAAAATAGTGGGGGTATATGCTAATTTCAACATTTAGAATGGGGGCATTTGCTAAATTATCCCTATAAAAAAAGAAACATTTCGTTGACAAAATTTCTCCCCGCACATGATCGTACTCATCTTTCATTAACAATCCAACTCGTGAGAAACGAGTACCTACAATAAAAAAAAAGAAAAAGGAAGCATTTTATCGGAAATAATAGGAAGCATTCGTGTTTATGTTAATATGATGTATGCTGGACACATGAACCACTCAACCTCTACTGTGTAAATGTCAATATAAATTTGTTGCTCTCTCTCTCTCTCCTCTCTCTCTCTCTCTCTCTCTCTCCCATCGTCGACGTCGTGCAAGAAACCTTCCACGTACACTTCCATGGAACAATCTCCAGCTTCTCTGCAAACAGAGCAAGAGAACGAGGAAGAAGGCTACCAAAGAGTACACCAGCAATGCCGCGACCTCGTGTCGAGCCTCCCGATCGTCGAAGGGTGCTCCTATCCGGACCTCTGCTTCCACGACGGCTTCTTTCGACCAATGCCCCCCATGGTCGCCGCCATGATGGTCCGGAAACTATTCGAGGCCAGACCTACTGACATCATCCTGGCCACCTTGCCCAAGTCCGGAACAACATGGCTCAAGGCTCTACTCTTCGCGACCGTCAACCGCAATTCTTCTCCCTCCTCTACCGGCAACTTGGCCACACTCAACCCCCACCAGTGTGTTCCTTTCCTGGAAGTCGAGTTGTATGGAGACGGTGCAAGAGTCCCGGACATGGACTCGATACCCTCCCCGAGGCTTCTGGCCACACATATCCCGTTCCATTTCCTACCCAACTCCGTTGTCGACTCCGGATGTCGGGTCGTCTACCTATGCCGCAATCCCAAGGATAACTTCGTGTCCTTTTGGCACTTTATCAATAAAGTCAGGAAGAACAATGGTGGAGAGCCTCTGCCTCTCGAGGTCGGCTTCGACCACTTCTGCCAAGGGCGTTCCCCTGGGGGACCTTTCTGGGATCACATGTTAGGCTACTGGAAGGCAAGCCTCCAAGTAGGGGGATGCAATGTCCTGTTCATGCGGTACGAGGAGTTGATGAAAGATCCTACGGCGGAGCTGAAGAGGCTTGCGGAGTTCGTGGGGTGCCCCTTCACGCAGGAGGAGCAGGCGAACGGGGTGTTAGAGGACATCGTAGAGACGTGCGGGTTCGAGAAGCTGAGCAGCTTGGAGGTGAACAAGGTCGGGAAACAAACCTTTTCGCGTGTAAAGGTCGACAACGACAGTTTTTTCAGGCGAGGTGTGGTGGGAGACTGGATGAACCATCTAACACCCGACATGGCCCAACGTATCGACAAGATTATTGAGAGCAAATTTGAAGGTTCAGGTCTAGCACCCTGACGTAGGGGATCGGCCAACCTACCAGTCCAGACTGTCCTACTTGTTGCTGCTGCATGCATTTGCTGTAATTTGGGTGTGTTTTGTTTACTACAATGCAATCGCAGTCAGAGTTTGCTATGTAATCGAGTTTATAATTGAATAGAATAATAATCGCATTATCATGTTTAGTTGGAGCATGTAATCAAAATCATTTATTATTGTAATATCAATTGTATTCAAATGTTTGATTAGTATGAAATGTAATCGAATAATACTTGTTATTTGTATCATTGTCACAAATATACCCTTGATATTTATATTTTCTATTTTGGCTATCATTAGCATTTATAGATCTTAGTCGTGAAGCGTTCCACAATGAGGATGTTCCATCCTATAACAAATCTCCCACAAGATATATGAAGAAGAGGTGAGGAAGAGAGAGTTTTGGAGATAAGTTATGTGAATGAGAAAATTATGGTTCTCTGTAACAAAGCAACTAATATAAATAATTTATAGGCATATGGTAATCCTAATGAGTGTGTCGACTTATCGGAAGATATCCATATTGGATTCGGCCTATGTAGTCAACTAATCGATCTAGCTGTGTAATGCATGTTGGAGTCCAGTCTGGAATAGGAGTGGCTATTTTAGGTATACTATGATTCATATTTTGTTTCTATTTAGGAAATCCTATTATAATCTATAATAGGATTTTTATCATCTTATATATATGGGTTGAGGGTGGAGGCACGAAGAATATAGCACAAAGGTGGATATTTGGGGTGCTCATCCACAGAAAAATCTAAGAGAAAGTTTGTCCTTTGCTCTTAGGACATGTCATCCAAGATAGAAGGAAGAGGAGATTGAACATATTAGGACAAATGGTTTAACGTTGATCTTTTGTCAATCTTGTAAGTTCACATGAGTTATATAGATTGAGATTTGTCAAGGTGATGTAGTCGTCGCCAAATATGTTGTCTTTGATCTGTGCTTGGTGTTCATTAGATTGGTTGGTTATCTCATGAGGGTTGGCAAAGGTTCCACGAGCCCAACTAGTGGTATCAGAGCTTTGGTTCTGGTTTGATAATCTGATACCAACAAGTAGTATCAGAGCTCTTAAGTTTTCGAGAGGTAAGGTGGAACCATGTTTAATATAGAGCAGATGAAGACACTTATGATCACCCTCACAGGGGAAAACTGGACAATTTGGAAGCCAAGTATGGAGGATCTACTATGTTGCAAGGACTTTCATGTTCCGTTGGAGGACAACATACAAAGTCATCGATCAAAGCTGTTGAAGATTGGAAAGAATGGATCGAAAGGCTGTTGGATTCTCCGCCAATGGCTGGACGACTCGGTATTTCACTAAGTGTCCATGAAGAGTTCAGTAAAAGCATTGTGAGAGAAGCTGCATTCGCTATACGAAATGAAGACGGCTGACAATAAGGCATTTCTTATTCGCAAACTCGTCAACTCAAAGTACACAGAGGGTGCCCCAGTGGCACAATATCTGAAAGAGATTCATGGTATCATCAATCAACTGTCTGCGATGAAGATGGTGATTGACGATGAGCTTCAGGCCGTTCTGTTTTTTGAGTTCTCCGTTAGAGGGCTGGAACACGTTGGCGGTGTCTGTGGTCAACTATGTTCGGATGGAATTGTCACGATGAAGGCGGTCAAAAGTAGTTTGTTGATAGAGGAGGTCTGGCGTAAGCAAGTAGAATCGTCGCAGGAGTCCGTTCTAGTGGCTTCCTACGGGAAGGGAGGACCCAAGTCACAGGCGAGGACAGGAGAAAGTTCTCATGATCTTGCAATTGTGCCCATTAAAGAGGACTGCTATCACTATGACGAAAGGGGTCATATCAAGAGGAACTGCATGAAGCTCAAAGCTAAAAAGGCCAAAAGCAAGGACGATCAGGAGGATCTCACATCTATAGGAGATATCATCATTGCAGCAACTAACACAGAGGATTCTTGTGGCATGTGTCATGACAACAACTAGGTCATGAACACGGAGGCGTCGTATCACGACAGTCCGCATAGGAGGATGTTTACGTCATACCGAGACGGTAGGTTTGGACATATGAAGATGGACAATAAGGGGACGGTTGCTATTGTAGGCATCGGTGATGGCACTTGACAAAGGAGCTTGGTGAGAAGCTCATTCTCAAGGTTGTGCGACATATACCGAGTTTGTGCTACAACTTAGTTTTAATAGGGAGGCTGGCGAATTATGGTTGTCGTAGTTTGTTTTGGGACAAAGATTTGTTGCTTGCGAAGGGTTTTCAACAGTTGGCTCGAGAAGATTTGTGTTGTGGCATGTGCAGGCTTAAGCCGCTGAGTTGTATAAGCAGACCACAGAGACCGGATAGAGGCTCGAGGGGTGTTCGATAGGAGTTGTGTCGTCAAAAACTTGCAGAGAGGGCCTTCGGGATATTTTGAGAGATACGAAGGATTCGGTTCGTCCAGACAAAGCGATGAATGCTGATGAGTCAGAGATTGTGAGATCCCCAAATTCATAAGTTATTTTTATGTATTATTACAATCATAGTAGCCAATTTTAATGACTGCAAAATTATTATATACCTTTTTATGTTATAATTACGTTGGTTAAAAGCACTGATAATATTAGAATAGCATAAAACCTTTTTACTGGATTTATGTGGAATGTTCTAAGCATCTTATTGAAATAGAAAAAAAAATCTTAGGAAGGAAATAGGATTTGAATTTTGTTTTCTATATTTTATATAGAATGACTAGGATTAATTTGCATTTAAATGAATATATAAAACATATAGCTAATATTGATGTTATATTCTTAGTTAGTTATCTATTTTTATTTCTTTTAAAGTTGGGCTCAACAAATATTTAAACAAATAATTTTTTTTCTTTTTTTTTACTTTCTCTAATCACCAACCTTTGGGCTGTTTCAAAAAAAAAATATGAATCAGTGAGCGGGCGGGTGGGTTTGATTGAACCTGACCCGTAACCCATAACTTTAAACCCGCTTTGTCGTTTAAAAACAACAGCTGCAGTTATCTTTGAATAACAGGGCGAGCGAACCCGTCGTACCCGCAACCTATTAGTCGACCCGCCCGAAAATTTGAACCTAACGTTCAAATAGAAAGGCACTGTACTTCTTCTTCCAAGAGCACCTGGAATTTCCCCTGGGTAATAGGGTGAGCTTCCGCCTGCGAATGGCAGGCATGCCTAAGCCCCCTCCAGCTTTCTCAAACCCTAAAGTCACTTCCCTCTATTTAAACTCCATTCTCTTCTCCTCCTCCCCACGAGACACCCTAGCCGCCTCAAGCCAGCACTTCGAAATTCCTCCAGTTCTTTTCCTTCCCTTCCGAGAGGCTTGCCGGTGACGAAGACCTTGGCCGCAACCCGTGGCGTTAACACTCGAGTGGCAGACGACCCTCGGCACCGTCGGCAGCCGATACTTCTGTTTGGAAAGAAGCGCGGAAACATTTCCCTAAACTAGAGAGTACTTGCGTGAGAACCGAGCAATACAATGCACGAACCAAACACTAAACACAATCCATGCAGACACAGAATTTTTGACGTGAAAAACCCTTGCGAAAAAAAAAACCACGGGACGATCGGAGTCCAACCCTGAGAAGCCTTCACTAATGAAATAAAAGGAGTACACCCTCTACAAACTTCTCCCGATCCAATACGGATCTCCACAGCATTTGGAAGCAAGAAAAATTGATTACAAGGCTACGAAGAACAAAGACAACGAGTAGAGATTATCCGAACACGATCTTCCTTCGAAAACGGCCTTCAATCCTCCTTCTTCTCTCCCAAAGTTGCAATGCCACTCTTGCATCTTTTCTCTCTCTTGTGTGTTACATATGTGATTAGGGTTAGGAAAAATCATATGTAAACACTCTAATCCCGCAACAAATCTGGACCGTAGGATACGGTTCAACGGTGATTAAATCATCCTGAAATCTATTTCAGCTCGACAACACAGAGTTCGGACAAAACTTTGTGTTTTTGTCAAAAACCATTCTGGAACCAAAGGGGCAGAGTTCGGCCCGTACTCTGCCTCCCTTGTTCCAGTATGCCATATGTTGGCTCCCGAGTTTCTCCGTCAACTCCGAATAGCCTCGTTACCTTCCCGAGCTTCTCTGACACACAGATGGCTCTCGTCGCACTCCGGGATCTTCTCCACATAGGTTGGGAACCCCACCCACTCCAACAAATCTCCCCTTTCACAACTAGGTGAAGGAACTCGTCATCCCGACGATCTGCCTGCAGTACTCAAACTTCTCCCTTGGTAGAAACCTTCTTTGAGCATGTCCGCTCCATTGTTATCAGTATGAACCTTCTCAAGCATCGCGTCCTTCTTCTCAACTACATCCCGTATGCAATGATATCGAGTCTCGATGTGCTTGGACCGACTATGAAATGTCTGGTTCTTCACAAGGTGAATAGCACTCTGACTGTCGCAAAGCAAAGTATACTGCTCTTGCTTCAGCCCCATTTCCTGCAATAGCTTTTTCATCCACAACAACTCCTTGCAAGCCTCCATCACCGTAATGTACTCTGCCTCTGTCGTCGACAAGGCAACACACTTCTGCAACTGCGACTGCCACGATATCGCTCCACCAGCAAACATCATCACATAGCCCGAACTCGATCGTCTCATGTCTATATCTCCAGCATATCAGCATCGGTATACCTAACCAGCTTTGGCTCGTCACCACCAAAAGAAAGTCTCCAATCGGCAGTGCCCTGAAGGTATCGTAGAATCCACTTGACCGCACTCCAATATATCCATCCAGGATTTAAAAGATACCTGCTAACTGTGCCAACTGCGTGAGCGATGTCTGGCCTCGTACACACCATATCATACATAAGGCTTCCCACAACTGAGGCATATGGAACCCGCTCCATATCTTCCTTTTCGTCCTCGGTAGATGGACACTGCTCCTCAGTGAACTTAAAGTGGGCCGCAAGGAGGCAACTCACTTTCTTCGACCCGTCCATCCCGAAACGTTAAAGTACCCAGTGAATGTACTTCTTTTAGGACAAGTGTAGCAGCTTGGACTCTCTCTCTCTCTCTCTCTCTCTCGCTCGGCTGATCTCCATCCCAAGAATATTCTTTACTGCGTCCAAATCCTTCATAGAGAAGGTTGCGCCCAGTTGGCGCTTCAACTCCGCTATCCTAGTGCATTCCGACTCACTAATAGCATGTCATCAACATAGAGCAATAAAATGATAAAATCATCATCGGTAAATTATCTCACAAATACACAATGGTCCGACGTCGTCCGTGCATAACCATGCTCTCCCATAAACGACTCAAACTTCCTGTACCACTGCCTCGGAGCCTGCTTCAGACCATACAAGCTTTTTCTCAACCGGCAGACCAAATATGACTTGCCCTTCTCATAGAATCCCTCTGGCTGCTCCATGTATAACTCCTCCTCAAGATCACCATATTGGAATGTCGTCTTTACGTCCATCTGCTCGACCTCCAAGTCAAAACTGGCTGCCAATGCTAGCACCACCCGAATAGACGACTGCTTGACGACTGGCAAAAAGATCTCATCATAATCCATACCTTTTTGCTGATCGTAGCCTTTAACTACCAGCATCGCTTTGTATCGAGGGCGAGTAGCATCATTCGTCTGATTCACTCTAAAACCCATCGATTCTTCAAAGCCTTCTTGCCCTTTGGCAACCGCACCAGCTCGTAAGTAGAATTGGCGTGTAAGGAACCCATCTCCTCCTGTATAACCTGCATCCACTCCTGCCTTTGTTCGCCTTCTATAGCATCTATAAAACTTTCAGGCTCTCTTCTGTCAATCAGTAGCACATACTTATCCGGAGAGTATCTCGTAGATGGTCGACGCTCTCTGTCGCTCCTTCTCAAAGGAGCCACTGGTGCTAGCTGTACACCAACAGCCTCCTCCCCTTCAGGAACTACCTCCCGATCTCATCCTCCTGTGGATACCCTGACCACCATCTGCAGGCTGATGATCAAGGTTGAGAGCAACTCCATGTATTGGCTCCCTATAATTGGATCATCTGCGATGTCCTCTGAAAACTACTCGAAGCGAAATGACTCTAACTCAGAAAATTTCTCAGCCTCAGAAGGCGTCTCGGAATCCTGAGTGTTGGTCATGGTCTGATCCTCGACGAATACCACGTTCCTGCTTCTGTAGAGCTTTCTTTTTACTGGATCGTAGTCTTTAGCCAAACTCATCCCGACCATAGCCGACAAAGACGCATCGCCTCGTCTTTGGCTCAAGTTTGGACCTCTCGTCCTTCGGTACATGCACAAAGGCCTTACAACCAAACACTCGCAGGTGATTGTATAACGGCTCTTTGTTGTACCATACTTTGTCAGGCACATCATCCTGCAAAGGAGCACTCGAAGATAAATTAATAACATAAGCAGTTGTATAAGAGCCTCACCCCAATAACTGCTTGACAAATTTGCTTCTGACAGCAAACTCCGCACCCTCTCCATCAGTATCCTGTTCATGCGCTCCGCTACACCATTAAGCTGAGGTGTCTTCGGCGGAGTCTTCTGGTGTCGTATCCCTTGCTCTCTGCAATAAGCATCAAATGGACCAATATTTGCCACCGTTGTCGGACCGAATACAGAATAACTTCTTGCCCGTCTCTCTTTCAACAGAGGCCTGAAACTCTTTGAAAATAGGCAGCACCTGATCCTTGGTCTTTAAGGCATAAACCCAAACCTTCCTGGAACAGTCATCAATAAAACTTACAAAGTAAGAAGCCCCACCATAGATTTTACCTTCATAGAACCGCAGACATCCAAGTGAATCAACTCGAGCAACGCCGGCTTCCTTGAACTTGGATGACTTTGGAAAGACATCCTATTTTGCTTTCCAGCTAAGCAGTACGTGTGCACTTCTCTAACTTTGTAGACTTGAGCCCTGGAATTACCTTTTTGTTCACCAAGTAGCTCATCCCCTTCTCGCTGATATGGCTAAGCCGCCTGTGCCATAACTCGGTAGATGCGTCAGAAACTACGTTCACCTCTTGCGTCTCTAGTACGCTCCCCTCCATATAATAGAGACTGGACTTCTTGCTTCCTCTGGCAATCACCATCGAACCTCTGGAAAGCTTCTACTGACCATTCTCGAAGAGACCGAAGAATTCTTCGTCAACCAGCCTTCCAATCGATACCAGGTTGAAACGGATATCAGGGACATGACAAAGATCTTTGAAAATAAGAACTGCACCCATCTTCGTCCTCAAATGCACATCTCCAATGGCAATCGCCTTCGACATCTCCATTGCCCATCTTCAACACTCCACAGTCGCCGGTCGTATAAGTGGCAAATAGTGCCCTATTGTGAGATACATGCGCTGAAGCCCCTGAGTCTACCAGCCAAGAATTGTCATCGCAGGCGAGGTTTGTAATAACCTCATTGTAGTGCCCCTTCCCGCTCAGTCAATCGGATGAATCAATCGGACTTATTCTTGCAACGGCTGCTCGAAGACATCGCTCGATCGAGGCGATCGCTCACTCAGGTGGGGTAGTTTCGGTAAACTTGCCTCATTAGCCTTCACATAATAAATCGCATATTTTCAACTTGCACAAGTAGGCTTGATAATAAAATAGACGAATCCACATAGATAAGGGAATAATCCCGACGAGTCGAATTGAGTTAGAATATGGAAAGGTCCAACGGTCAACTTATAGTTGGTACTCGACGTGCTTTGAAAATGATACTCGATCCTTCGTCCGTGGCTTGGGAGAAGGAAAGTTGGTTTGAGTAGGCAAAGTTATGAACGTAGCCTAAGTCGTAGGCGTAGCCCGCATGAATGCTTGATAAAGCATGCACGATCCATCGTCCAAGGCTAGGCATAGCCTTTGCCCGCCCTATTGGTTAAGCTGTATTGCACAACTTATGGCATAAGTCTAGGCAACCAAATAGCTTGTTTGTTCAAATCGGATACGGGCATGGCACATTCCATCAAGACAAAGCTTGATGCAGCCTTTGCTCATCAAGTTGTTGCAAAGTTAAGTTAGACAAATTATTTAAGGCTATCAGAGTAAGTAACAAGCACGGTCCAATGAGTTCTACGGCAGAGTGTAAAACCCCTAAATTTATACTTTTTTTATTATTTTGGTACTGATTTAAAATTTTGTATTGTACGTCGCGAAGTTGTATTGTACGTCGCGCACGAAATTTTATTTTCGTAATTGCTCGACGATTCGAATATGTGCAAGCGTACATATTTTGAAAAATATTTTTTTTCTACTTTTATAGTTTCTCGAAGTAATATAGATAATAATTATTCTAGCTATCATTTTCAAGTTTATGATCTTAATTATGAAAAGCCTTTCATTTATACAGTTATAATAAAAATAATTTTTTCTATAAAATAGTATATTAAAAAGTATAATTATGTAAATATTACTTGTACATACATCTATATTTAGTAATTATTTATTAGTTTATTTTAAATAATAATATAAATTTTGAAATTATTATATTAGTATTTTGGAAATATATATTTCGAAATTATTGTGGCAATTTAAATCTTGATTTAAATTTATGGATTTATTTAAATAGTTAAATATTTAAAATTTGATTTATCCTATTTGATTTTAAACTAAAAATTTAATTAGATTTAAATTGGATTTGTATTTGGATTTGGATTTGATTGATTTTAAATTAAATTATGAATTATCTAAATTGGGTTTAAATGAATCATAATTCTTATCCAATTGGAAATTCCCACATCCTATAAATAGGCAGGTACTCCTCCAACTTTTTATCTTCTCCACAAAATTTCTATCATCTACAAAACGTGTCGTGCATCGTGTCGTGTTCCCATATCCATAATGTTATTCCATTATTTTACATATACATTATTTCTCTCGTGCCGACAACCCCCGATACAATAAAATTTTCATTCCTAACCCTAATGTCGCCTTGTCCGCTGCCATGCCCCTCGCTGTATCTAACCTCATCCGCCATCTCCCAGCAACACCCCACGCCCTCACGACCACCTCGCCCCGGCCATCCCGACACATCCACTCGACCCCCAATCCATCTTCTTCCCTATCGAAAACCCTACGTCCAAGCCAGCATTCAACTACCGGCATCACCATCTTCATCACCATCCCCGCAGCACATCGCTGCCGCCACCAATCACCACCACCAGAATCCCCATCGTCCCAGCCACCCGACCAGTTTGACAGACCACCAGACACCACCACACGACCCAGCCACCCGAGCCCAAGCCCTGCCACCGCCATCATCGGCCTAACCGCCGCACCATGACCAGACAACCATCCCACCTACCAACACACCGTACAGGCGAACCTGAACCACCACCAGCACACAAACCCATCTTCGCCTCCTGTTTCCTATCCCAACCAAGCACCTCGGCCACCAGTCAAAAATACCAACATAATTGGAGTCCAAGTGACAGATATATGAATTTTTGTGTTAAAGGGTGATTTGGAATCATAAGCATGTTTAACTAGTTTGTTTTAGGTTTCTAGGTCAATCGAGTAAAACTAGATCAATACCTATTTGGTTGGTTTATAAGTCAATTCTAGGTTTCCTAGATCATACTAGTAGGTAAAGAGATACTAGTGTTAGCCCAATGATTATATCATATTTTTGAATATGCCTAATCAATTAAGTTTACCATAATGACATTACTAATATTTATGTAATCACTATCATGTTGTTACTTTAACTTAGCATTGTTCAAATGTTCTGTATCAGTCATATTGTTTTGTTTGCCTAACATGTATTTGTAGACATGCTGTAAGCATGATCAAACATGATTAAACCAGGACATATGCAATAGAGAATTATTGATGAGCCAAAGATGGCGTTATACAAGAAGATTTCTCTGAACCGCCTAACGACCTATCCCGGGGGTTCCGCTGCCCGGTCAGCGGACAGGGGTCGAGGGGACAGCGCCCCCCGTCAGGGGTTCGGAGGCGAAGTCCCCGAAAGGTATTCAGCTTTCCAGATCTGTTTATCTTTGGACGACTGTCGTCAAGGAAAAAGGCGTCTTCTTGTTTGCTCAAATATCTGAAGAAAAGCGACATTAAAGGGCTATTGGTTTCTTATTTTATCAATATATTTTTTATATTTATTGAGTCTAGGAATACGATGTAAACTGCATCGTAATAGCAAATAGGTTACCCAAGAAACGTTTTCAAAATACCCTTTATTTTTGAAAACAAGCCCACTTACAAAAGCCTAAACTACTTCCTAACTGTCTGACTTTTTAAAAAGCCAAAAACCAATTTGCAAAAATCCTGACAGAACTCCAACAGAATTCGGCCAGAGTTCGACCGAATTCGGCCAGAGTTCGGCCAGAGTTCGGTTAGTGAACGTTGCTTTTTGAACTTAGTCTTCCTGCAGTTACGGATCCCAATGAGATTTTTTCATAGAGTTCTGTCCGAATTCTGTCCGAATTCTGTCAGAATTCTGCCTTTGGAAAAACTATAAATAGAGAAAGATTTCGAACATTTCAATTCACTCATACACCAATTCACTTTCATATCTCTTCTCTATAAGCCTACTACTTCTTCCAAAGTGTTCTGAGCTATTCATTTTCAAATCCCAAGCCAGTGACAATCCTCTAGTCGATTTGCCAGTGCGGTACGGTCTAGAAGTTTCAGAGTGATTGTAATCAGAGGCTTGATTGAAGGTAGACACTTCACAATTGAAGTTGGTCGAGTACTTCGGATCAAAGCTCGCGTTGTAGAAGTTGCAAGAACTTCAGATGAAAACTTATGGTGATTTTCCATAGTGGATTCAACTGGAAGCTAGAGTTCTTTCGACTGGACTAGTCCTCACAAGAGGGAAACCAATATACATCCTTGTGTTTGCGTTTGCCTTCTGATCACCTTTTTATTACTGTCATTTATTTTGTGATTATTATTATATCTGTGATCTAACTGCTAACAAGTTTTTAAATAGCTAATTTTGCTGCCTACTCTATTCACCCCCTCTAGAGTATTGCGCTTTATAACTCGTTCCTACAATCTGTCCTACAATTGGTATCAGAGCAGGTTCTCCATCTAGAGGTATTATATTCTGATTCCAATTGTTTCTACATTTGGTATGGAGCCAGTGCTGCAACTAGAGAGCAGGTGCTCCTTATATAGATATTTTGGCTTAACATCCTTGGCGCAAATCCTCACTATCAGAACGGATTATACAGGTAAAGCGAGGTAACACTGATATTATTTCTTATTACAGTTGTTACGTAGATCACAGTATCACATCTGGCAAGTATGTACTTCACAACTGAAGAGCAATCAACAAATAGACTCCTACTATTTGATGGAAAAAAACTATAGTTATTGGAAAACACGGATGAGCTTCTACCTGAAGTTTCTAGATTTTGACTTATGGTCAATTGTTGTAAATGGCTACAAAAAGCCTACTATCACTTCTATTCTCACATCCTCTACAATCAATAAGCCTTATTATAGTTACACGGAAGAAGAGAAGAAGTTAGCTAGCCTTGATGCAAAAGCTATGCATATATTTTATTGTGCTGTAGACACAAATGTATTCAATCTTATTAATACTTGCACAACATCTCATAGAATTTGGAAAGTTCTTGAAGCTACTTATGAGTGCAGGTATGAAAACAAAGCTAGCAACCAGAGAGAAGGTTAGTCTCCATATAATGCAAATATATGCATGATGGAATTGGGATTTAAGGTACAACATAATTCCTTATAGAAGAGCTTGTATGTGACAATTGTAAGAAGATAGGTCACATCCAAGAAGATTGTACTACTGCTAGAAAGGAGAGTCACTATGAACAATCAAATGAAGGTAGATCGTTGTCTCATAAGTACACTAGCACGAGCATATGGTATGAAAGTGAAGCAAGAGTTTCTGAAGAAAAAGAAGAAGAGAGACCTCATAAAGCTGCAAATTTATGCTCAATGGCATTATCTAACGAGGTACAAATAATTTTCTTCTTGAAAAGAATGAATTTTCTTATGATGAGTTATCTGATGCTTTCAGTGATCTATTAGAAAAACACAAGAAAGTATTAGATAAGTATAAGCAAGCTAGAAAGGATATTCTATCCTATAAGCGTGAGAATGAAAAGCTTACTTGCTTATTGAATGATGCAAGAAATACTTCTACTTCCGATAATTCTACTGAGATTTCCATCCTTGAGTTTAGATTGCATGAGGCACTTGATTGCCTTGAGAAAAGCACTCAAAAAAATGCTAAACTTAAGGAGGAACAAGAATCTGAAAAGAAGAAGTATTCTATTGCTTCATGTAGAATTGATGCTCTTAATGCTAAGTATGATGAGATCTGTGCAAACCCTAAAAAGTTAGAGATTAGACTGGAAAAGCAGGTAGTACAACCTACGACTCAGTCTAACACAAGACACTTAGCATATCACAAAGTCACACACGTCAGATCTTTTATAAAGGAAGCAAGCAAAGCTAAAGCTTCACACAACCATGCTTTCTATTACAAGTATCCACGAAGATCATATCACACCACTGCACGTTCTCATACTACTGCACATAGCACTAATGTTAATTCTTTCTGTCATTATTGTGGTATGAATGGACACGTTTCTAATTGTTGTCAGATTAGAAAGCTAGTTGATATGAACTTGTACAAATGGGTTTCCAAAGCTAACAAATGTGGATCCATGTATTGGATACCAAAGTCTTCACCTAATATTTCAGGTGGAGCAACTTATGCTGAACCTTAGAACCATGGAGCATGTTGGTGATTGCAAAGCTACAAAGGTCATCTTCCATGCAATTGCACCAACAGAAGTGTGGTCACTAGAACCACTTCGGTAACATGCTTCCTAAATAGTTCTTAATATCTAGCATGTTCTTTTTGATGTCTTGCTACTAGCTCTCATTTATATCTTTTTAAGTGTTATTAAACCAATATGAGATATAATCCTAGAATGACTAGCTGTTTAGCTTAAATGATAAGTTCACACTATATAGTATTTATTTTCTATTAGTGTGACACATTTGTCTATGTATGCTCTTTACTTTTAATCTTTATTTTTGAAGCATGCATAGGAGATTAATTTTGTTTTGGTGAATATGTTTTTGATTCTTCGTCTTTAATTTTTTTAATGGCCACTTCTTACCGATTTGTCTTTAACATATCATATTTACTCTGATCATTATTTTTGTGTATGTATGTTTAGCACAAGTCTCCTATTTACTTGAAATGTATATACATATAATTTTATTTTAACCTTATGCTTGCATAATATATTCACTATTGATTCTCAAATTTTATTGTGATTAACTTCTTATGAATCAATTACATCTTTGTCTGATAAAGTTTATTTATGCATGTTTTTGATCTTGTGATATTTTTATGTTTATTAAGGATACATAATTCATTTTCATTTATATATCGTTCATGTTTCTTATATTTTTGTATAGATATCTTTATGGGGATATATGAGTTAAGTTCAAGTTCTATATTATTTTGAAAAGTAGTTTCAAACTTGTACTTATCTCATACTTCAGCTATTGATTACTTTGAGCAATTTTTTTATTCTTTTTATTAGCTTATTTCTCAAAGCCTTTTTTAAATAATGTTTTTTTTTAATTTTTGGTTGACTTTTTGGATACATGATATTTTAATATCTTGATCTTGATAAATTTTTTGGGTATTTATTTCTTTTATATTTAGGGATTCTGAATTTCGATGTTGTTCGATGATACTGCATATATTCCTTTGAATCTAAGTTCTTAAGAGTAGAGATCATTTTGGGAACAAGCCGAAAGGGTCCTTCTGTCATACATGTGTAAATAGCCTGAAGCGACACGGTTTACTAGTCTTCGGACTACCGCTAGCTGGGAACCGGCCCCACAGCTAACCCGAAGTGATCAATACTTTATAGACTTAAGATTTATTAAGGTCTACTTGCAACTATCGTCTAGTTCTGGATCCAAGGTAATGAACCCAGTCCCATAGGTTCCAAACTACATCAGCGTATCTAGGTCCTACATTTTAATTTATAATATTTTATATTTTATTGTTACCCAATAATTTTGTAGCACATATGGATTATTGTAGTTGACACATCTTATACCGTATGCTACATTGTTCTAAGATTTTTAAGTCCATAGAATATAATTTTTTTTCATATTGTACTAATTCTTCTTAAATCCTCGGTTATTAAAGAAGAGATTTGTTTTGCTTACAAGCCTACAAAGGGTCTGTCTGTCACCACGACTACGGTCGAAGCGAAGCGGTATTAAGTGTTCCCCGGTGAACCTCCGTTAGCTGGGACAGTACCACTACAACTAACCCAAGTTTGATCAACGCTTTATAAACTAAAGATTTATTGAGATCTAGTTGCAATTGCTATCTGATGGATTGTGGATTTTGGATTTGATGGATAATATTATTTAATAATTCAATTTTACAAAAGGTAACACATATTGATCTTGTGATTTCGTCTTTAACTTGCATAATATTTATGATTTTAAGCTTATTATTCTCTTCTTATTCAAGTTACTAACTGCCTATAGCAGTAATTCTTTACGGGGAGAAGTCACGCATATAGAATTTCTCTTTCTCAAAGCATTTCTTTTCTTTAACCTTACGGTTGTCAGGTGGACACCGTGTTAAGACTTTTAAAAGGGAAAAAATAAACTTTGATAACAAGACCTAATATTTTTAAATTAGTTTTCTACTTCTGGAAATATGTCTTTGAATTTTTTTTAAATTTTTGTCAATACTATTTTTTTTGGATATAGCCATGTAAAGGTGGAGCAGTTAATTGTTTCAAGTCAATTATCCCCTTGACATGTCATATATCTAGAATACACTTTTCTTTGGACATTTATCTAGTTATGTTTATTTGTTCAAAATAGATTTATTTATGATTTATGGATGCTTTTATTAAAATTGTTTTTGTAATTCGAATCGACCGCTTTCAGTCTGAGGACTAAATGGACGCATTCGAACATTTATTAAGACAGTTTTTCGTAATAAATTCCACATTTTTTGAAAAGTCTTTTTGATTTCTTTTTGATTCGTTGAATCTGTCCGGTACTCAAATGTTATTATTAAAGACAGTTTTCAAAATCTTTTAATGTCTTAAAATATTTTTTTATATATATATATATATATATATATATATATAATATATATATATATTATTGGAGATATATGTTATTGTTCATCTTTAAGCGTTTATCTATTGGATATTTCTGTTTGTTGCCTAAAGATGATATTTGTTTTGAGTTTGAAATTTTATATACATTTGATCAAAAGAAAAAAAAGATACATATCTTGAATATTCCTTAGATCTTGTGAATATTTATTTTATCCATTTTATGCATATAAATTATTTTTGAACTATGTACGCATATTTTAAGGAGGAGCAAATTAATTGTTTCAATTATTTTATGTCCCTAATATGTGGTATACCTAGTTCACCATGGACTTATATTGTCTTATTTAAATATCTTGTTGAGTTGGTCATGATATTTGAATTTGTATTGATTTTATGAGAGAATATATGATTTTAATATTTTTTTTAATTCTCTCACTTTTGAGTTTCTAAAACTTATCCTGCAAAATTAATTTAATTTATTGTTAATCCTTTTGAGTTTAAACTAATTTGGCATTTCTTATTGAGATTTTATCTCAAAGTTCGTGATTATCTATATTTAGACTGATCATACTTTGTGGGAGAGCATTCAAGTCGACTGAATTTTTTTTTCTCAAGTATTTTGTCTTCATTACCTTCATGTTTATCTAATGGATATACATATATCATGCTAAGTTAATTGAATTCAAATGCATGAACTTTGATATTGATTTTGTATAGATTCTAGTATAGGTATTTTTTATTTCTTTTTTCGATGATTGTACTCTTTATTGATGTGATTCACTTATATAGGCAAATTATGAATCATATTTTTTTTGTGATCATTATTAAAAGTCTCATTATATTATTTTTTTGATTCTTTTATATATACTAGATCCTGTGAATTTCTCATGAATTATTTATGACCAATGAATGATTCCTACTATATTGATATATTTTTTTGGTCTATTTTAAAACACAATATGATGAACAAAATGTGTCACTCCCCAATCCTGGAATACGTATTTTAATACGTAAATCCGATAAATTATATTTACCTTGAATTTATACGATATTTATTATGCAGTATTTCTTCATGCATTTTCCAAAAATATTCGACAAAATATTATTTCCTAATTTATTTTCTGCATTTGGGCCTACAGTTTTGGCTCATTTGGGTAACCTATTCTTGGTTCACCAATGGTTCATCATGAACCCTTTGGTTCATCATGAACCCATGGGTCCAAGATCTTTATATATAACTCATCTCATTCTCTCTCCTCTCATTTACTTCCTCTCATTTATTTCCTCCACCAACCAAGGCAAGTACCAACTTGCTCAAGAGATGGATCCATAATTTTGTCAATGATTTATTACAAAACTATTTGCCAAAACATGTTCTTCTCCTCAATCTATACTAGTTTAGAACTTGGAAATTTCCATTTTGAAGCTTTAATTTTTGTAGATCTAAGTTTTAATCATTTTCGGATTTCCTTGGTCTTGATCTATTTTCGTTGGGGTTTTGTGGGTTTTGATGCTTCCATGTGGAAGAGAATTCCATTTCACCCATGATGGAACTTTGGAAATCCGGATTTGGAGTTCGGATGGCCAAGTTGTGATGCTTTGAAGCCTTGGGTTCATCCATGGTGTTCTTGCTGTTTGGAGAAGACAGTGAGCAGTGTGCAGAGCTGTTTAGCTTACACACACTGAGCTGCGCGCGCTCTTTAGCGTGTGTACGCAGACTTGGCTACGCTTCCTGTTGGAAGCGTGTCTCTCTCACGTGCGTGACTTTTCACCTACGCTGCTCTCTGTAGCATGCGTGACCTTTCACCAAGCTGCTTTCTCAGCGTGCGTGACTTTTCACCTACGCTGCTCTCTGTAGCGTGCGTGACTTTTCACCTACGCTGCTCTCTGTAGCGTGCGTGATTTTTCACCTACGCTGCTCTCTCAGCGTGCGTGACTTTTCACCTACGCTGCTCTCTGTAGCGTGCGTGATTTTACCTACGCTGCTCTCTGTAGCGTGCGTGACTTTTCACCTACGCTGCTCTCTCAGCGTGCGTGACTTTTCACGTAAGCTGCCTTGAGTGAGCGTGCGTGACTTTTCATCTACGCTGCCTTGAGTGAGCCTGCGTGACTTTTCACGTACGCAGCTACCCTTGAGCGTGCGTGCTTTTGTGCGTACGCTTTTGATATTTTATCAGATATTATATGCCCATTTTATATCCTTACGCCTTTTGTCCCGAGCATGATATGAGCACTAATGTGACCCCGGAGAACAAAGTGTTCCTACCCGATACATGTACCTGAATGTCCCAGTTATTGTTCATGCTCGACAAATGACTCGTAACTCCACCTGGCGTATTTGCAATGATGCATTACACTAAGGAGGGTAGCACATGTTGATATACTGATTGACATGGATCCTCTTTGGGGTACTCGTACTAAAGTACGACTTTAGGAGGATAATCATGCAGGCCACAGCATGTGAGTCCAAGATTTCACCTAGGGTTAAATTAGGCAACTAAACATACTAGATGCATGGGGAGGGCAAAATCCCGAGATCGTGTTACACCAGCCACCTTGAGATATTGTCTTGACGCGCCGGCTGGTCTCCACGGATACTGTGTCATCCGCAACGAGCGGATGACTGTATCCGATTAATTCCTGCTATATATTATATGTCTTGGCAAGGTGGCCTTACGAGGAACCAGTGCTCAATGACACCTGTCTACGCGAACCCCTGGGTTGGCTAGCCTTGCTGGAAAGATACAATCTGAGGATTTTCTAAATAACATGATGCGAGGATAACCTCGTCCCACTAGAAACTCGTAGACTTGATTGGCCGTGAAAACGACTTGCTTGTATCCTATTACCTTCCGTGAATAACCGAGGGAAGCATACTATCATGGCACGTGATCCAACATATGTTCTTGTTTGATTGTTGGGTTGGTTATCGTACTACGACAGGCTGTGGACCGAAGTTATGAACGGAAGACTTATTCTGGTTGTGAAGTGCTACTTCTGTGAATGACTGAGGAACATGGTCTATCCTGGTACATGATCCAACCCATGTTCTTGTTTGATTGTTGAGTTGGTTATTGTGCTACGATAGGCTATCGACCGAAGTCACGATCAGGAGATTTTACTGTTTATACCTTTTAACTTATGCGAAAGTCATAGAGTACGACACGTCCCGACTCCATGCGGCACCTTTTGTCCTTGTTTGGTTGTAAGGGTGCCATATGGGTTCGAAGATGTAGCGCTACACTATAATAGAAGCATAAGTATTACTATTATCAATCATTCTATTATCTGGGTTTTTAATCTTAACTCTTGTGCCCCTTTGGCGGTACTTGCTATTCGGGGCTGACCCCGCTGGTTTTGTTTGGCCAGATCTCGTAGTAGAGCCAGAGGACACGATCTTCCTCCCTGACATCCATGGTGCATACTAGGAGCATGGCGGTTCGGGGACTCGAGTGGGTTTCTTCTCCACCACTCCTGCTTATACTTTTGCGGCGTTTAGCCACCGGCACCTGTTAGCCGGATTACTTGATATTTTGTGTCAGTACATCATTGTAATTAAACAGACTGCAGCTGTGTATAATTTTGTACTCCTGACTCTCTGAGATAGCTAAATTATAAAGCTAGTCTCTCATGACCATTTTGATGAAGCGTCGGGGACGCCTTACTGCTTTATCTTTAATGTTCATTTAATTGCTGATGTGATTTGATTGATTGAGACATAGAACTCTGTGGGACCATAGGAGACTTGATTGTAGCATGTACCCCCTAGTCTCTCGACAGCCACGATCTTCGTATGACGTTACGTACCTCATATGGAGTAGCTGGCCTAGTCCGTCTCCGTATTTCGGTACTGGGGCGTGACAAGGTTTTAGTGGTAGCCCATGCAGGTCTGTTTTTCAGACTTGTGGGGTATTGCAAATTATTAGGAGTCTCAATCAAAACTTGTTCCCCTTGAAATTCTGTTTCGAATTCTCTGTCCTTGCCTTGAACTCTAACCTGACTTGCATCCTCGAAATCTTTCTCGTTCGGACTTGATAATCTTATATCTTTCTCTATAGGGGTGCTTCATTCTCAGTAGCGGGTGAGGCCCAAGAGGAAGAGCAGCGAGAGCATGGCTCGACTGGGCACCAGCAGGGGAGAGAACCTTCCCCAGGGCAGACACGAGCAGAAATGGAACCAGAGGCAGTGCAGCCGCAGGTTATTGAAACTCCTGCAGCACCAGCAGCGACGGCAGTACCAAACGCCGTAGCACTCCTGGAGATCATCCGGGGGTTTCTTGTCACTAACCAACAGCAACAGACTCGGCAGCAGGAGCAGAACGTGTTGCTGAACCAAGGGATTCAGTTAGCTCTTGAGAGGAGTGTCGGGGCTGACTCGGGAGCATCAGAAAGGTTTCGTCGCTTGAACCCGAGGTATTTTGATGGCACGGAGGATGCCATCACTGCGGATGCATGGATTCAAGACATTGAAGCCATTCTTGTGGCAGCTAAGGTTCCAGATGATGAGAAGGTTGATCAGGTCAAACTGGTACTTCAGGATCTTGCCCGCGACTGGTGGGCATCAGAAGAAGATGGTGCAAGACGCCCTGTTCGTTGGACCACCTTCAGTGAAAGATTCAAGGCCAAGTATTTTGGCGTAGTAGCTCGATATGAGCTCCAGCAGAAGTTTATCAGTCTCAAGCAAGCAGACAAGACCGTAGATGGGTATACAGCAGAGTTCTGCAGATTGTGCCATTTCGCACCAGCAATGGTGGCAACGGAGCTAGAGAAAGCTATGAGGTTCCAGCAGGGACTTCATTTGGAACTATTACAGCTTGTGGAAGGACACGACTACCAGACGTTTGACGCTGTTTTGACGGCCGCTCGGAGGCACGAGCTTACCCAGCAGAGGTTGGCATCGAGGACAGGAGGTCAGAAGAGATCTCATTCCCAGGTTGGAGGAGGTGCAATGCAGCGAACGTCGGCACCAGCACCCGGTGTACGTATTCATGATGCAGGAGCGCCGCGGAGGACGACCGTGTCAACTAATACAGCGCTAGTTCGACATCAGCAGCCGAGGAACCAACAACAGCGTCAGGGAGCACCCCAGGGCTGTACATTCTGTGGGAAGGCAGGGCACACGAGAAAGGTGTGCCGGTCAGCGAATGGCTTATGCTTGAGGTGTGGTAGTTCAGACCACCGTATCTCCACTTGTCCTGTGATGCAGAGGCCCGGAGGGCCAGCTCAGCAGTTTCCAGCATTACCAGCTCCGGTGGCAATCCCGAGTGGAGGGCCAGTATTAGCAGTAAGGCCCCTAGCCCAGCGTCTACCAACGCAGGCTCAGATGTTCCGCCAGGCACAGGAAGCCGAAGGCCCTCAGAGGCAGCAACAGCATGGTCGAGGAAGGCCGCAACAAGGAGCTCAGCGGGACCAGGGACAGGCTCTCACATTATCCTTGGGAGAGGCTCTAGCGTCTAGTGACGTGGTGGCAGGTAAAATTCTCGTCACCTTATTTTCTGCTATAGCATTATTTGATTCAGGCGCTACTCATTCATTCATCTCTGCACAATATGCTACACAGATTGGATTAGAGTTTGAGGCATTGCCGGAGAGGATGGATATACTCACCGGCAATGGGCTCGTAGAAGTTAGCAGAGTACGCTTTTCATGTCCGGTGGAGGTGTGTGGGCATTTACTGCCCGCATCATTGAATGAATTCCCTATGGGGAATTTTGATGTTGTTCTTGGCATGGACTGGTTGAGAGACAGTCATGCGACAATTGATTGTAGAGGAGGTAGGGTTATATTCAGCGTTCCTGGGATGGAGCAGTTTATCTTTACTCGAACCTTGAAGAATCAGGCCGGAGGCATCATCTCAGCAGCAGTGTCAGAGCCAGGACAGATTCCGAGAGTGGTCGAAGATTTTCTCGACATCTTTCCTGATGAGCTCCCAGGGATACCCCCAGTCAGAGAGGTAGAATTTAGCATTGAGTTGAACCCTGTAACGAGGCCTATTGCAGACAGAGTTTACAGAATATCGCCGTCAGAACAGGATAAGTTATATCAGCATGAAGAAGAGTTGAAGTCTAAGGAATTCATCCGAGACAGTAAATCGCCCTGGGCCGCGCCAGTGATTCTAGTTCCCAAGAAGGATGGGTCGACGAGGATGTGCATCGACTACCGCAAGCTGAATGCAATAACAGTGAAGAATAAGTACCCACTACCAAGGATTGATGACCTGTTTAACCAGTTGAGCAAGGCCAGCGTCTTTTCCAAGATCGATCTTCGATCAGGATACTATCAAGTAAGAGTCCGGGAGCAAGACATACCGAAGACAGCATTCAGATCTAGATATGGGCATTATGAGTTTTTAGTAATGCCCTTTGGACTAACCAACGCCCTCGCAGTATTCATGGATTTAATGAACCGCATCTTTCTGCCGTATTTGGATAAATTTGTGGTGGTGTTCATAGATGACATTCTTGTCTATTCCAGCAGTGAAGAGGAGCATGAGAAACATCTTAGGACTGTCTTACAGACAATGAGGGAGCATCAACTTTATGCGAAGCTCGACAAGTATGAATTCTGGTTAGATCATATTTCGTTCCTGGGGCATGTAATTTCTGGGGCAGGAGTGTCAGTGGATCCGAAGAAGATTGAGGCCGTAGAGCATTGGCCAGTCCCGAGAACGGTTGCAGAAGTACGAAGTTTCTTAGGATTAGCTGGTTACTACAGAAGGTTCATGGCGGACTTTGCCAAGATCTTAGCACCCTTAACGCGTTTGACGCACAAGAACGTAGAGTTTGTTTGGTCAGCTAGCTGTCAGGCATCGTTTGAAGAATTGAAGAAGAGATTGATCTCAGCCCCGATCTTGACGCTTCCAGTAGAAGCGGGAGGCTTTACAGTATATTATGACGCATCAGGGAAGGGTCTTGGATGTGTATTGATGCAGCACGGAAAGGTGATAGCATATGCATCTCGACAGCTTCGAGACCATAAGAAGAATTACCCGACTCACGATTTGGAGTTAGCAGATGTGGTGTTTTCACTCAAGTTGTGGAGGCATTATTTATACGGAGATCGAGTAGAGATCTATACTGATCATAAGAGCTTGAAATACGTATTCACGCAGCGAGATTTGAACATGAGGCAAAAAAGATGGTTAGAACTACTGAAGGATTTTGACTTAGATCTTCAGTATCATCCAGGCAAGGCGAATAAAGTTGCAGATGTACTGAGTAGGAGAGACAGTGCCTTTATCTTGACCTCGCAGAAGCATATTTTAGAAGACCTTTAGAGTATGGGAATCGAAGTAGTTTTGCCAAGGGATATAGGAAGAATGACCAGTATGCAGATTCAGTCAACCTTAGTAGAGAGAAAAAGGGCAGCACAAGCAGGAGATCCACAGATTCAGAAGTTGCGATCGGAGTGTGAATCAGGCCGTAGGAAGGAGTTAGTAATTCATGAAGATGGTACGCTCAGGTTTGGAAACAGACTCTGCGTACCGAGTGGAGACCTTCGGCAAGAAGTTATGTTCGAAGCTCATAGTTCTATTTACTCCATTCATCCAGAAGGAACGAAGATGTATCGAGATATCAGGCAGTTCTTTTGGTGGAATGGCATGAAAAGAGAGAGAGCGAGATTTGTATCCAAGTGTCTGGTATGTCAGCAGGTGAAAGCCGAGCAGCAGAGACCAGCAGGATTGCTACAGCCGCTTCCTATCCCAGAATGGAAATGGGAGCACATCACGATGGATTTTGTGACCGGTTTACCTAGATCCCCGGCTGGCAAGAATGCAGTCTGGGTAATAGTAGATCGACTCACGAAGGTCGCTCATTTCCTTCCCTTCCAAGTTGGACAGACTACTGAGCAGTTAGCAGAAATGTACATGACGCAGATAGTAAGGCAGCACGGTGTTCCAGTTAGTATAGTATCAGATCGGGATACGCGGTTTACTTCCCATTTTTTGCGGAGCTTACACCAAAGTTTGGGAACCAAGTTAAGATTCAGTACTGCTTATCATCCACAAACTGACGGGCAATCAGAAAGAACCATTCATACATTAGAAGATATGCTACGGGCATGTACCTTGGATTTTGGCAGATCTTGGGAGGATCACCTTCATCTAGTGGAGTTCTCCTATAACAACAGCTATCAGGCTAGCATTCAGATGGCCCCGTTCGAAGCATTGTACGGAAGGAAGTGCAGGTCCCCTTTAGCATGGGATGACGTCGGAGAACGGAAGTTGTTGGGGCCAGAGATGATCATGCAGACTGTGGAGATAGTTAAGTTGGTCAGAGAGCGCCTTCGAGTTGCACAGGACCGACATCGTCATTGGGCCGATCAGCATCGTAGGCCTCTAGAGTTCAGAGTTGGCGACCAAGTATTTCTGCGGATTTCGTCTACTCGGGGTATCATCAGATTTGGAACCCGGGGAAAGCTTAGTCCAAGATACGTTGGTCCTTTTACGATTCTCGTTCGGGTAGGTGATGTGGCTTATCGACTTGCCCTTCCGCCTTCGTTGACTGGCATACATGATGTGTTTCATGTATCCCAATTACGTGGGTATGTCCCGGATCCGAGTCATGTCCTCGATCATTCTGAGTTAGTCGTTGGTACCGACCTAACTTACGAGGAACAACCCGTGTCTATTTTGGACCGGCGAGAGAAGGTACTCAAGAATCGGACGATAAGCCTTGTCCGTGTTTCTTGGAACCATCACTCTTCGGGAGAGTCAACCTGGGAGCGCGAGGACGAGATCAGATCTCGGTATCCGTATTTGTTTGACTAATAAGGTATATTTTTGTACCTTATTGACACGATTTCATGCTTATCTGCACCTGCTTGTTTTGCACTTTGTGATGTATGATAATAACTGCTATGATAATTAACTTGTATATGATTGTGCCTTGCCTGCCCTGATTTTACTATCCTATCTTGGCTGGAATTCCGAGGACGGAATTTTTCTAAGAAGGGTAGAGATGTCACTCCCCAATCCTGGAATACGTATTTTAATACGTAAACCGATAAATTATATTTACCTTGAATTTATACGATATTTATTATGCAGTATTTCTTCATGCATTTTCCAAAAATATTCGACAAAATATTATTTCCTAATTTATTTTTTGCATTTGGGCCTACAGTTTTGGCTCATTTGGGTAACCTATTCTTGGTTCACCAATGGTTCATCATGAACCCTTTGGTTCATCATGAACCCATGGGTCCAAGATCTTTATATATAACTCATCTCATTCTCTCTCCTCTCATTTACTTCCTCTCATTTATTTCCTCCACCAACCAAGGCAAGTACCAATTTGCTCAAGAGATGGATCCATAATTTTGTCAATGATTTATTACAAAACTATTTGCCAAAACATGTTCTTCTCCTCAATCTATACTAGTTTAGAACTTGGAAATTTTCATTTTGAAGCTTTGATTTTTGTAGATCTAAGTTTTAATCATTTTCGGATTTCCTTGGTCTTGATCTATTTTCGTTGGAGTTTTGTGGGTTTTGATGCTTCCATGTGGAAGAGAATTCCATTTCACCCAAGATGGAACTTTGGAAATCCGGATTTGGAGTTCGGATGGCCAAGTTGTGATGCTTTGAAGCCTTGGGTTCATCCATGGTGTTCTTGCTGTTTGGAGAAGACAGTGAGCAGTATGCAGAGCTGTTTATCTTACGCACACTGAGCTGCGCACGCTCTTTAGCGTGCGTACAAAGACTTGGGTACGCTTCCTGTTGGAAGCGTGTCTCTCTCAGCGTGAGTGACTTTTCACCTACGCTGCTCTCTGTAGCGTGCGTGACTTTTCACCTACGCTGCTCTTTCAGCGTGCGTGACTTTTTACCTACGCTGCTCTCTGTAGCATGCGTGACTTTTTACCTACGCTGCACTCTGTAGCGTGCGTAACTTTTTACCTACGCTGCTCTCCCAGCGTGCGTGACTTTTCACCTACGCTGCTCTCTGTAGCGTGCGTGACTTTTCATCTACGCTGCTCTCTATAGCGTGCGTGACTTTTCACCTACGCTGCTCTCTCAGCGTGCGTGACTTTTCACGTAAGCTGCCTTGAGTGAGCGTGCGTGACTTTTCATCTACGCTGCCTTGAGTGAGCCTGCGTGACTTTTCACGTACGCAGCTCCCCTTGAGCGTGCGTGCTTTTGTGCGTACGCTTTTGATATTTTATCAGATATTATATGCCCATTTTATATCCTTACGCCTTTTGTCCCGAGCATGATATGAGCACTAATGTGACCCCGGAGAACAATGTGTTCCTACCCGATACATGTACCTGAATGTCCCAGTTCTTGTTCATGCTCGACAAATGACTCGTAACTCCATGTGGCGTATTTGCAATGATGTATTACACTAAGGAGGATAGCACATGTTGACATACTGATTGACATGGATCCTCTTTGGGGTACTCGTACTAAAGTACGACTTTAGGAGGATAATCATGCAGGCCACAGCATGTGAGTCCAAGATTTCACCTAGGGTTAAATTAGGCAACTAAGCATACTAGATGCAAGGGGAGGGAAAATCCCGAGATCGTGTTACACCAGCCGCCTTGAGATATTGTCTTGACGCGCCGGCTGGTCTCCACGGATACTGTGTCATCCGCAACGAGCGGATGACTGTATCCGATTAATTCCTGCTATATATTATATGTCTTGGCAAGGTGGCCTTACGAGGAACCAGTGCTCAATGACACCTGTCTACGCGAACCCCTGGGTTGGCTAGCCTTGCTGGAAAGATACGATCTGAGGATTTTCTAAATAACATGATGCGAGGATAACCTCGTTCCACTAGAAACTCGTAGACTTGATTGGCCGTGAAAACGACTTGCTTGTGTCCTATTACCTTCCGTAAATAACCGAGGGAAGCAGACTGTCATGGCACGTGATCCAACCCATGTTCTTATTTGATTATTGGGTTGGTTATCGTACTACGACAGGCTGTGGACCGAAGTTATGAACAGAAGACTTATTCTGGTTGTGAAGTGCTACTTCTGTGAATGACTGAGGAACATGGTCTATCCTGGTACATGATCCAACCCATGTTCTTGTTTGATTGTTGGGTTGGTTATTGTGCTACGATAGGCTATCGGCCGAAGTCACGATCAGAAGATTTTATTGTTTATACCTTTTAACTTATGCGAAAGTCATAGAGTACGATACGTCCCGACTCCATGCGGCACCTTTTGTTCTTGTTTGGTTGTAAGGGTGCCATATGGGTTCGAAGATGTAGCGCTACCCTATAATAGTAGCATAAGTATTACTATTATCAATTATTCTATTATCTGGGTTTTTAATCTTAACTCTTGTGCCCCTTTGGCGGTACTTGCTATTCGGGGCTGACCCCGCTGGTTTTGTTTGGCCAGATCTCGTAGCAGAGCCAGAGGACACGATCTTCCTCCCTGACATCCATGGTGCATACTAGGAGCATGGCGGTTCGGGGACTCGAGTGGGTTTCTTCTCCACCACTCCTGCTTATACTTTTGCGGCGTTTAGCCACCGGCACCTGTTAGCCGGATTACTTGATATTTTGTGTCAGTACATCATTGTAATTAAACAGACTGCAGCTGTGTATAATTTTGTACTCCTGACTCTCTGAGATAGCTAAATTATAAAGCTAGTCTCTCATGACCATTTTGATGAAGCGTCGGAGACGCCTTACTGCTTTATCTTTAATGTTCATTTAATTGCTGATGTGATTTGATTGATTGAGACATAGAACTCTGTGGAACCATAGGAGACTTGATTGTAGCATGTACCCCTAGTCTCTCGACAGCCACGATCGTCGTATAACGTTACGTACCTCATATGGAGTAGCTGGCCTAGTCCGTCTTCGTATTTCGGTACTGGAGCGTGACAAGGTTTTAGTGGTGGCCCATACAGGTCTGTTTTTCAGACTTGTGGGGTATTGCGAATTATTAGGAGTCTCAATCAAAACTTGTTCCCCTTGAAATTCTGTTTCGAATTCTCTGTCCTTGCCTTGAACTCTAACCTGACTTGCATCCTCGAAATCTTCCTCGTTCGGACTTGATAATCTTATATCTTTCTCTATAGGGGTGCTTCATTCTCAGTAGCGGGTGAGGCCCAAGAGGAAGAGCAGCGAGAGCATGGCTCGACTGGGCACCAGTAGGGGAGAGAACCTTCCCCAGGGCAGACACGAGCAGAAATAGAACCAGAGGCAGTGCAGCCGCAGGTTATTGAAACTCCTGCAACACCAGCAGCGACGGCAGTACCAGACGCCGTAGCACTCCTGGAGATCATCCGAGGGTTTTTTGTCACTAACCAACAGCAACAGACTCGGCAGCAGGAGCAGAACGTGTTGCTGAACCAAGGGATTCAGTTAGCTCTTGAGAGGAGTGTCGGGGCTGACTCGGGAGCATCAGGAAGGTTTCGTCGCTTGAACCCGAGGTATTTTGATGGCACGGAGGATGCCATCACTGCGGATGCATGGATTCAAGACATTGAAGCCATTCTTGTGGCAGCCAAGGTTCCAGATGATGAGAAGGTTGATCAGGTCAAACTGGTACTTTAGGATCTTGCCTGCGACTGGTGCGCATCAGAAGAAATTGGTGCAAGACGCCCTGTTCGTTGGACCACCTTCAGTGAAAGATTCAAGCCAAGTATTTTGGCGTAGTAGCTCGATATGAGCTCCAGCAGAAGTTTGTCAGTCTCAAGCAAGCAGGCAAGACCGTAGATGGGTATGCAGCAGAGTTCTGCAGATTGTGCCGTTTTGCACCAGCAATGGTGGCAACGGAGCCAGAGAAAGCTATGAGTTCCAGCAGGGACTTCATTTGGAACTATTACAGCTTGTGGAAGGACACGACTACCAGACGTTTGACGCTATTTTGACGGCCGCTCGGAGGCACGAGCTTACCCAGCAGAGGTTGGCATCGAGGACAGGAGGTCAGAAGAGATCTCATTCCCAGGTTGGAGGAGGTGCAATGCAGCGAACGTCGGCACCAGCACCCGGTGTACGTATTCATGATGCAGGAGCACCGCGAAGGACGGCCGTGTCAACTAATACAGTGCCAGTTCGGCATCAGCAGCCGAGGAACCAACAACAGCGTCAGGGAGCACCCCAGGGCTGTACATTCTGTGGGAAGGCAGGGCACACGAGGGAGGTGTACCGGTCAGCGAATGGCTTATGCTTGAGGTGTGGTAGTTCAGACCACCGTATCTCCACTTGTCCTGTGATGCAGAGGCTCGGAGGGCCA
The DNA here is from genome assembly GCA_029216955.1 of Iris pallida. NCBI lineage: Eukaryota > Viridiplantae > Streptophyta > Magnoliopsida > Asparagales > Iridaceae > Iris > Iris pallida. Next base: position 6,971,103 of record JANAVB010037619.1, read on the forward strand.
GCTCAGCAGTTTCCAGCATTGCCAGCTCAGGTGGCAACCCCGAGTGGAGGGCTAGTATTAGCAGTAAGGCCCCTAGCCCAGCGTCTACCAACGCAGGCTCAGATGTTCCGCCAGGCACAGGAAGCCGAAGGCCCTCAGAGGCAGCAACAGCATGGTCGAGGAAGGCCGCAACAAGGAGCTCAGCTGGGCCAGGGACAGGCTCTCACATTATCCTTGGGAGAGGCTCTAGCGTCTAGTGACGTGGTGGCTGGTAAAATTCTCGTCACCTCATTTTCCGCTGTAGCATTATTTGATTCAGGCGCTACTTATTCATTCATCTCTGCACAATATGCTACACGGATTAGATTAGAGTTTGAGGCATTGCCTGAGAGGATGGATATACTCACCGGCAATGGGCTCGTAGAAGTTAGCAGAGTGCGCTTTTCATGTCTGGTGGAGGTGTGTGGACATTTACTGCCCGCATCATTGATTGAATTCCCTATGGGGAATTTTGATGTTGTTCTTGGCATGGACTGGTTGAGAGACAGTCATACGACAATTGATTGTAGAGGAGGTAGGGTTATATTCAGCGTTCCTGGGATGGAGCAGTTTATCTTTACTCGAACCTTGAAGAATCGGGCCGGAGGCGTCATCTCAGCAGCAGTGTCAGAGCCAGGACAGATTCCGAGAGTGGTCGAAGATTTTCTCGACGTCTTCCCTGATGAGCTCCCAGGGATACCCCCAGTCAGAGAGGTAGAATTTAGCATTGAGTTGAACCCTGGAACGCGGCCTATTGCAGACAGAGTTTACAGAATGTCGCCGTCAGAACAGGATAAGTTGTATCAGCATGAAGAAGAGTTGAAGTCTAAGGGATTCATCCGAGACAGTAAATCGCCCTGGGCCGCGCCAGTGATTCTAGTTCCCAAGAAGGATGGGTCGACGAGGATGTGCATCGACTAACGCAAGCTGAATGCAGTAACAGTGAAGAATAAGTACCCACTACCAAGGATTGATGACCTGTTTGACCAGTTGAGCAAGGCCAGTGTCTTTTCCAAGATCGATCTTCGGTCAGGATACTATCAAGTAAGAGTCCGGGAGCAAGACATACCGAAGACAGTATTCAGATCTAGATATGGGCATTATGAGTTTTTAGTAATGCCCTTTGGACTAACCAACGCCCCCGCAGTATTCATGGATTTAATGAACCGCATCTTTCTGCCGTATTTGGATAAATTTATGGTGGTGTTCATAGATGACATTCTTGTCTATTCCAGCAGTGAAGAGGAGCATGAGAAATATCTTAGGACTGTCTTACAGACAATGAGGGAGCATCAACTTTATGCGAAGCTCGACAAGTGTGAATTCTGGTTAGATTACATTTCGTTCCTGGGGCATGTAATTTCTGGGGCAGGAGTGTCAGTGGATCCGAAGAAGATTGAAGCCGTAGAGCATTGGCCAGTCCCGAGAACGGTTGCAGAAGTGCAAAGTTTCTTAGGATTAGCTGGTTACTACAGAAGGTTCGTGGCAGACTTTCCAAGATCTCTGCGCCCTTAACGCATTTGACGCACAAGGACATAGAGTTTGTTTGGTCACCTAGCTGTCAGGCATCGTTTGAAGAATTGAAGAAGAGATTGATCTCAGCCCCGATCTTGACGCTTCCAGTAGGAGCGGAAGGCTTTACAGTATATTGTGACGCATCAGGGAAGGGTCTTGGATGTGTATTGATGCAGCACGGAAAGGTGATAGCATATGCATCTCGACAGCTTCGAGACCATGAGAAGAATTACCCGACTCACGATTTGGAGTTAGCAGCTGTGGTATTTTCACTCAAGTTGTGGAGGTATTATTTATACGGAGATCGGGTAGAGATCTATACTGATCATAAGAGCTTAAAATACGTATTCACGCAGCGAGATTTGAACATGAGGCAAAGAAGATGGTTAGAACTACTGAAGGATTTTGACTTAGATCTTCAGTATCATCCAGGCAAGGCGAATATAGTTGCAGATGTACTGAGTAGGAGAGATAGTGCCTTTATCTTGACCTCGCAGAAGCATATTTTAGAAGACCTTCAGAGTATGGGAATCGAAGTAGTTTTGCCAAGGGATATAGGAAGAATGACCAGTTTGCAGATTCAGTCAACCTTAGTAGAGAGGATAAGGGCAGCACAAGCAGGAGATCCACAGATTCAGAAGTTACGATCGGAGTGTGAATCAGGCCGTAGGAAGGAGTTAGTGATTCATGAAGATGGTACGCTCAGGTTTGGAAACAGACTCTGCGTACCGAGTGGAGACCTTCGGCAAGAAGTTATGTCCGAAGCTCATAGTTCTATTTACTCCATTCATCCAGGAGGAACGAAGATGTATCGAGATATCAGGCAGTTCTTTTGGTGGAATGGCATGAAAAGAGAGATAGCGAGATTTGTATCCAAGTGTCTGGTATGTCAGCAGGAGAAAGCCGAGCAGCAGAGACCAGCAGGATTGCTACAGCCGCTTCCTATCCCAGAATGGAAATATGAGCACATCACGATGGATTTTGTGACCGGTTTACCTAGATCCCCGGCTGGCAAGAATGCAGTCTGGGTAATAGTAGATCGACTCACGAAGGTCGCTCATTTCTTTCCCTTCCGAGTTGGACAGACTACTGAGCAGTTAGCAAAAATGTACATGAAGTAGATAGTAAGGCAGCACGGTGTTCCAGTTAGTATAGTATCAGATCAGGATACGCGGTTTATTTTCCATTTTTGGCGGAGCTTACACCAAAGTTTGGGAACCAAGTTAAGATTCAGTACTGCTTATCATCCACAAACTGACGGGCAATCAGAAAGAACCATTCAGACATTAGAAGATATGCTACGGGCGTGTATCTTGGATTTTGGCAGATCTTGGGAGGATCACCTTCATCTAGTGGAGTTCTCCTATAACAACAGCTATCAGGCTAGCATTCAGATGGCCCCGTTCGAAGCATTGTACGGAAGGAAGTGCAGGTCCCCTTTGGCATGGGACGACGTCGGAGAATGGAAGTTGTTGGGGCCAGAGATGATCACGCAGACTGTGGAGATAGTTAAGTTGGTCAGAGAGCGCCTTCGAGTTGCACAGGACCGACATCATCATTGGGCTGATCAGCATCGTAGGCCTCTAGAGTTCAGAGTTGGCGACCAAGTATTTCTGCGAATTTTGCCTACTCGGGGTATCATCAGATTTGGAATCCGGGGAAAGCTTAGTCCAAGATACATTGGTCCTTTTAAGATTCTCGCTCGCGTAGGTGATGTGGCTTATCGACTTGCCCTTCCGCCTTCGTTGACTAGCATATATGATGTATTTCATGTGTCCCAATAACGTGGGTATGTCCCGAATCCGAGTCATGTCCTCGATCATTCTGAGTTAGTCGTTGGTACCGACCTAACTTACGAGGAACAACCCGTGTCTATTTTGGACCGACGAGAGAAGGTACTCAAGAATTGGACGATAAGCCTTGTCCGTGTTTCTTGGAACCATCACTCTTCGGGAGAGTCAACCTGGGAGCGCGAGGACGAGATCAGATCTCGGTATCCGTATTTGTTTGACTAATAAGGTATATTTTTGCACCTTATTGACACGATTCTATGCTTATCTGCACCTGCTTGTTTTGCACTTTGTGATGTATGATAATAACTGCTATGATAATTAACTTGTATATGATTGTGCCTTGCTTGTCCTGATTTCACTATCCTGTCTTGGCTGGAATTTCGAGGACGGAATTTTTCTAAGAAGGGTAGAGATGTCACTCCCCAATCCTGGAATACGTATTTTAATACGTAAACCGATAAATTATATTTACCTTGAATTTATACGATATTTATTATGCAGTATTTCTTCATGCATTTTCCAAAAATATTCGACAAAAAATTATTTCCTAATTTATTTTCTGCATTTGGGCCTACAGTTTTGGCTCATTTGGGTAACCTATTCTTGGTTCACCAATGGTTCATCATGAACCCTTGGTTCATCATGAACCCTTGGTTCATCATGAACCCATGGATCCAAGATCTTTATATATAACTCATCTCATTCTCTCTCCTCTCATTTACTTCCTCTCATTTATTTCCTCCACCAACCAAGGCAAGTACCAATTTGCTCAAGAGATGGATCCATAATTTTGTCAATGATTTATTACAAAACTATTTGCCAAAACATGTTCTTCTCCTCAATCTATACTAGTTTAGAACTTGGAAATTTCCATTTTGAAGCTTTGATTTTTATAGATCTAAGTTTTAATCATTTTCGGATTTCCTTGGTCTTGATCTATTTTCGTTGGGGTTTTGTGGGTTTTGATGCTTCCATGTGGAAGAGAATTCTATTTCATCCAAGATGGAACTTTGGAAATCCGGATTTGGAGTTCGGATGGCCAAGTTGTGATGCTTTGAAGCCTTGGGTTCATCCATGGTGTTCATGCTGTTTGGAGAAGACAGTAAGCAGTGTGCAGAGCTGTTTAGCTTACGCACACTGAACTGTGCGTGCTCTTTAGCGTGCGTACGCAGACTTGGGTACGCTTCCTGTTGGAAGCGTGTCTCTCTCAGCGTGCGTGACTTTTCACCTACGCTGCGCTGTAGCGTGCGTGACTTTTCAACTACGCTGCTCTCTCAGCGTGCGTGACTTTTCACCTACGCTGCTCTCTGTAGCATGCGTGACTTTTCACCTACGCTGCTCTCTGTAGCGTGCGTGACTTTTCACCTACGCTGCTCTCTCAGCGTACGTGACTTTTCACCTACGCTGCTCTCTGTAGCGTGCATGACTTTTCACCTACGCTGCTCTCTGTAGCGTGTATGACTTTTCACCTACGCTGCTCTTTCAGCGTGCGTGACTTTTCACATAAGCTGCCTTGAGTGAGTGTGCGTGACTTTTTATCTACGCTGCCTTGAGTGAGCCTGCGTGACTTTTTACGTACGCAGCTCCCCTTGAGCGTGCGTGCTTTTGTGCGTACGCTTTTGATATTTTATCAGATATTATATGCCCATTTTATATCCTTACGCCTTTTGTCCCGAGCATGATATGAGCACTAATGTGACCCCGGAGAACAAAGTGTTCCTACGCGATACATGTACCTGAATGTCCCAGTTCTTGTTCATGCTCGACAAATGACTCGTAACTCCACGTGGCGTATTTGCAATGATGTATTACACTAAGGAGGATAGCACATGTTGACATACTGATTGACATGGATCCTCTTTGGGGTACTCGTACTAAAGTACGACTTTAGAAGGATAATCATGCAGGCCACAGCATGTGAGTCCAAGATTTCACCTAGGGTTAAATTAGGCAACTAAACATACTAGATGCATGGGGAGGGTAAAATCCCGAGATCGTGTTACACCAGCCGCCTTGAGATATTGTCTTGACGCGCCGGCTGGTCTCCACGGATACTGTGTCATCCGCAACGAGCGGATGACTGTATCCGATTAATTCCTGCTATATATTATATGTCTTGGCAAGGTGGCCTTACGAGGAACCAGTGCTCAATGACACCTGTCTACGCGACCCCCTGGGTTGGCTAGCCTTGCTGGAAAGATACGATCTGAGGATTTTCTAAATAACATGATGCGAGGATAACCTTGTCCCACTAGAAACTCGTAGACTTGATTGGCCGTAAAAATGACTTGCTTGTGTCCTATTACCTTCCGTGAATAACCGAGGGAAGCGGACTGTCATGGCACGTGATCCAACCCATGTTCTTGTTTGATTGTTGGGTTGGTTATCGTACTACGACAGGCTGTGGACCGAAGTTATGAACGGAAGACTTATTCTGGTTGTGAAGTGCTACTTCTGTGAATGACTGAGGAACATGGTCTATCCTGGTACATGATCCAACCCATGTTCTTGTTTGATTGTTGGGTTGGTTATTGTGCTACGATAGGCTATCGACCGAAGTCACGATCAGGAGATTTTATTGTTTATACCTTTTAACTTATGCGAAAGTCATATAGTACGACACGTCCCGACTCTATGCGGCACCTTTTGTTCTTGTTTGGTTGTAAGGGTGCCATATGGGTTCGAAGATGTAGCGCTACCCTATAATAGTAGCATAAGTATTACTATTATCAATCATTCTATTATCTGGGTTTTTATTCTTAACTCTTGTGCCCCTTTGGCGGTACTTGCTATTCGGGGCTGACCCCGCTGGTTTTGTTTGGCCAGATCTCGTAGCAGAGCCAGAGGACACGATCTTCCTCTCTGACATCCATGGTGCATACTAGGAGCATGGCGGTTCGGGGACTCGAGTGGGTTTCTTCTCCACCACTCATGCTTATACTTTTGCGGCGTTTAGCCACCGGCACCTGTTAGCCGGATTACTTGATATTTTGTGTCAGTACATCATTGTAATTAAACAGACTGCAGCTGTGTATAATTTTGTACTCCTGACTCTCTGAGATAGCTAAATTATAAAGCTAGTCTCTCATGACCATTTTGATGAAGCGTCGGGGACGCCTTACTGCTTTATCTTTAATGTTCATTTAATTGCTGATGTGATTTGATTGATTGAGACATAGAACTCTGTGGGACCATAGGAGACTTGATTGTAGCATGTACCCCCTAGTCTTTCGACAGCCACGATCGCCGTATGACGTTACGTACCTCATATGGAGTAGCTGGCCTAGTCCGTCTCCGTATTTCGGTACTGGGCGTGACAAAATGTGTTTTGAATGTCATTTTTGGATTTCTAGTTGGTAAACTATGTATTGATTGATTCCAATATTTTTAAGTTCAACCAACTATTTTTGACAAGTTTTTCTACTATAGTTATGCAAATTTCTAAACTTGTCGTTACACTGTTCTCCTAATCCTTGATCATGATTAATTTTTTTTCCTCCTTTACTTATGCTTGCATTCATTTTAGTTCTAATTACGGGGGAGCTTATTTTTTATCATGTCAAAGGGAGAGAAATAAGTTTAAGTGAGAAGTAAGTTTAAGTTAGCACACAATATTTTAGTATTATGTGTTTATTAGTGATACATGCATCTATTGTATATATATTAAACATAAAGAATTTGCCATAATCAAAAAGGGGGAGATTGTTAGCCCAATGATTATATCATGTTTTTGAATATGGCTAATCAATTAAGTTTGTCATAATAACATCACTAATATTCATGTAATCACTATCATGTTGCTATTTTAACTTAGCATTGTCCTAATGTTCTGTATCAGTCATATTATTTGATTTGCCTAACATGTATTTGTAGACATGCTGTAAGCATGATTAAACCATGACATATGCAATAGAGAATTATTGATGGGCCAAAGACGACGTTATACAAGAAGATTTTTTTGAACCGCCTAACGACCTATCCGGGGCCTCGCATCGGGGGTTCCGCTACCCGGTCAGCGGACAGGGGTCGAGGGGGCAGCGCTCCCCGTCAGGGGTTCGGGGGCGAAGTCCCCGAAAGGTATTCAGATTTCCAGATCTGTTTATCTTTGGACGACTGCCGTCAAGGAAAAAGGCGTCTTCTTGTTTGCTCAAATATCTGAAGAAAGGCGTCATCAAAGGGCTATTGGTTTCCTATTTCATCAATATATTTTTCATATTTATTGAGTCTAGAAATACGATGTAAACCGTATCGTACTGACAAATAGGCTACCCAAGAAATATTTTCAAAATACCCTTTCTTTTTTAGAACAAGCCCACTTACAAAAGTTCAAACTACTTCCTAACTGCCTGACTTTTTAAAAAGCCCAAAACCAATTTGCAAAAACCCTGACAGAACTCCAACAGAATTTGGCCAGAATTCGGCTAGAGTTCGGACAGAGTTCGGTTAGTGAACGTTGCTTTTTGAACTTGGTCTTCCTGCAGTTACGGATCCCAACGAGATTTTCTCATAGAGTTCTGCCCGAATTGTGCCCAAATTATGTCAGAATTCTGCCTTTGAAAAAATTATAAATAGAGAAGTATTTCGATCATTTTAATTCACTTATACACTAATTCACTTTCATATCTCTTCTCTATAAGTCTACTACTTCTTCCAAAGTGTTCTGAGCTATTCATTTTTAAATCCCAAGCCAGGTACAATCCTCTAGTCGATTTGCCAGTGCGGTACGGTCTAGAAGTTTCAGAGTGATTGTAATCAGAGGCTTGATTGAAGGTAGATACTTCACAATTGAAGTTGGTCGAGTACTTCGGATCAAAGCTCGCATTGTAGAAGTTGTAAGAACTTCAGATGAAAACTTGTGGTAATTTTTCATAGTGGATTCAACTGGAAGCTAGAGTTCTTCCGACTGGACTAGTCCTCACAAGAGGAAAACCAGTATACATCCTTGTGTTTGCATTTGCCTTATGATCACCTTTTTATTACTATCTTTTATTTTTATGATTATTATTATATATGTGATCTAACTGCTAACAAGTTTTTAAATAGCTAATTTCCGCTGCCTACTCTATTCACCCCCCCTCTAGAGTATTGCGCTTTACAACTCGTTCTTACAATCGGTCCTACAACTAGATATCATAAAACTATTATACATAGACTCATATCATACATGTATCACAAGACCTCAGGTCCTTTACTTAATTCTCCACTTGCCTTGATCAATACTCACTGCCTAGCCCGTATCCTAGACACTTACCCCTATGGTAATTAAATACCCAAAAGTTACCCACATACTAGGCTACTCTAGAGTCAAAATTCCTGGTACCACTTAACCTTAGGATACCCAATCTATCTCACATACACCCAACTTACCTTTCCTATGAACCTATAAATATTGGTATATCACATTAGGTCACTACTCTAGAATTCTAACCACAATCTCTACTTACCTTGACATTTACCTATACACACCCAAAATAATTGTATAACCCTTACATATCCCCTACCAAGTACTCTAGTATCTTAAATTTCCAACCCTTGGTCCCAGGATACACATATCTACTTAACTGCCTACTTGCGCTCACACGAATACATAACATCCCACTACCACACCGTGCATAATAAACTTGCTATGATACTGCTACTATGGTCCTCATATTTTCTCCCACTCACACATATGTATTTCATAATACCTATCTAGACTACACATACATTAACAGGTAAGCTTAACTACTGCACCTAATAAAACACTCGTCTAGTGTATCCTGATACAACTAGCTACCCACTATATACCATAGATGGGACTGCAGCTGCTACTAATGCAGAACATCCCTGCATACTCTCTACTTCCTGCACACACAGGTGCAGCTCTACACTGCTGCATATCTAGCCTACTGCCCTGATGTTTCATACAGGACACATATATATTGCAGAACAACTGCTAGATGCCTGCATAACTAAATCCTACCTGCAGAGCACTGCAGATGCTCTAATATTGCTGCTGCTTCCCAATAGCTCAATGTATTTTTTATTACTGTTCAGACACAAAATTCCTTGTTCTGATCTAAAATCACCACATTATTCAGTATCCTAACGAGGATACACATCTATACACCTGCTAGGTCATACACTGCTACACATGTCTATACAATGCACACTGACACACTAGGTTGACTCATGTATTAGTGCTCACACTCTCACATATCTATATGATACCACCTGCACTGATACCTGCAGCCTCTGCCACTATCAAACATATCACACACATTAATCCATGTAGACACTCACCTCTGGACTGCACACACTGCAGGAAACTGCCAGACACTCTCCTACTCCTACTGTAGTTTACAGTAGACTGCTACTACTCTATTCTTATTGCTGCTGCACAACTTCCAGCTTCACACAGGTAATGTACATCACCTAGGTACACACTGCACTCCAAGACATGCCACTGCCTGGACAGTGCACATGAACATCTCCCCCTTCTCTAGACACACATATACATGCATACATCACTCATGATACATTCCGATATAAATATTCTTATAGCTATTGATATAAACACCTTGAGACCATCAAATTCTATATAATTTCACTACATGCCTATGAATAATCAAATTGACATAACTAATTTAACCATGAATAACATAGGTATCATGATACAAACCTCTAGTATCCTATTTAGGACACAAGGACACAATCACAACTCATAAATGAACACAAAAATCCTATGGGAACATGTATCAAATACTTGGTGGTCAATATTCGTAATTACCACAAATTGAGCATAAAATAGTTAGATCTACCGGATTGAAGGCTTCTAACACCTAGATCTAGCATTAGAGAGTCAACTCCACCTATGGGAGGGTTCCTACGAGTTTAATTGGTGTTCTTAACAAAAAAAATTGGTGAAAAATAGAGAATTACTCAACTTATGTGTGCCTCTGAAGAACACCAAATTTGGACACGAGAAAGTCGAATCAAAGACAGTCATCCTTGCTTGGACTCATCTTCAAGCTTCCTCTTGTGCTCCAATGAAAAGAATGAATGGTTTGGTGGAGAATTGGTGTTGGAATTCTAGATCTAGAAATGATGGAGAATAAAATTAATGGATGAAAAGAAGCTTGGAGAAAAAGTAAGAAACTTATGGAAAGAAATTTTGAATTGGAATGTTCTACTAATGGTCCACCATGTCATCTAACCTAATGAAATATTCTATTCATGACACTAACTCTATTTAAATCTAATTAACAAATATTCTAACTAACACTAGTTAGTTAGCAACATACAAAATTACCAAAATACCCCTAAGGTTAAAAGTGATATTTACAGCTACTAGTAAGTCAACGCTAAAGTCCGGGCCAACCCAGCTTATGCTCTGCCACTGCTTCGATGAGATGGAACCTTATTTTTTTGAACGACTATATCATTTTGTTGTTTGTAATAGTTTATCATTGTTTGTATATGTATTACTTTTTTCCAACGATGTAAACTTTGGCCTTCCTTATTTTTTTAAAAAAAATAAAATTAAATGGTTTGTAGAAGAAGAAAAAAAATATATATCAAGTATCATGGGTCCTTGTTAGCAATTCGGAGAATGGAAAAAATTTGGGACGTCAAAAATAAGAATATAAATCAGTTCAGTACAAATGAGATACGTTCAAAAATTTGGTCAAATATTCCAAAAAAAATAAAAATATTGAGCATAGAAAGTTCACATTCTTGAATATGTCATCAAATTTTGTTAATTAAACAGATTTCCACCACGTTTTTGTGTCAAATTTTCTAATAATTTATACGGAATACGTTTAAAATCTTGCATGCTTAAAATTTACGGATCTGAATATGTTAAAAGTATGAAAGTATTATATATTACTGACCGATATGTTAATTTCTTGTATGCTCGACATGACCTCTACTGTTGAAATGTTAATATAAATTTGTTGAAATGTCAATGTCAATATAAATTTGTTGACATGACCTCTACTCTTGAAATGTCAATATAAATTTGTTGAAATGTCAATATAAATATGTTAATTTCGTGCTTAATTATGTTAACTTTTTGTATGCTGACACATGAACCACTCAAGCTGGGTATAAATTTGTCGCGCTCTCTCCCATCATCGACGTCGTGCAAGAAACCAGCTACCACAATTCCATGGAGCAATCCCACCGGCCTCCTCTGCGAACAGAGCAAGAGCACGAGGAAGAAGTCCACCAGAGAGTATACCAGCAATGCCGCGACCTCGTGTCGAGCCTCCCGGTCGTCGAGGGGTGCTCCTTTCCGGAACTCTGCTTCCACGACGGCTTCTTTCGACCAATGCCCCACATGGTCGCCGCCATGATGGTCCGGAAACTATTCGAGGCCAGACCTACTGACATCATCCTGGCCACCTTGCCCAAGTCCGGAACAACATGGCTCAAGGCTCTACTCTTCGCGACCGTCAACCGCAATTCTTCTCCCTCCCCTACCGGCAACTTGGCCACACTCAACCCCCACCAGTGTGTTCCTTTCCTTGAAGTCGAGTTGTATGGAGACGGTGCAAGAGTCCCGGACATGGACTCGATAGCCTCCCCGAGGCTTCTGGCCACACATATCCCGTTCCATTTCCTACCGAACTCCGTTGTCGACTCCGGATGTCGGGTCGTCTACCTATGCCGCAATCCCAAGGATAACTTCGTGTCCTTTTGGCACTTTATCAATAAAGTCAGGAAGAACAATGGTGGAGAGCCTCTGCCTCTCGAGGTCGGCTTCGACCACTTCTGCCAAGGGCGTTCCCCTGGGGGACCTTTCTGGGATCACATGTTAGGCTACTGGAAGGCAAGCCTCCAAGTAGGGGGATGCAATGTCCTGTTCATGAGGTACGAGGAGTTGATGAAAGATCCTACGGCGGAGCTGAAGAGGCTTGCGGAGTTCGTGGGGTGCCCCTTCACGCAGGAGGAGCAGGCGAACGGGGTGTTAGAGGACATCGTAGAGACGTGCGGGTTCGAGAAGCTGAGCAGCTTGGAGGTGAACAAGGTCGGGAAACAAACATTTTTGCGTGTAAAGGTCGACAACGACAGTTTTTTCAGGCGAGGTGTGGTCGGAGACTGGATGAACCATCTAACACCCGACATGGCCCAACGTATCGACAAGATTATTGAGAGCAAATTTGAAGGTTCAGGTCTAGCACCCTGACGTAGGGGATCGGCCAACTGACCAGTCCAGACTGTCCTACTTGTTGTCTGGGTCCCGTTTCTGCTGCATGCATTTGCTGTAATTTGGGTGTGTTTTGTTTACTACAATGCAATCGCAGTCAGAGTTTGTAATGTAATCGAGTTTATAATTGAATAGAATAATAATCGCATTATCATGTTTAGTTGGAGCATGTAATCAAAATCATTTATTATTGTAATATCAATTGTATTCAAATGTTTGATTAGTATGAAATGTAATCGAATAATACTTGTTATTTGTATCATTGTCACAAATATACCCTTGATATTTATATTTTCTGTTTTGGCCATCGTTAACATCTATAGATCCAGTCACGAAGAGTTCCACAATGAACAATGGGGATGTTTCATCCTATAACAAATCTCCCACAAGATATACGAAGAAGAGGTGAGGAAGAGAGAGTTTTGGAGATAAGTTATGTGAATGAGGAAATTATGGTTCTCTGTAACAAAGCAACTAATATAAATAATTTATAGGCATATGGTAATCCTAATGAGTGTGTCGACTTATCGGAAGATATCCATATTGGATTCGGCCTATGTAGTCAACTAATCGATCTAGCTGTGTAATGCATGTTGGAGTCCAGTCTGGAATAGGAGTGGCTATTTTAGGTATACTATGATTCATATTTTATTTCTATTTAGGAAATCCTATTAAAATCTATAATAGGATTTTTATCATCTTATATATGGGTTGAGGGTGGAGGCACGAAGAATATAGCACAAAGGTGGATATTTGGGGTGCTCATCCACAGAAAATCTAAGAGAAAGTTTGTCCTTTGCTCTTAGGACATGTCATCCAAGATAGAAGGAAGAGGAGATTGAACATATTAGGACAAATGGTTTAACGTTGATCTTTTGTCAATCTTGTAAGTTCACATGAGTTATATAGATTGAGATTTGTCAAGATGATGTAGTCGTCGCCAAATATGTTGTCTTTGATCTGTGCTTGGTGTTCATTAGATTGGTTGGTTATCTCAGGAGGGTTGGCAAAGGTTCCACGAGCCCAACAAGTGGTATCAGAGCTTTGGTTCTGGTTTGATAATCTGATACCAACAAGTAGTACCAGAGCTCTTAAGTTTTCGAGAGGTAAGGTGGAACCATGTTTAATATAGAGCAGATGAAGACACTTATGATCACCCTCACAGGAGAAAACTGGACAATTTGGAAGCCAAGTATGGAGGATCTACTATGTTGCAAGGACTTGCATGGTCCGTTGGAGGACGACATACAAAGTCATCGATCAAAGTTGTTGAAGATTGGAAAGAATGGATCGGAAAGCTGTTGGATTCTCCGCCAATGGTTGGACGACTTGGTATTTCACTAAGTGTCCATGAAGAGTTCAGTAAAAGCATTGTGAGAGAAGCTGCATTCGCTATACGAAATGAAGACGGCTGACAATAAGGCATTTCTTATTCGCAAACTCGTCAACTCAAAGTACACAGAGGGTGCCCCAGTGGCACAATATCTGAAAGAGATTCATGGTATCATCAATCAACTGTCTGCAATGAAGATGGTGATTGACGATGAGCTTCAGGCCGTTCTGTTTTTGAGTTCTCCATTAGAGGGCTGGAAGACGTTGGCGGTGTCGGTGGTCAACTATGTTCGGATGGAATTGTCACGATGAAGGCAGTCAAAAGTAGTTTGTTGATAGAGGAGGTCTGGCGTAAGCAAGTAGAATCGTCGTAGGAGTCCGTTCTAGTGGCTTCCTACGGGAAGGGAGGACCCAAGTCACAGGCGAGGACAGGAGCAAGTTCTCATGATCTTGCAATTGTGCCCAGTAAAGAGGACTGCTATCACTATGACGAAAGGGGTCATATCAAGAGGAACTGCATGAAGCTCAAAGCTAAAAAGGCCAAAAGCAAGGACGATCAGGAGGATCTCACATCTATAGGAGATATCATCATTGCAGCAACTAACACAGAGGATTCTTGTGGCATGTGTCATGACAGCAACTGGGTCATGAACACGGAGGCGTCGTATCACGACAGTCCGCATAGGAGGATCTTTACGTCATACCGAGACGGTAGGTTTGGACATGTGAAGATGGACAATAAGGGGACGGTTGCTATTGTAGGCATCGGTGATGGCACTTGACAAAGGGGCTTGGTGAGAAGCTCATTCTCAAGGTTGTGCGACATATACCGAGTTTGTGCTACAACTTAGTTTTGATAGGGAGGCTGGCAAATTATGGTTGTCGTAGTTTGTTTTGGGACAAAGATTGGTTGCTTGCGAAGGATTTCCAACAGTTGGCTCGAGAAGATTTGTGTTGTGGCATGTACAGGCTTAAGCCGCTGAGTTGTATAAGCAGACCACAGAGACCGAATAGAGGCTCGAGGGGTGTTCGATAGGAGTTGTGTCGTCGAAAACTTACTGAGAGGGCCTTCGGGATGTTTTGAGAGATACGAAGGATTCGGTTCGGCCAGACAAAGCGATGAATGGTGATGAGTCAAAAATTACGAGCTCCCCAAATTCATAAGTTATTTTTATGTATTTTTACAATCATAGTAGCCAATTTTAATGACTGCAAAATTATTATATACCTTTTTATGTTATAATTACGTTGGTTAAAAGCACTGATAATATTAGAATAGCATAAAACCTTTTTACTGGATTTATGTGGAATGTTCTAAGCATCTTATTGAAATAGAAAAAAAAAACTTAGGAAGGAAATAGGATTTTAATTTTGTTTTCTATATTTTATATAGGACTAGGATTAATTTGCATTTAAATGAATATATAAAACATATAGCTAATATTGATGTTATATTCTTAGTTAGTTATCTATTTTTATTTCTTTTAAAGTTGGGCCCAACAAATATTTAAACAAATATTTTTTTCTTTTTTTTTTACTTTCTCTAATCACCAACCTTTGGGCTGTTTCAAAAAAAAACATGAATCAGTGAGCGGGCGGGCGGGTTTGATTGAACCTGACCCGTAACCCATAACTTTAAACCCGCTTTGCCGTTTAAAAACAACAGCTGCAGTTATCTTTGAATAACGGGCGAGCGAACCCCTCGTACCCACAACCTATTAGCCGACCCGTCCGAAAATTTGAACCTAACGTTCAAATAGAAAGGCACTGTACTTCTTCTTCCAAGAGCACCTGGAATTTCCCCTGGGTAATAGGGTGAGCTTCCGCCTGCGAATGGCAGGCATGCCTAAGCCCCCTCCAGCTTTCTCAAACCCTAAAGTCACTTCCCTCTATTTAAACTCCATTCTCTTCTCCTCCTCCCCACGAGAAACCCTAGCCGCCTCAAGCCAGCACTTCGAAATTCCTCCAGTTCTTTTCCTTCCCTTCCGTGAGGCTTGCCGGCGACGGAGACCTTGGCCGCAACCCGCGACGTTCACACTCGAGTGGCAGACGACCCTCGGCACCGTCGGCAGCCGATACTTGTGTTGGGAAAGAAGCGCGGAAACATTTCCCTAAACTAGAGAGTACTTGCGTGAGAACCGAGCAATACAACGCACGAACCAAACACCAAACACAATTCACGCAGACACAAAGAATTTTTGACGTGAAAAATCCTTGCGAAAAAAAACCACGGGACGATCGGAGTCCAACCCTGAGAAACATTCACTAATGAAATAAAAGGAGTACACCCTCTACAAACTTCTTCCGATCCAATACGGATCCCCACAACACTTGGAAGCAAGAACAATTGATTACAAGGCTATGAAGAACAAAGACGACGAGTAGAGATTACCCGAACACGATCTTCCTTCGAAAACGGCCTTCAATCCTCCTTCTTCTCTTCCAAAGTTGCAATGGCACTCTTGCATCTTTTCTCTCTCTTGTGTGTTACGTATGTGATTAGGGTTAGGAAAAATCATATGTAAACACCATAATCCCGCAACAAAATCGGGACCGTAGGATACGATCCAACGGTGATTAAATCATCCTGAAATCTACTTCAGCCCGACAACACAGAGTTTGGACAGAACTTTGTGTTTTTGTCAAAAAATCATTCTGGAACCAAGGGGGCAGAGTTCGGCCCGTACTATGCCTCCCTTGTTCCAGTATGCCACATGTTGGCTCCCGAGTTTCTCCGTCGACTCCGAATAGCCTCGTTACCTTTCCGAGCTTCTCTGACACACAGACGGCGCTCGTCGCACTCCGGGATCTGCTCCACATAGGTTGGGAACCCCACCCACTCCAACAAATCTCCCCCTTCACAACTAGGTGGAGGAACTCGTCATCCCGACGATCCGCCTGCAGTACTCAAACTTCTTCCTTGGTAGAACCTTCGTGAGCATGTCCGCTCCATTGTTATCAGTATGAACCTTCTCAAAGCGTCGCGTCCTTCTTCTTAACCACATTCCGTATCCAATGATACCGAGTCTCAATGTGCTTGGACCGACTATGAAATGTCTGGTTCTTCACAAGGTGAATAGCACTCTTTTACAAAGCAAAGTATACTGCTCTTGCTTCAGCCCCATTTCCTGCAACAGCTTTTTCATCCACAGCATCTCCTTGCAAGCCTCCGTCGCCGTAATGTACTATGCCTCTGTCGTTGACAAGGCAACACACTTCTGCAACTGCGACTGCCACGATATTGCTCCACCAGCAAACATCATCACATAGCCCGAACTCGATCGACTCATGTCTATATCTCCAGCCATATCAGCGTCGGTATACCCAACCAGCTTTGGCTCGTCACCACCAAAAGATAGTCTCCAATCAGCAGTGCCCTGAAGGTATCGTAGAATTCACTTGACCGCACTCCAATATTTCCTTCAAGGATTTGAAAGATACATGCTAACTGTGCTAACTGCGTGAGCGATGTCTGGCCTCGTACACACCATAGCATACATAAGGCTTCCCACAACTGAGGCATATGGAACCCGCTCCATATCATTCTTTTCGTCCTCGGTAAATAGAATCTGCTCCTCAGTGAACTTAAAGTGGGCCGCAAGGAGGCAACTCACTTTCTTCGACCATACAAGCTTTTCCACAACCGGCAGACCAAATATGACTTGCCCTTCTCATAGAATCCCTCTGGCTGCTCCATGTATAACTCCTCCTCAAGATCATCATAGAGGAATGTCGTCTTTACGTCCATCTGTTCGACCTCCAAGTCGAAACTGGCTGCCAATGCTAGCACCACCCGAATAGACGACTGTGTGACGACTGGCAAAAAGATCTCATCATAATCTACGCCTTTTTGCTGACCGTAGCCTTTAACTACCAGCATC
Source organism: Iris pallida (assembly GCA_029216955.1). Lineage (NCBI taxonomy): Eukaryota > Viridiplantae > Streptophyta > Magnoliopsida > Asparagales > Iridaceae > Iris > Iris pallida. The sequence continues at coordinate 6,988,835 of JANAVB010037619.1, forward strand.
TCTTTATATCGAGGGCGAGTAGCATCATTCGTCTGATTCACTCTAAACATCCATCGATTCTTTAAAGCCTTCTTGCCCTTTGGCAACCGCACCAGCTCGTAAGTAGAATTGGTGTGTAAGGAACCCATCTCCTCCTGCATAACCTGTATCCACTCCTGTCTTTGTTCGTCTTCCATAGCATCTACAAAACTTTCAGGCTCTCTTCCGTCAGTTAGTAGCACATACTCATCCGGTGAGTATCTCGTAGATGGTCGATGCTTTCTGTCGCTCCTTCTCAAAGGATCCACTGGTGCTAGTTGTATACCAACAGCCTCCTCCTCTTCAGGAACTGTCTCTCCGGCATGCTCATCCTCCTGTGGGATACCCTGACCACCATCAGCAGGCTGATGATCAAGGTTGAGAGCAACTCCATGTATTGGCTTTCCTATAACTGGATCCTCTGCGATATCCTCTGAAAACTACTCGAAGCAAAATGACTCTAAATCAGGCAATTTTTCAGGCTCAGAAGGCGTCTCAAAATCCTGAGTGTTGGTCATGGTCAGATCCTAGACGAATACCACATCCCTGCTTCTGTATAGCTTTTTTTCTACTGGGTCGTAGAGTCTTTAGCCAAACTCATCCCGACCGTAGCCGACAAAGACGCACTGCCTCGTCTTCGGCTCAAGTTAGGACCTCTCGTCCTTCGGTACATGCACGAAGACCTTACAACCAAACACTCGTAGGTGATTGTATAATGGCTCTTTGTTGTACCATACTTTGTCAGGCACATCACCCTGTAAAGGAGCACTAGGAGATAAATTAATAACATAAGCAGCTATGATAAGAGCCTCGCCCCAATAACTGTCTGACAAATTTTCTTCTGACGGCAAACACCGCACCCGCTCCATCAGTGTCCTGTTCATGCGCTCCGCTACACCATTAAACTGAGGTATCTTTGGCGGAGTCTTCTGGTGTCGTATCCCTTGCTCTCTGTAATAAGCATCAAATGGACCAATGTATTCGCCACCGTTGTCAGACCGAACACAGAATAACTTCTTACCCGTCTCTCTTTCAACAGAGACCTGAAACTCTTTAAAATTAGGCAGCACCTGATCCTTGGTCTTTAAGGCATAGACCCAAACCTTCCTGGAACAGTCATCAATAAAAGTTACAAAGTAAGAAGCACCACCAATAGATTTTACCTTCATAGGACCGCAGACATCCGAGTGAATCAACTCGAGCAACGCCGGCTTCCTTGAACTTGGATGACTTTGGAAAGACACCCTATTTTGTTTTCCAGCTAAGCAGTGCGTGTGCACTTCTCCAACTTTATAGACTTGAGCCCTGGAATCACCTTCCTGTTCACCAAGTAGCTCATCCCCTTCTCGGTGATATAGCAAAGCCGTATGTGCCACAACTCGGTAGACGCGTCAGAAACTACGTTTACCTCCTGTGCCCCCTGTGTGCTCCCCTCTATATAGTAGAGAATGGACTTCTTGCTTCCTCTGGCAATCACCATCGAACCTCTGGAAAGCTTCTACGAACCATTCCCGAAGAGGCCGAAGAATCCCTCGTCATTCAACCTTCCAACCGATACCAGGTTGAAACGGATATCAAGGACATGACAAACATCTTTGAGAACAAGAACTGCACCCGTCTTCGTCCTCAAATGTACATCTTCAATGGCAACCGCCTTCGACACATCTCCATTGCCCATCTTCAACACTCCACAGTCGCTTGTCGTATAAGTGGCAAATAGTGTCATGTTGTGAGATACGTACGCTGAAGCCCCTGAGTCTACCAGCCAAGAATTTTCATCGCAAGCGAGGTTTGTAATAACCTCATTGTAGTGCCCCGTCCTGCTCAGTCAATCGGAGGAATCGGAATACCAACGGCGTTCGGACTTAGCCTTGTAACGGTTGCTCGAAGACATCGCTCGGTCGAGGCGACCGCTCGCTCAGGTGGGATAGTTTCGGTGAACTTGTCTCATCTTAGCCTTCATATAATAAATCACATGTTTTCAACTTGTACAAGTAGGCTTGATAATAAAATAGACGAATCCACATAGATAAGAGAATAATCCCGACAAGTCAAATTGAGTTAGAATATTGAAAGGTCCAACGGTCACCTTATAGTTGGTGCACGGCGTGCTTTAAAAATGACACTCGATCCTTCGTCCCGTGGCTTGGGAGAAAGAAAGTTGGTTGAGTAGGCGAAGTTATGAACGTAGCCGAAGTCGTAGGCGTATCCCGCATGAATGCTTGATAAAGCATGCACGATCCATCGTCCAAGGCTTGGCATAGCCTTTGCCCGCCCTATTGGTTAAGCTGCATTGCACAACTTGTGGCATAAGTCTAGGCAACCAAATAGCTTGTTTGTTCAAACCGGATACGTACACGGCACATTCCATCAAGGCAAAGCTTGACGCAGCCTTTGCTCGTCAAGTTGTTGCAAAGTTAAATTAGGCAAGTTATGTTAGGCTATCAGAGTAAGTAACAAGCACGGTCCAATGAGTTCTACAGCGGAGTATAACCACATAGCCTTACGGTCTCAAAGCCCGTCATATAGAGTATGTCTTGGGCAGTGGTGTCGCATAGACTTCAAGTTGGTTTAAGGAACGGGCCACGGTTGAATCATTGAGTTTGAAAAAGTGTTTCAAATAGTGTTCTTGAGTTGAATAAAATGATAGGGCAAGAAGAAAGAATGTTCGCGACCGGGTCGTCGAGGCAAGGTCTCAGATGTGAGAAGTATTGAACTTGGCCCTGAAAGAGATGGTAATACTAGAGGTAGAATGACTGTATGAGACGTCAGTTTGAGTCGAGTCTTGCATGGTCATGGACAACTTGTCGACAAGGTAGAGTTTTCCCGCACGGTAATCCGAGGCCACGGGACCGTTGCGGACAAAAGAAGGAAACAATTTTACATAAGCTGTGCTGGGCACGATATTACGTGAGGGCTTGCAGCGGGGCTCACTACTTGCGTTGAAAGGGTCCCGTCTAACAAAAGCTAAAAGGGAGTCCACAATGGCTCTGGAGTCAGTGACCAAATCATACAGATGAGTCAGCATGGCGACAATCCGCATGTGTGTCTTTGGATTGATTCGAGTATTGAGTGTACCATATCAAAGAGTCGAGTTGAATATGAGTGTACAGTTAGAACACAATGTTGGGTCTAAGATTTGGTTACAACGTAGGCGACGTGCTTTGGCACGAGATATGGCGTCGAGTCTTAAGTTGTCGGCATATAAGTTGCATAAGTTGGTTTGAGTCGTTAGAGTTTAAGTCAGAAAACCATCGCAAGACAAAGTTGTTTGAGTGACACTAAGTTCACAAGTCCCGATTGGGTCAGTCGGTGATCAAAGTAGCAAGGGCCACGAGGAGGCCATATGGTTAAGTAACACTAAGTTGCGAGACACGGCACAAAGGATTTATAGCACGGTCATATGGAAATAGAGTCTCACCGAGTAGTTGCATCTTTGATTACGGGCCGAAAGGCAAGCACGACTTGATAGGTTAACGTTGATGCGAGCACGAGATAGTCTTGAGACACAAAATAGGCCAAGGCATCTGTCCTAAAACTGATCCTAAGACAAGAGTAGAAAGACAATCATAAAGGGACTATGTTGTGCAAAGTAAATGAACGTGTCAGTTTTGTATGGGTGGACGAGGAGCTCATTCCGCCAGTACAGTTGAGTACTGACACCCACATAGTTTTTATGTGCAGGCATAGGTAGAAGCTCGTTGCGCGGAGCTCTCTTGGATGCGTCGAGGCACGAAGTTCCTTGGTGATTCGAAGCGTGTGGTCGCATGAAGTCAAGATTTATACGGGACATAACGTATGGACGTCGCCTTCCGAAGCTTCCGCTGGCTCAAGCATTGTATCGAGAGGTGAGAGAGAGAGTGACTTGTAAAATAAGAGAAAAGTGAGCCGAGTGACTTGTAAATCTTGGCCTTGCACCCTTTGTAATCTTTGTTTCAATATCAATAAAGAGCTTCTTTTGAATAACTTGTGTTTGTTCTAAATTTTTGCTGCATGTTCAATGTCTCTGCTTGGGACTTCTGTGCGACGACCCCGTCGCAGCCGGTGAAATCGGCCATTATAGAACCCACCTTGCACGAGCGAAATCTAGGCTCATGCGGCATCATGTCTTAGCGAGGACGATTGCTCCTATGGGAGCAGGGCGTAACACTCATCACCTACGACGATCACATTACCTCCATGTATCGAGGCCGCCGCTGTAGTGTTCTCATCTTGCTTTCCCTTGTCGTCCTTCTTCTCTCTCTTACAAGCAAAACAGTTCCGCTTGATGTGGCCCTTCTTGCCACAGTGGTAGCATTCTGAGTCCTCGTACCGACCCTTGGACTTCCCCCTGCTCTTGTCTCTGCCACCACCTGGACCCCTACTTTTGTCCCTTCCGCGGCTCTTTGAAACTAGTGCCTCTGAGTGGTAGGATGTGGATGAAGTACCCTGAGAACATCTCTGCATCTCTTCATTCAGCACCCCGCTCTTGGCAAACTCCAGACTGACCAAGCCTTCTAGAGCAGAAGCGATCATAGATACTCGTAAGGTCTCCCACGAGTTTGGCAATGTACACAGCAGCCATAGTCCCTGAACCTCGTCGTCAAACTTGACTCCCATCGAAGATAGCTGGTCAACCATGCCCTGAAAATTACTCAAGTGATCCGTAATAGACGCCCCATCTTTGTACCGCAGACCCATCATCGTCCGGATCAGGAATAACTTGTTTACCCTGCTCTTTTTCGTGTACAAAGATTCCAGCTTATCCCATAACGTCTTCATATGCTCAATATTGGCAATGTGGTTGTACACATTTTTGTCAATGAACTGCCTGATATATCTGCATACCTGTATGTGCTCAAATTTCCAGTCCTTCTCGGATTTATCAACTAGTCGCTCGAAAGCAAATACGGGCAGATGCAGCTTCTTGACAAACAGCAAACCTTTCATCTTGCTCCACCAATAATGATAGTTGGTGTCGTTCAGGTTCACCATGCACACCGGCTTCGCGTCCATCTCTCCTCTCTAGTTTTCATGTCAACTCCTGACATCCTTCTTAATTCTAGAACCTGGCTCTGATACCACTTTGTTGGAAAAGAAGTACGGAAACCTTTCCCTAAACTAAAGAGTACCTGCGAGAGAACCAAGTAATACAATGCACGAACCAAACACCAAACACAATCCATGCAGATACAGAGAATTTTTGGCGTAGAAACCCTTGCGGAAAAAAACTACGGGACGATCGGAGTCCAACCCTGAGAAGCCTTTACTAATGAAATAAAAGGAGTACGCCCTCTACAAACTTCTCCCAATCCAATACGGATTCCCACAATAGTTGGAAGCAAAAACAATTGATTACAAGGCTACGAAGAACAAAGACGACGAGTAAAGATTACCCGAACACGATCTTCCTTCGAAAACGGCCTTCAATCCTTCTTCTTCTCTCCCAAAGTTGCAATGGCACTCTTGCCTATTTTTTTTCTCTTGTGTGTGTTACGTATGTTATTAGGGTTAGGAAAAGCCATATATAAACACCCTAATCCTGCGAAAAAAGCTGGACCATAGGATACGATCCAACGGTGATTAGATCACCCTGAAATCTACTTTAGCCCGATAACACAGAGTTTGGGCAGAACTCTATGTTTTTGTCACTAAACCTTTCTGGAACCAAGGGACAGAGTTCGGGCTGAACTCTGCCTCCCCTCTTCCAGTATGCCATATATTGGCTTCCGAGTTTCTCCGTCGACTCTGAATAGCCTCGTCACCTCCCCGAGCTTCTCTGACACACAGACGGCGCTCGTCGCACTCTGGGATCTTCTCCATATAGGTTGGGAACCCCACCCACTCCAACAACTTCACCGCACGATAGCACCAGCTTGACGCGACGTTGTTCGTGTTGTTCTCATCATCGTTCCCTCGCTAATTGTATCCCTTCTCTGACACGTCAGGCCCGATCTCTGTAAGTTCCCCATCGAGAAATCTTCCTACCCACTTTGAGTCCCTGTCGAGTTTTTCCTACATTTGTTAGATGAGTTCACCTGCCATTAGAAATTAATTTACATGAATCTCCTTATCATTTTAAAATTGTTATTATGTATAGAGGGAATGTAGAATGGGGCGTCCGTGCATAAAAACTCAACGGCTAGGGCGCCATACGGACGGTCGAGGACCGGCACCATTCTACCATGGGTATAAACTACAGGCGACCATGCGGTCCGTTGTGCGACACCATAAGGGCATCGAGAAAACGTCGTAAGGGCATCGTGCGCATAGAACGGGTGGCTGAGCGGCATCGGCTGTCGTAGGCTCCGTGAAGACGTCGCGGGCGCCTTCAGCGTCGTGGGCGAAGCGAGACGTTGAGTTGTCGGCGTCGAAAGACGTCGACCGTCCAGCAAGGCTCTGGAGCACGAGGCGTACGTATGGGACGATGATGAAAAAGCTAATGCGGACAAGATCCGCACGAAGAGTCCAAAATGACATGACGACTGGCTAAAAATTGTATGCAGGGAGACACGATTTAACTGAGTCCGTACGTGCTGGTAAAAAAAATGTAGAAAACTCCCTATATTAGCCTATGTGATCATCAGGTTAGGAGAAGAAGAAGAGTATAAGGGAAAAGAGTGTCGACTATTACTACTAGTAGAGTAAACGTTCTGTGTAACATGTAAGGGGCATGTCACACTTACTAAACTGATTTGTTGCATAGAGATAGACAATGTTGTATCCTTCTACCTGAATGAGGTAGTAGTATGAGTGCATTAATGGTGTAGGTTGGCAAGATGTAAGAACGTATGGAGCATAATAAGAGAAATAGGAAGTTGGGGTTGTATATTATGTGTATATGAAGATAGAAGAAGCTTGTGGCCATTTTGATAAAAATGAATTGGGGCAGTATAACCATGCTGGTGTCTAATGCATGTGTTTGGAAATGCTCACAAGTGCCTGGGTGTAAGTAGATGTGAGGTTTGTTAGTAATGTATTTTTTTCGTTTCTTTCATTTTCCTTTGTATAGGAGAAGAACCTTAATATACAAGGCTCTGTGTATGCGTATGTGGGAAAAATGAGAGATTGATGATAGAAACATCTATATATGAGAGTTTTGTGATCTAGAATGACTGAATCGAGTAAACATTTGAACCTTAGAGTTCACTAATAGATAGTGCGTAGAAAATTCATGTACAAATATCACTGAGAATAATATAGAGTGGAGATTCTTAGATTAGATTCCTTTTTTTACTGAACTATTGTATGACCCGACTGCTACTGTTAGAGGATCAGACCAAGCGAGTCGTGGACTCGACTCGTACGGTTCCATGGGAGGGGAGGATAGCTACTAGATGCTTTGGCTACTACGCACACATTGTTTCATATACATCGGGAGTCTCTATACCGGAGCTACAAACCTGCATCCCGAGAGTCTCTATACCGTAGCTACGAATTTTATATTTGGAAAGCCCACGTATCGACCATTGTCCTCAAAACTGCATATCACATAGAGTGGTTGTTCTAGATTTACCATGTCTCGAGTACAGTTTTCATACTCATATATATAGTACTGTTTACATCTGGCTTGCATATTATGTACCTTCTTGCGTCCCGCTGAGGACCTGGTTTCCTTCCAGGTTAGCCGCATAGTCTACAGAGATCTCTGCTGGATTGTTGATGAGCTCCCATTGTATTTCATGTATGTACTCTCTGCAGATATTCACTCTTTCGTAGTTTATATGACTCATTTTCTGTTGTTTGTATCTGCTTAGTAGACTAGTATTTATAGACTCGTATTATTCTTTTTGAGTCTATTTGGGCATATGATTATTAGGCTGCAGACTGGTTCTTATATTTCCTATTCCTTATGTTCATGTTCCCGTGGATGAATTAGTTCTTGAGATTTTTGGGCAATTATTTATTGTTGTGTACTTTACAGCTTAAGTGCTACCCTAATGGTTCTAATAAATTGGGATAGCCATTAGAGTGGTACTTGTTGGCCATCGCCACGTGGCTCAGTTCCGTATTTTTGGAACCGAGATGTGACATGGTTTCTGTGGTGCCCATGCAGGTCAGATTTATCGTTTTGGTTACGTTATTGTACCGAACGAGCCTGCGTAATGATAATTGTGTTAGGAACTCAATCCACAACTGCTATTGAAACTTCTTTGATCTTCATTATCGTTGTTGAACCTCGTATTTGTATTCAATCGTACCCTTCTTGAACTCTTTATCATTGTTTCCTCGTCCCTTCCTATTTCAAAGAGATGAACTCTCATGTGTGGCATTTTCCTCCAGAAACAAAGACTCATCAAGATGAAGAAGGCATACTTGACGGAATAATTGTAAGAGGATGGTTACCTAAGTATGAAAGATTATACTAGATGTTTTCAAGATATTAAGCTAGAATATATTAAAGATAAAAGACTTAGAGTAATATTTGAACTTAGCAGTAAGAACCTGGAATGAAATGGAATGAAATGGAACCTACCTATAGCCTAAGTTAAGAGTGATTTAGAAATATTGGAGGCTAGAAAGATTGCTTGATGGTAACAATTCAAAATTTTACGGAATGATTATAAGAAATGCAGAACTAGATGTTAGGGTTAGTTATAATTAATCTATAGTTGGATGAGTCACTATGAAATGGACCCCAAAAAATTGAGGTTCTCACTTTGGAGAAGGTTATCCAATGTCATGATTAGATAAATTTTTACACTTGTACTGCGATGACTTAGAAGGAAAAGAAGCAAATCAAGGAATACAACCTTAGGGAATCCATTGATATGATATATGACATAAGTTAAGTCAAAGATTACGAAGAGGATTAACTGGGATGAAATAGTTGGTGACCTTGTACCTAGGACAAATCCTGAAGGTGATAATGGGTATGAACTTTTACAAAGATAGTATCGGATCACAACTAGATTCAATTAGAGGTATACACTTGGGGGTATAAAAGGATGAATATAGAATGAAATTATGCTTATGGTTAGAAGAGATAAACACATATGGATAGTACTATTTAGGAAACACATATGTGTAGTACTATTTAGGGATGTTTGGTCAAAGGAACTAAGCGAATTAGATTGAGAATTAAGAAATGATACCAATAAAAGATGATGGGTAAAATGGAACTATAAAGAGAGCAAAACTCGACAACAATTTATGAGGAGATTACTTATACGATAAAGGGAGAGGAAAGATGAATGGAGAATTGTAATGGAGATGAATATTGGTATAGTAATACAAGGAAATTATTTTTAGGATGGAACCTAGACTATGTGATTAAGGTTATAAGGGAATGGATTTACAAAGATCAAGTAAGGGGTATAATTTAACTGTAAGGCTTAACCAAATGCTGGAAGAAAGATGTGGAAGAAGTAGACAATAAGATAGAAACCATTAGCCATAGAAGAGTGCAGTATTTTAGGAAACCAAAGATGTCCAAACTCAAGTAGGAGCATGGGTTCATAGGAAGTGGAGGTCCAGATAGAAGAAAGAGAGCTAGGATTTTATTTTGTTCAGGTGTTTCACCTTAGGGATCTCCAGTCCTGTCGTGCTGAAGGATGATGGATCGGTACGCTTTTGCATCGACTACAGGGAGCTGGATGCAGTAATGGTGAAGAACAAGTACCCTTTATCGCACATTGATGATCTATATGGCCAGTTGAGTGGAGTGCAGGTTATCTCGAAGATTAATCTCAGATCTAGCTACCATCAGATAAAGTTTCAGAATAAGGATGTTCCGAAGACAGTCTTTCAAACGAAATACGGGCACTATGAGTTTCTAGTGATGTCGTTTGGTTTAACCAACGCACCCGTAGTATTCATGAACCTAATGAATAAGGTGTTTCATCAGTATCTGGACAAGTTTGTAGTGGTTTTCAGAGATGATATCTTGGTATATTCCAAGAGCTACGAGGAGCATGAGAAGCATCTCAGGATCGTGCTGGAGACGCTGCGCCAGGAGCAGTTGCATGCCAAGCTCAGTAAGTGTGAGTTTTACCTGAGCAAGGTATCTTTCCTTGGGCATATCATTACTGGAAATAGATTAGCGGTGGACCCAGAGAAGATCGCAGCAGTGAAGACTTGGCCTGCACCGACATCGGTTACGGAGGTTGGAAGTTTTCTCGGACTAATCGGATAATATCAGAGGTTCATGGAAAACTTTTCGAGGATTGTGGATCCTATGACGTGTTTGACGCATAAGGATCAGGAGTTCATCTAGATTGAGGAGTGTCAAACTTCTTTTGATGAGTTGAAGAAACGTCTGACGTCAGCACCTATCTTGACTCTACCTTCGGGATCAAGAGGCTTGTGGTTTACAGCAATGTATCTGGGAGTAGATTAGGATGTGTACTGATACAACATGGCAAGGTTGTGGCCTATGCATCGAGACAGTTGAGGACCCATGAGGAGAACTACCCGACGCACGATTTGGGGCTAGCTGCAGTAATATTTGCACTAAAGCTATGGGGACACTATCTTTATGGAGAGCGGGTCGAGATATTTACTGATCACAAGAGTCTGAAGTACGTCTTCACTCAGAATGAGCTAAACATGAGATAGAGACGTTGGTTGGAATTGATGAAGGACTTTGAGATCGAGCTACAGTACCATCCGGGCAAGGCGAATGTTATGACTGATGCTTTGAGCAGGAAGCCCATGGCATACTTCAGCATCATTTGTTGGAGGATCTCTAGGAGTTGGGGATAGAGGTCGTATTGCTGGATATGGATGGACAGTTATCTACCCTTGGGGTACAGTCTTTCTTGGTTAAGAGTATCAAGGTCACTCTACCTACAGATGCTAGATTCAGGAGACTCCGAGAGAGGACCGAGGCCGACACGCAGATGGGGCTACGAATTCACGAGGATGGGACATTGAGGTATGGAGATCGCCTATGCATTTCGAGTGGAGAGTATGCCAGGAGTTGACGGCTGAGGCACATAGCTCGATATATTATATCCATTCCAAAGGTACGAAGATATAAAAGAATTTGTGTCAGCATTACTGGTGGCATGGAATGAAGAGAAAGATCGCTCGATTCGTAGCGAGATGCTTGGTCTGTCAGCAGGTCAAGGCCAAGCACCAAAGGTCTGCAGGACTATTGCAGTCACTTCCCATTCCTGAGTGGAAATGGAAACACATCACGATGGACTTCGTCACTGGATTCCCGAGGAGCCCCAGCGGGAAGGATGCAGTTTGGGTCATCGTGGATCGAATCACCAAGTCGGCTTATTTCTTGCCCTTCAGAGTTGGGCAATCTACGGAGATTCTAGCTGATTCGTACATGAGGTAGATAGTACTTCTGTATGGAGTATCAGTGAGCACTGTATCGAATCGAGATTACAGATTCACTTCATACTTTTGGAGGAGTATGCAGAAGAGTTTGGGGACTCGCCTCAAATTCAGCACAGCTTATCACCCGCAGACCGACGGGCAGTCGGAGCATACGATCCAAACACTGGAGGATATGCTGAGAGCTTGTATGTTGGATTTTGGAGGATTGGGAAGATCATCTCCATTTGGTAGAATTCTCCTACAACAACAGCTACCAGGCAAGCATACAGAGGGCACCTTTCGAGGCACTATACGGGAGGAAGTGCAGGTCTCCAGTTTGTTAGAGTGACGTCGGAGAGCGTCAGATACTTAGTCCAAAGCTGGTGATGCAAACGATGGAAAAGGTGAAGCAGATTCAGAGTCATCTCAAAACGGTATAGGATAGGTAGAAGCATTGGGCTGATACTCATCATCGACCTTTGGAGTTCAAGGAAGGCGATCACGTATTCTTAAGGATATCACCAGCTCGGGAGACTATCAGATTTGGGAGCAAAGGTAAGTTGAGTCTGAGGTACATCGGGTCCTTCGATATTCTGGAGCGAGTTAGTGATGTGGCTTATCGTTTTGCATACTTGAGGGTGTGCAATACATTTTTCACGTATCATAGTTGAGGAGGTACGTGACAGACCCCAGTCACGTGCTGGATCATTCAAAGATTCAATAGAACTGAGCCTATCATATGTGGAGCAACCAGATGTGATTCTCGATCGCAGCGAGAAGGTATTGAGAGGGCATACTATTTGACTTGTTCGGATTGCATGGAAACATTATTCTCCGGGCGAGTCCACTTAGGAGCGCGAGGACTCTATTCGGGAGCGCTTTCCTCATTTGTTTGAGGATCGAGGTACGAATTTACATACTGTATTTCAAATGTCGTAATATTTTATAAATCTTGTTTTTCTTAATCATGCCATTAATTTAAATTTTGGGGACGAAATTTTCTAAGGAGGAGAGGATGTGAGCTCCCCAAATTCCTAAGTTACTTTTATGTATTAGCCAATTTTAATGACTGCAAAATTATTATATACCTTTTTATGTTATAATTAGGTTGGTTAAAAGCACTGATAATATTAGAATAGCATAAAATCTTTTTACTGGATTTATGTGGAATGTTTTAAGCATCTTATTGAAATAGAAAAAAAAAATTCTTAGAAGGAAATAGGATTTTAATTTTTTTCTATATTTTATATAAAGGACTAGGATTAATTTGCATTTAAATGAATATATAAAACATATAGCTAATATTGATGTTATATTTATAACGCTCCAGTCCAAAAATACGTAGGAATAGGATACGTCTACATGCCAGCTACGCATCGAGATGACTCCAGGCTAGCTCCAATACGTATAAGCTATCTGGTTGTTCTAGAATCAACTACACCTCAATCCCCTAAATAATGATAAAAATGACAAATCAAGTGCACTAAGGTTGATTAGACCGTAATACACTGATTCTAGAATAGATAAATGTATTAGAATAGATTCACAATAACACATTTATCATGAACAAGCTAGAAGAAAATGAAGCTTGTAAAATTCTATGCTATAACAATAACGAGAATCAAACATAGGATAAAATCTAAATACGAAGAGAAATATAAAAATATCAACTAAATATACCTGCAGACTTGGTGTAGCAACCATCCTCCATCAACGTATCATACCTTCATCTAAAACCTGGAGAGATCACCAGGTCCTCAGGGGACTAGCAAAACACATAATATACATGCCTACTATACAGTAAATAACATGCAAGAAAAATAAGAAAAGGTACAAGAAAACATCTAAGAAGTGACATGTCATAGAGAAGTGTAATACTAGCCTTGGCTAACAATCAATCAAATATATCATATAGACTGTAGTACAATGGAAGATACTCCCATTATGTCTCAACTATAGTACAATGAAAGATACTTCCAATCGAGAATGGTCAAGTAGCCAATCCTAGTACCAACCTCATCTCCTAAAGGAATATAAAGGTTATGTAAAATCCTATAGATTGTAGTACAATGAAAGATACTCCCAATCTATAGAATGTCAAAAGTCAGGTCAGGTCATACTCAAGTCAAGTCCAAACAAATCAATCATGACCAGGCCAAGTCAATCAAAGAAACATGGCAGAACTTACAACTCTATCACAAGACACAGTGAACACTAAGAAGACCAATCAAGAATCAATGAAAATGACTAATATCCTATACGTGCACGTAAATCTATAAAACAAGTAAAGCAGTAGATGATAAACCAAGTAAAATATGAGAAGCATGTAACCATATAGAAAGGAATATCAATATAGAAAAGCATATAAATACTGTAAAGTTTGGCAAGGTGTACTTGTCTAGTGTAGCACGTAGAACCAACAATAACTAACCAATCAACGAGCCATAAAAGTCCAAATCCTGCAAACGACTCCGAATGCTGAAATAGATATCACCAACGTGTATGTCATAAAAGAAATATCTAAGTTTGATTGCCCAAAAATCTAATTCTGCACACAGAGGCAAAACAATAATTTCGGGTAAAAACGATGTCCGTCGTTGGACTCGCTTTGCACCGAAAAGCGTGCCAGTATCTATGGTCTTTAAAGTCATCAAACTATATGTCTATGGGTCCGATTTGACGATATGAACCAAATCGTATGTCCAAAGTTGGATTTCGGTGGGCCGTGCATAAATTCGCCCGTTGGATCGGATCGCAGGCCCGCCAAAACAGCGTTTCGGTCAACCTTCTCAGAATCGGACCAAACTTGGCTCACAGAACCAGAAAAATGACATGGTCCCAATGGCACAAGTTTCATCGTGAAGTAACGAGCGTGCATAAAGTAATTGGCTAGTTTACAAAGAGACCGATACGGAGATTTTTGACGGATACGGGTTGATTCCGGCGTGCACACACGTCTAAATCAACTTCCGCAAAAGCCCATACGCCCGGGTATACCATATGCGTCTTTCGATGCAATTGGTACATAATGAAGTGGCCGATTTGGTGAGATGCACTTCGTATCACAAAAAATTTAGTTTAGGAAAACATGATTTTTTGTCAACTTCAAACTAAATTTAAAAAGAATATATTAGTTAATAAAATAAACTAATTAATCTATTTTGATCTCTGTCAGGTTGTCGAAAATATTATTCACGTGGTTTTCCATGATTCACGACATTCTGGTCGTAAATCGACATAAATAGGGAACGTTGGGATAGTTTCTAACGTCCAAAAATTGAGTTTTTTTCTCGATTTTGGAACTCGATTTTTGTCGTATACAAAGTGAAATAAAACGAACTATCTGAAGGAAAACGAAGTCGGTTAGGTTGTCTACATAACAAAAAAATTGGTTCGCAAAACGGCGAACCGAGGAGGCGAAATTTCGTCGTGAATTTGTTCCGATAGCTGCAACACGCTGATATTATTGTACGGTGCCGCTGGTTGTGCGCGGCTCTGGCCGGCAACCGGCGGCGTGCTGACTCCAGGGAGATCGTCGGGACATGGAGGGTTGGCGTTGGGGTTTGTGTCGGGGTAGGGTTAGGGTTTTGTCCCCTTTTCTCTTCCTTTCTCTCTCTCTTTCTCTCTCTCTCTCTCTCTCTCTCTCTCTCTCTCTCTCTCTTTCTGTTTCTACACGCACAGTGGGGCGGTTTATTTATTTTACTACTCCCGTAAGGGAACAGTAATAAATCCTTTTTTTCTTTTTTGTTTAATAAATCTATATATAACTATATATACACACATATATATTTACATATATAATTCAACGTATATCTACTAACATACAATCTCTACACATATCTTTAGCCTATTAATCCAAATAAAATCTAAGCAAATATCTTTAGCAAATATTATGATAATTTAAAATAAAATATTACTATTATTAGCAATATATATATATATATATATATATATATATATATATATTATACAAAATACAAAGGTTTTTGAATTCTAGGGCTGACTGTGTCAAGATAAAGAGTGGTTGGGATTTAATCTTGGTGAATCAACGGTTGTGGGATTTTATGGGGGAAGAGCATTATTGGGAGTGGGATTGAGACTTTATGGGGAAGAGCATTATTGGGAGTGGGATTTTATGGGGAATCCAAAGATGGGGATTTAATATTTTGATGGTTGGGATTTAAAATTGGGGATCCAAGAGTTTTAGTTTTTAAAACATATATAACTCCATGAGTTTAAGTTTTTAAAAAATATAATAATCTGTTATATAAAACTAAAGCTTCCAAACGAATATAATAATCTGTCATATTTTATGTATCGTGACCGAATCGATATTAAGTCACTATACCTCACTATACCGATATTAAGCTGGGAATGAGAAAGCCTAGGGAATCCAAACGTTGCAAAAGCTTCCTCTCCTCTCTTCCAACTTTAGAGAGGAAGCCTAGGGAATCCAAACGAACGGGAACAGCTTCCTCTCCTCCAACTTTCTCCTCCGGGAACAGCTTCCGGCCCTAGGGAATCGTCGCAATAATGTTCTCTGCCGCCTCATCTGCCCAATTGGAGATCCCACGCTCAGAGCTTCCTATCCTCTTAAACCCTCACGCAAAGCTTCCTCTCCTCTCTTTTGGTAACAGAATTGGCCTGAGCTTCCTCTCCTCTCCTCCAGCGTCGTCGGCGTGCTCCTCGGCTCTTCCTTCAACGGAACCGTCGACGTCAGAGAGGAGGTACGCCGGTCCGTCCCTCTCTCCCTTTTAATTCCTTAGTTGTCTCCAAACTCCAAGCTTTTTTTTTAGATCAACAGAATTGTAGTCTATGAGTTTTTTTTTATGTAAACCGGCAATTTCTAGGGTTTCGTTAGGGTTTGCATCGAGAATAAATTTTTATGGTGATTTTGTTTGTTTCGATTCTTTGATTATGTTGGGGATCTCATGTTTCTGACATCGGATTTAGGTTTAGATTAAGAAAGTTTGGATATTTTCTAAAATTTGTGCTGAAATTGCTAATTTTGGGATGAATAAGGGGGTATATTGAAGTGCTGTTGTACATTGGCATTTGAAGTGCTGTTGTACATTGGCATTTGAAGTTAAGGATGACCCTACCATGAAGTGCTGTTGTACAGGGTTATCCTCAAACATCCTCTATATGAGGTTTTGATATCTATCCATTTTTCGCTTACCATTTTCCACACGGATTAAGAAAGTTTGGATGTTTTCTAAAATTTGTGCTGAAATTGCTAATTTTGGGATGAATAAGGGGGTATATTGAAGTGCTGTTGTACATTGGCATTTGAAGTGCTGTTGTACATTGGCATTTGAAGTTAAGGATGACCCTACCATGAAGTGCTGTTGTACAGGGTTATCCTCAAACATCCTCTATATGAGGTTTTGATATCTATCCATTTTCCGCTTACCATTTTCCACACGGCATCTGCTTCCTCGATATCTATCCATGTAAATAGTGGCATCGTAGAAGTTAGAACAACGTTTCGTTCTGATGTTCCAGTTACAAACATAAGTTACCATTGGTGACTCTCAAGTCTTCCATTAAGGCCAAGTCCAAATGAGTTGTAAATACCAGTAAGTTTCTTTATAGTGATATGCGCACAACAGGGTTGTAGGGACAACAACTAGAACATCTCGAGTAGTACTGATATTACATAGGTAACATGTAGAACGTTCCAAGGGTGCTGTTGTACAGGGTTATCCTCAAACATCCTTAATAGAAAACGCTAAATATTCACCAGAAAGATTCACCAGAAAATTCACCAGAAAATTGTGGTTTTGTGCAGGAGTTCGTGGAACCTTTGGCATCTGCGGATAGAGTTCCTTCGGATCAAGGTCCCTCTCTCCCTTTTAATTCCTTAGTTGTCTTCAGTGATATTATGAGTAAAAGTTCCAATTTTTTGAGTATTAGTTTCAGTTTTAATTATTTTTTTACTTAAGTCATTGTTTTTGGGGAATTTTACAACTCTGATACTCTTTTCTTATATGTTACACTCATTTTTTGAAATTTTACTGATTGGTTGTTTAATGGGCTTCTTTGTTTACTGCCCATTTGTTTACTTGGTTGTTTACTACTTCTGTATTGCTGGGATCTGCAATCTACCTTTTATGTATCATGATATGAATTTTTATCTGTATACAGATGTGGAATCTGGGTACTTATAGTATAACTTAAAACTTTTTATAATTCATTATGATGTTTGCTGCAGTTAGAGTGATGTTTGAGCATGTAGTTACTTGGATCTCTTATGTTCTGGCACTGAGATTAATGAAAAAAAAAGGTTGAATCCTTTCTGGAATGTGTGATGGCAACAGTATAACTTTGTTCATCCCATCGGACCAAAATAAGCATAAAATATATATCTATACAAAGTTCAGTTTTGTTAGTTTTTTTTTTACTTATGTTTACTAATAAAAGTTAGGGTTTATTTTGAGAGCGAATTTTCCAATCTGTAGCGCAATTTGCTGATATTGATAGTATTCCTTATACATAGGTTCTGGAGTTGGCTGAAAACGCGGCTAAGGACAACAAGAAGACGAGGATTGTGCCTCGCCACATCCAGCTGGCGGTGAGGAACGACGAACCTCCTCCTCCCCAAGAAGGGCGGCTCCTCCAGGAGCGCCCCAGCCGACGACGAGTGAACGAATTGAACGGAAGAAAGAATGGAAGTCTTAGTTCTAATATGTTTAGGTTCTTTCTTGGTGTTTCTATAGATGTTCTTTTGTAGTTACTTGGATCTCTTATGTTCTGGCACTGAGATTAATGGAAAAAAAAAAGTTGAATCCTTTCTGGAATGTTTGATGGCAACAGTAGTTGATTCCTTCTGTGTTTCTATTGATGTTCATTACTTTGTGCTACTTGCCACAGCAAGATCAGATGTTTGATGAAATGACGAGCATACCTGTTTTCTCTATTGAATTTTGCATCGGTGGCCAGACTGTTTGCTTATTGTACATATTGTCCCACACAAGTGTCCAAATTTGCAGCTCCATTGTCTGGGATTAAAAAAATATATATTTCACTACTAATTTGAATCCTAGGGCTGACTGTGCCAAGATAAAGAGTAGTTGGGATTTAATCTTGGTGAATCAACGGTTGTGGATGAGCATTATTGAGAGTTGTATTTTATGGGGAATCCAAAGAGTGGGGTTTGCACTCATAATGGTTGTGAATGAGCATTACTGAGAGTAGGGTTTTATGGGGAATGAGCATTATTGAGAGTGGGATTTTATGGGGAATCCAAAGAGTGGGGTTTGCACTCATAATGGTTGTTGATGAGCATTATTGAGAGTGGGGTTTTATGGGGAATCCAAAGAAAATTCACATCCAGCAGTGGTTGGGATTTAATATTTTGATGGGGGCCTCATAATTATTATTGTTCGTTTAAAATTGGGGGTCCAAAATTTTGAGGGGGAATACCTTAAATGAACCGTGCCCGATGGGCACGGGTTATGACTAGTATATATATATACCAACCTTTCTAATTAATAATAACCTCATATATGTAATTATTAATAGGCACACCTGCAAATATATATATATAGTCTAAAAATCTAAAAAATGCACAAGGATATCTAAGAAAATTATTTATAACATACTCAATACAAAATATCAATTTTTATAGCTAATATATATATATATATATATATATATATATATATATATATATATATATATATATAATAAAAAAATATATAATAAAAAAAAAAATATATATATATATATATAATAAAAAATAATATTATATATATATATATATATATATATATATATATATATATATATATATATATATATATATATATAACACCCATATACAAAAGTACTTATTTAACTACTAAAATAAATACACTAATTATATTGACACAATAATTATCCATATGGACATCTTTGGACGTACTACATGACTACATTGGTTTGGGTTTGGTTCGGATCAAGTCCGGACTAGAATGGTACAACCGGATTTCCTATAAAGTCAAAATTTTTAATAAATACTAATTAAAAAATTTATATGGCTCAAGTCACAACTTTGACTTGTTTTTCTAGTTGGGACATAACTATGGCCATGCCTCCCCAACCATAGCTAAAATACTAGTCAAAGCACACGACTATACTCTCCGTGCCAAAATTTCTAGTCGATATGCATCTTAAACTTAACCATGACTAAAGCCATATATATATTATTTAGGCTATTATAAATTTAATCATATATATATATATATATATATATATATATATATATATATATATATAATATATATATATATATATATATATATATATATATAATTGTATTTTAAATATATATATATATATAATTGTATTTAAACCTATTTTGCTGTATAGCATTCCAAAATAAATTTATAATAATTCTACTAAGTCATGGCAACCAAACATGGCTCTACGAAGTAGGATTAGCTAGGTTAGGGTCAAAATATATTTTTTAGTCAAATCGAACTCAAAAAGTCAACACATGAGGCTCATGTGCCATTCGTAATTAAATAGCACATCGAGACTCGATTGAGTGGCACACCCTTCACAGGTGTGTCGTAGGCTCAAAATAGTCAAAATCATATATTGGGTCAAATGATTTTGATCTATGTCGAGTCCCGAACTTAAGTTGGAAGTTAGGCCTAGAATTACGATAAATAGTCAAATAGTCTAAATTGACCCAAAGTTGTGCAAAGTCAAAAGAATGCTAAAGGACAAGTTTGGATGGGATATGATATATCAAATTCAAGGTGGAGTTGTCTACTTCAAAACTCATGAATGACGTTTTAAAAGATTGGCATTTCTTATGCTCCAAAAATTAAAGCTACGAAAAAGTATCTATAGTCATAATAAAAAATAAAATTTAATCTAACAAATAGAAATCATATAAAATGAATAAAATAATTCTCAAAAATCAGGGTCCTCATAATCTACCAACCTTAAATGAATTTTGTCCTTGAAATTAAAATAAGACTATAACGAAGAATCGCGCTAGCGTAACTAGGAATAGTTCAAGGGATAAGTTAGGTCACTATGGTGTCTCCCAATAACTCAAGTAATAATCCATCCTAAACAACTTGGTTTTGTAACACCTCTATCGTAAAACTATAGATGGTTATATCTAGTCTCTCTTATTGGTACTGGCAGTATTGCAAGATCAGGTTGAAGGCTTGTCCTCCTAACAATATTATTATCACAATTTTTTTATATAAGTCTCCTTTTTACCTGACCAAGCTAAGTCATACCTACTATTTTGTTGAATCCTAACCATACAAGGCAAATAGTAAATGGGTTGGGTTGGGTTGGGTTAGGCTATATTTAGGTTCTTCTCGTAGAGAGTCAATCTCTACACTAAAACTACCACTCTATTCTTGATCAAGTGACTACCATAAGAGCGTAACCTATTATGATCATAGATTTATTTCTATACTAAGGACGTCTACCCACCTTTGATCACACTACTCCATTAAACCCATGATGTCCAAAATTTTATAACCCTTATATTTTAGTTGCAAAATCTATATTACTAGATATCTATGGCATATGACATCTCTAATCCCCTCATATCTATTAAGCAACCAAAATTTAATAAGTAAGTTAACTTACACTATAACTTACGAATTTCTGATAAATTCCATATAGCACGATCATTCGTCGTTCTGAAATAGGAAGAGACGAGAAGCAATGGCATAAGAAAGCAAAAGAAGAATAGTCCAAAGCAAATACGAAGTCAAGGATGGTAGAGAAATTTCAAAAAGAATTATCAAGCAGTTGTGGATTGAGATTCCTTAGGGTTTAACCATATTCACAGGTTCGCTCAGTACAGTAACGTAACAAAAACGGCTAACTCGACCTGCATGAGCCACCCAAAAAATATGTAACATCCCAGTCCCAATCGTAGGACTAGGATACGTCTCCATTCCAGCTACGCATCAAGAGGACTCCAGCCCAGCTCGAATACATATAAGTTGTCTGGTTGTTCTAGGATCAACTACATCTTAATCCCCTAAATAATAATAAAAATGACGAATCAAGTGCATTAAGGTTTATCAGGCCGTAATACACTGATTCTAGAATAGATAAATGTATTAGAGTGGATCCCCAAGAACACATTTATCATGAACAAGCTAGAAGAAAATGAAGCTTGTAAAAGACTATGCTATAATAACAATGTGTAAATCCCCTAAATTTCTACTATTTTTTTAATTAAATTTGGTACCGATTTAAAAAAAATTCGTATTGTACGTCGCGTAGTCGTATTGTACGTCGTGCGCAAAATTTTATTTTTTGAATTTGCTCGACGAGTGCGAATATGTGCGAGCGTACATATTTTAGAAAAATATTTATTCTAATTTTTGTAGTTTCAAAATAATTTATATAATAATTATTTTAGCTATCGTACCAAACTTTCAAGCTAATTATTTTATTTATTTTATTGGTACAAAGTCTTTCATTTATAACAATTATTGATAATATTCTTGTGCATACGTATATATTTCCTAAATATTTTACTAGTCTATTTTAAATAAAAATATAATTTTCGAGATTTATTAATATTAATATTTTATTATTCAAAAAAATATTTAAAAATATTTATTATTTTCGAAATTATTATTATTGGTATTTTGAAAAATATATTTGGAAGTTATTGTGGCCATTTGAATCTTAATTTGATTTTTGGGTTTATTTAAATAGATTAAAGTAATATCTATAATTGAAATTTGATTTATTTGATTTGACTTTAAACTAAAGGGATATAATTTAAATAGGATTTGTATTTGGATTTGGATTTGAATTAAATAGATTGAATTATCTAATTGGATTTTAAATCTATTCCTAATCCTATCCAATTGGGAATTTCCACATCCTATAAATAGGCAGGTACTCCTCCAAATTTCTATCATACAAAATTTCTCCACAAATAATTCTCCATGAAGTGCGTGCACCGTGTCCGTGTTCCACTATCCATATTCTTATTCCATGTTTACACAAATACATTGATTCCGTGTCGGACACCCCCGACCTACCCAAATTCTAACTATTCCGTCTTGTTCGCTGCCCTCTCCTTCGCCGTACCCGTCTCCTGCCACCAACGACCTCTGCCGCCATCTTCACCTTGTTCCGGCCACCCGGCCAGCGCCACCGACGCAACCCGACTTCGACTCCACCACAACAGCCCAGCCTACACAACCACCTCCGCCTCGACTTCTGGCCACTACGACGACCACCCCTTCTCCACCCTCTGTCCATCAGCCACCTGCGCCCCCGCTCCCATTCCGACCCGCCGTCTCCCAGTCACTCCCCACAACCCTGCACTCCGATCCTTACCACCACAAACAAACCCACGACCACCAAGCCCCGCTCACCCTTACCACACCCACCGTCGTGACGACCCCCGCCAACGCCGTCGCGGCCACTGCCACCACCATTGCAACCACCACCATCGACTCTCGGCCTACCACCACACCATAACACCAGAAAAGAGAGGAAAAAATAAAACCCTAACTCTAAACTTACCTCCTTCCGCCGGCGACCGCCCACGGCGCCTCACCCTCCGTCGTCGCGGCATGGCGTGTGCGCCGCCGATCGAGAGCCACTCCCCTCCGCGCCTAGCCGTGGATGGCGCGACCGCGCCGACGACGTCCTTCCCTCCGCCGGCCGAAGTTCGCCGAGTCCTTCGCCCCACGGCCTCTTGACCGCCTATTCCTCCGCCGACCCGAACTTCCTCTCTCCTCCGCCGGACCACCTTGCCAGCCCACGCCGCCGATCTCTTTCGCCGGCCGTGAACTCCGACCGCCTCTCTTCCCAATCACTCCGCGCCCTCTTCCAGAAACCCTTCGCCCGGCCGCTCTCCTCACTTTCCCTCACCCGAACTCCGTCGTGCCAGCGCGAGCGCGCCGCAGCATGCAGACCGCGACCCCCACCGCTCGTCGACTCTCCGCTTTCTTCCCCTCGTCTTTCCGCTTCCTCCGCCCTCACTTTCCCCGACACCTCTCGAACACCCCGACCGCCCGGAGCCTCCGCGATGAGCCCCGCCGGACCGCGAAGCCGCCACGACTTTGCCGCTCGCCGCCCCTCTTTCCACTCGGCTCTCGCTCACCCCTTCATCCCCCTCTCTCTCCTTCCATGGGTTTTTAGCTTTTGAGTCAGGAGAATGAGTGTTATGAGTCCCCACTGGAGCATGAGTTTTATTTAGTTTTCTTTGCTACGAGTCCCAACTGGAGAATGGGTTTTATTTAGCTTTTGTTTTCCTGTTGCTGATTTGGTTTATTTATTTATATTTTATCATTTCTTACAGTAGTGTTTAACAGATTGATTTTTATATGTACTAGGTATTATTATTATTATTATTATTATTATTATTATTATTATTATTATTATTATTATATTTTACTCTTTTCCTTTCTTTCTTTATTTTTGGTTGATTCCTTTCTGTTGTTTTTCCTTTGTTTCATTATATTCTGTATAGTCTCATCTTCCCCTAGGAGAAGAAATACTTATTATTATTATTATTATTATTATTATTATTATTATTATTATTATTATTATTATTATTATTATTATTATTATTATTATTATTATTTGTCTTAATATATATATAAAGTTTTAAGTTGGCCCTATTTGTAATGTCAAACTAGGTCTTGGATTATATAAACTATATTATTATATGGTATTCAAAAGTTAGCCTTTGACCAAAAGAATTTATTTGACAAAATTATAGTTTATCCTAAAAAGGGTTTTCTAGTACGTTTTATTTCATACAAGTAGTTTCTAATTTATAAAAAGATTCTGAATATTTTTCAGATAATTATCTAAAGTATTTTTAACTAATACGATATAGTTTTCTACCTAACGATATTATTCTACAAAACTTAGAGTTTTTAGCCAAAAATAATTTTTCTTGACTTTAGGTCTTTTTCCATAAATATTATTTTCTAGTTTTCAAATATTATAAGTAATTTCAAATATTTGTATCTATATTATTTATCATTTTTTCTTGATTTTCTCTTTCCATGACTAAGCCCATTATTCCTATCCTCCTACCAAATCTGTCCTTCCTCCTCTCGACCCTAACTAATTTGACCCTCCTGACCCGATAGAACTGCCCGTGACACCCGAGGTCACCTTGCATAGTTGTTGCACCGAAGTCGCAGTTTGTGCCACATTGATCATTGCAGTACACCAGACGTCCTACCACGCAAGACACTTTGTCATTTGCTGTTTATTTATTTTAGCTCATATTTCATGCATTATTTATTTTCTTTATGCAAAATAAACTGTGATACATGGCATAACTGTTAGAACTTATTGTTCATTTATATTTTCTGCTATGTATTATTTTTCTTACACATTAAACCTAGATTTAAGGGACCACCTTTGTGTGTTGCATTCATGGCCTTGACACGTTATACCACGAAGTTGTGTGTCGCATGTAGAACACAGAAGTGCGTGATTGGCTGGCCACCAGTACGTACAAGCTGTGCGATAGGAATAACCGCTAATAGAGGTTGCATGCTAGTTTGACTTAGCGGTTATAGAGGTTATTGTTGTGGATACAACATAGTAGGCATTGGACGGGGAGAACAATTCCTTAGCGTATGGGCTTCGATGCACTTCCCTTGTGACCCGGACTCTCCGCTGGAGATACGGGATTGATGACCCATGATTACTGACGGCCACTGACAATTCTGCGGAACGTCATGCTCTTACTGATGGGGCCTCTGGTGCCCAAGGGGGGACTATGTCGATCCTATTCAGCCAGGGCCCATGCGTAAGAAGGATTGTTCTTAACTACATATCACTTAGAACGGTTAGGTACCTTTATCCGTTAGGTACGCGTACTTTTGGTTTGGGTACTTGTATCTGACCGTGGCTTGGAACAATAATTTATCGCGGATTAGTTCGTCACATCTTGTCCTTGTTTGGTTGTAGGTGTGACTTACTACTTCGATGAGAATGTATTGAGCCTTGTTGGGGTTCGGATACCATATTGGATTCATAGCATGGAAAGATACGTCACCGTGAATTAGTTTACCATCTCCTGTCCTTGTTTGGTTGGGGGGATGGTACGCTCGTTCAGTAGGTACGTATTGGACCATGTTATAATTTGATTGACTTATTTATTTAAGCAATATTTATTCAGTTTATATGGCATGATATTATGTGTCTTGTTACGTCCCTCTGAGGACCTGGTTATCTCTCCAGGTGTGTGCTCTTGTCTTTCGCAGGTATTCTAGCTCTAGCCGTGATCATCGTTATTTTTTTCGAGGATGATTGTACTTGGATCGTCTTCGCTTCGCTCGCCAAACTCTTCTTTTTTGTTATGTATTTTTTTTCATAGTTGGTAGTGGATTTGTCTCCGCCCAACTACATGTACCAATGACAATTCATAGTGATTAAATGATATCTTTTATTCATTTATTTTGTGTGAATGAGATTAGTTATGGTTCTACTGCATTTTACAGTTTATGTATTCATACGAGATTTCCATATATTGGAGTGTACTCGTATTAATACAGCTGGCATGTCTACGTTCCTAGTCCTACGAATTTTGGGACTGGGGCGTTACACAATGAGAATCAAATATTGGACAAAATCTAAATACGGAAGAGAAAAATAAAAACATCAACCAAATATACATGCAGACTTGGTATAGCAACCATCCTCCATCAACTTATCATACCTTCATCTAATACCTGGATAGATCATCAGGTCCTCAGGGGACTAGCAAGACACATAATATACATGCCTACTATATAGTAAATAATATGCAAGAAAAATAGGAAATGGTACAAGAAAATATCTAAGAAATGACATGTCATAGAGAAGTGTAATACTAGCCTTGGCTAACAATCAATCAAATATATCCTATAAATTGTAGTACAATGAAAGATACTCTCACTCTATAGTATGTCTCAACTATAGTACAATGCAAGATACTTCCAATCGAGAATGGTCAAGTAACCAATCCTAGTACCAACCTCATCTCCTAAAGGAATATAAAGGTCATATAAAATCCTATAGACTGTAGTACAATGAAAGATACTCTCAATCTATAGAATGTCACAAGTCAGGTCAAGTCATACTCAAGTCAAGTCCAAGTCAATCAATTACGACCAGGTCAAGTCAATCAAGGAAACATGGCAGAACTGACAACTCTATCACAAGACACGGTGAACACTAAGAAGCCCAATCAACAATCAATAAAAATGACTAATATCCTATATGTGCACATAAATCTATAAAACAAGTAAAGCAGTAGATGATAAACCAAGTGAAATATGAGAAGCATGTAACCATATGGAAAGGAATAGCAATATAGATGTGAGACTCGTCTCACAGCATCAGTATTTACATACGGATACGCATTTTGCAGTATTTTTTGTTTTTTTTTGTTTTCGAAATGCTTAAAAATTTCCCAAAATTGTAGGTTTTCTCCTTGATCGGCATACCGCCAATAAACCGGTATATACCGACGGCATACCGTCTGCACAAATTTTTTACATTTTAGATATTTTTAATTTTAGGTACTTTATGAATAGCGTTTCTGATATTTTCATGAATAGTGTAGATGAACCCTTTTATCCATCGGATATTTGGTTTTGTTTGGATGACCATGATTGACTTAGATCTTCACATGGATCACCATCCAATGATCATGAATAATTCTCCTTCTATATATACCCTTCTATTTTCTCTCTCCTTCATCTGTTCACTCTTTCTTCCTTCCCTCTTAACTTTCATTCTTCATCCTCAAGTGCATAGGAAAGCTTGGCCTTAAGACCTGGAGTGTGGTTTCGTACCCTTCTTGGTGGTGGATTTAAAGTATAGGCTTGGAGCTTTATTAGGCAAGTACATCTTGCCAAATCTTGAACAATATTTTACTGTCATTTTTGTTTGTTCTATTCTTTTCCTTGTATGATTCTAAGTCTCTTCAGAGTTTGAAGTTTTTTATTTTGATGGTTACATGTTTGTAGATATAAGTTTTAAGAATTTTCTTGTTTTTGTGGTTTTGATCCCTATAAGTTTGTTATTTTCAAAATCTAATGGCTCCATGTTGTAAAAATTTTATTCTACCCAATTTTGACTTTTGAACCGCTTGCTTTCGACTTCATATGAAAAAGACATGCTATTTTTTGTATTCATGGGTTCCCCACACCTTCGATGCTGTGGGAACGATGAACAATGTCGCGTGCCTGCGTGCCATGCTTGCACGCTCCGTACGTCGTGGGCAATTTTGCATGTGCGTGTAGTACAATTTGTTTGCCGTGCGCCTGTGCGCCGTGCTTGCGCGCTCTGCGCGCCGTGGGCGACTTTGTCTGCGCGCTGCACAGCCGCGTGCCTGCGCACCGTAGGCAGTTTTCCTGTGCGCCATGGGCAGTTCTCCTGCATGTCGTGGGCAGTTTTTTCTGCGCGCAGTGTGCCGTGCGCAGATGGCTGTTTTTTGCCCATTTTAGCTATTTTATGGCCAAAATCTTGAAAAACTCAAAATATGAAAGTTGTAGATCTTTGTCCTGGCTTCAAGAATCTTCATGTCTCACTTTAATTAGAATTTATATGCAAATCACCCATGAAATGTCTTTGATCTTCTTTTTAGATTTTCTATACTTGGCCAATTTGCGACGACCCAACTTAATAACTTGATATTTTCTTTAGCTATAATAAATTCTTAACATGATTAGATGATCTTGTATAGTTAGAGAATGATTGTACATCCTATATACACTTAACACTAGCTTATGTTCATGTGTTCTTCTATACCCACTATGTATTGCTATATGTCCTTCCAAATTTGTTGTACTTTACAATCTATGCCATGTCCAATATTTACTTGATAGTGACCCGTCGTGGCGCACTCTTATACATGTGTTTTCCTAGCTTGCTTGATAGTGGCCTGTCATGGCGCACTCGTGATTCCAGTACATGTCTAGCTAGCGCACTCTTGTCTTGATATTATCATGTCTTATTGTGGCTTGCCATAGTGCACAATCTTGCTTGTCTTGTCTAGTCTCGCATGTCTCATGTCTAGGATGGATTTTGCGAAATTCCACACCCAATATCCTAAATAAAAATGTTAGGAATTATACAACTAGTTTGATTATCTAGATTATTGGGAGATGAGATTTTTCCAGCTACCTGCACCCCTTGTTCATGGTC